>JANAVB010009202.1:0-165199 GCA_029216955.1 Iris pallida
TCCAAAGACTGCAACAACCATGTTCAGAAGATGAGGCACTTCCCGTCGTCTCTTGCAACTCTGCTCAGAAAATCCTCGTCGATGGGAGGGGAAGAAGATAAATGTTTCCAGCATGAAGATTTCAACCACTATGACTAAGAGACTGTCGTCTAAGAGGGTGCCCACCATCGGAGTTTTTTAAGGTACCCGTTCAAAGACAAAATCTGCTAAAGTGGGAGATTCATCGTCCACATCACTGGGGATTGCTGGGACTGGGGGTAGCACTCCTCTGAACCTCCACGATAATTCGATGTTCCAAGAAGATGAGCTGGTGGAAATAACTCTTCCATCAGATGCAGCAAATCTCGACGTCCCGAGGACGTCCACAATTTCCAAGACAAGGCAAACTCGGAAGCTGGGGTTACTGTTCCTTCTGAGTCCGAGCCGGAGGAAGACATTCCCATATACCCCGATAACTTCTCATTACATGGGTATGATTCGGAGTGTACGTCATCCACCATCCGTTCCACTTCTACTTATGTCAGGACGGCATTCATGACAAACGACGAACAGGATGGTCCCAATTATCGCCAACGCATCGACACTCTGGAGGCCATACTGCGCATTTGGCCAAATCCGTGGACGAGATCAAAGCATCCCCTCCCTACTCTGCAGGGAGGAACGCCTGGCCAAACAAATTTGGATCCCGCAGTCAATACAGACTCGAACTCAGCGACACCGAACCCGGGCAATATTCCTCCTGAAATGTCGGCTCCTACCGCTGCAGACGAAGCCAGGAAGGAAAGAAGAGAGGTCCAGGAGCTCCGGGCCATGTTCTACGCCCGAGGAAAACAGCCAAGACCTCAGGATACGGCAACCGTATCCCGCTGCGTGGAGAGATGTTCCCTTCCTACCGAAGTATAAACCATTCCACATCAATCCATATGATGGGAAGACCTCCGCAAGTCGGTACATCACCTACTTCGAGGTCACTACCGACCATCTACCCCCATGACGATGCCATCCTTACACGATTATTCATCGGGTCATTGGAGGGGGTCGCCTTCGATTGGTACCGTAACCTGCCAGACAACTGCATCCACTCCTTCGCCAGCTTCAAGCGCATGTTCCTAGAGAGATTATACGAATTAGGACAGGATATCACAATGTCCACCCTCATGGACGTCGTTCAAGGGCAGAAAGAGCTGACAAGGAACTATATTGAGCGGTTCCGCCAAACCGCCATGAAGCTGCCCGTCCGGTAATCCAGATTCCTCCTTAATTAAAATTTGCCAAAAGAGACTGCTTCCAACAATCAGCCTCTGGATGGGTGAAAGTCAATTTAAGGACTGGAAGACGTTTATCATTAGTGCTACTAGCGCCGAAGAACGGTTGAAGAAGGCTCGCCAACTGGGATTGCACATCTCAGAGGGAGAAGACAAGGACAGGCATCCTAATGCCAACAACAACAATGGGGGTAGCTCCACCAACAATCGGAACAACAAGGGCAAGCAGGCTATGGTGGCCGACACAGCACAGAAACCTGAGTCAAAATCGACGGACAAGCAATGGCCACAAATGACCTACTTCTTTGAAGACGGTCATGTCAAGCCCATCTTGGATATGCTCATACAAGGGGATAGAATTTAGCTCCCTCCACCAAGACGGGAACCTCGGCCGGCAGAAATGGAGAACCCAAAGTACTGCCATTACCACCGCTACGTCCACCATGCTACACACGACTGCTACCAACTGAAGCGATACATCGAACATCTCATCGATTCAAAGGATCTGGCCATTGACTTCGAGGAGGTAACCGTGGCAGCCAACATGGTGTCTGTACAGTTTGGCAGCTTCCCTCCAACAGATACTCAAGACGGCGTGGTACCCATCCCTCGGGCGATAATAGAGATTGCTAATCTTCCACCTCCTCGAGATTAAGCTACTGGTCTGGTACCCGTCACTACGTCACGAAGGGAGGTCATGTGGGTCCACCCAGATTTGGTACCAGAAGTAACTCAGTCCGTACCACTCTCCATTGGCAAGAAGAAGGGTAGAAAGGTCAGATCCTGCCACACGATCTCGGTAGATATTGAAGAAGCCACAGCTGTCGTCACTCGGTCTGGTGCTCAATCCCAACCTATGCCAGATAACTCGACTGAAGAGCATCAGTCGGCCACTGCTGACACTCCAGGACCTTCCCAACCTCCAACGACCGACAAGCCTTGGCCGAGGGAGACTCGCTTTGACAAATCCCTCCGGAAAGAGGCACCTCATGGGCGAAAGAGGCCCTACAACTTTGACATCTTGGCGCAATTGGCCAACACTCCGACCAAATTGTCATTATACGAGCTCCTAAGACTCTCAAAGGATGTTCGCGTGGCTTTGAGCGATGCACTCCAGAATGCCGACGCCTATCTGGCTCAGGTCAACCTCGCAGGAGAGAGCCCGCCTGCAGATCTCCAAGACAGCGCTTACACGGGAGAGATGCCCAATATTATCTTCACTCCACAGGATATGCTCCTCAAAACCAACCTGCACAATCGACCGTTATATTACACTGGATACATCAACGACGTGAAGGTGGATCGGATGCACATTGATCCTGGTTCCTCCATAAGTATCATCCCGAAGGGTCTGTTACATCATCTCCGCATTCCTATGCATCGCCTAACGCCAACAAGCACCGCCATCAGCGATCTCAATTCGGGCAGGAACTACCCGATTGGAAAGATTCGCTTGAAGTGCCAAATTGGCGATCTCCAGTCAGAAGTAACCTGTTATGTCATAGATGCGGACACTTCCTACAATATCCTCTTGGGGTGCCCTTGGATACATGATTACATGATCGTGCCTTCCACGCTGCACCAGATCCCTTCAAAGTGTTTGTCGACATCGATCCCTTCAAAGGGGTCGAATCCTACTAGACACATTCCTACTTATACGAAAAGTCGAAGAGACACCTTGGTGAAGGAGATGTGCATGTTCGTACCGAGACAGCCACAGGATCAGAAGAACCTCTGACGATCCACCTCCAAGCTCGTAAACCTGGCAAGTCCGCACCCCTTACAGCCACTTTGCGTAAGGACGTAATCAGCCTCTCGGCATAAGAAGAGCAAATGATAATTCGGCTTCCAAGGTCCTGCCAAGCGCCAAGACCCACAATGGAGCCACTAACAATCAGACTGCCTAAAGTCGGCCAGCTACAAATGGAGAAGCTCAACCCCTTCGACAAGCCAATGACGATACGCCTTTCCAAGAAGAATCGTCACCCCGATGCAAGGTCTGGGGCTTCAAGCGAGCCAACAACTCCCCATCCAGCATCGAGTACCAAACTGGGGGTTGCTAGTCTGCCAACAACTCTACGTTCTGCTCCACCAGCAGAACTTCTGATGATCAAGTTGCCCAGGTCATCCTCTCAGTCTTTATTTATACAGGGGTTGGCTGAAGAAGAACCGGAACTGGCCAAGTATGTGGCTGCCCACACTGATGTTCCCTCCGCAAATGATGTAATCCTGCTAGAAAAGATACCTTACTTCATCAATAAAGGGCTATCTTTGAACTACATCGAGCTCAATAAGCTTTGTACAATGTATGCTATGGAACACGGTATAGGCACTCACCTACACACACAGGTGACAAATGTTTACACCGTAAATCAGCTTACTCCAGTGGAAGATGCCTACCGCATAATTGAAGGAGGGGACCATCCAATCATCTTCGGCCGAAAGGATGATCCACAGCCCTTCACCGTAGTGAAGGGCGATCTTGAATTAGATGTCGGGAGACTACCTCTGTATCTATATAGCCTCCAATCCAAATATCTCATGCAAAAACAGGGGTATGATCTAGAGACTACGCCAGGTTTGAAGTACGGTACTGGTCGACGATTACCTTTAAAGTTGCCGGTCCCGGTTGGCAAACCATAGGACTACTACAACACGACCCGATACGGACTGGGGTATGTTACGCCTACAACGACCCCTGAAAGCTCAGATGAAGAATGCGACTGGCATTCACACTCAATCGGATCACCAACTTCTGATTCGGATATCAGTATCGGGGATGTATTCAGGCAGGTCATGTCTGTCAATATGGCGTTCGCTGATGCTTACGAAGAAGGTGAAGACTTTCCTGAACTCCTCGAATTAGAGCCATGGGCCCAATAGCTGGATGCGCAATAGGAGAAGCGGTTTGAACAAAGAGAGCCTCCTACTGAAGATGAGGTCATGCAAGTGGATCTCGGCAGCGACTCTTCTCCAAAACCAATCTTCGTTAGTAAAAGCCTGACAGACGAAGAGCAAAAATCGCTACTGGAACTCGTCAAAGAATATATTGATGTGTTCGCCTGGAACTATGAAGACATGCTAGGGTTAAATCCTGATATTGCTCTTCACAAACTCAACATTCGGCCAGATGCAAAGCCAGTCAAACAACAACAACGATGCTTCCGCCCAGGCATCATGGATGCAATCAAAGCCGAAGTCAACAAGCTAATAGCCAGCGGCTTCATTCATGAGGAGCAACATCCAGACTGGGTCGCCAACATAGTATCGGTCCTTAAGAAGAATGGAAAGATTCGAATCTGCATCGACTTCCGTAATTTGAACGAGGCATGCCCCAAAAATGAGTTCCCTCTTCCTATCACAACATCATGATTGACAACACCTGCAGCTTCGAACGCATGTCATTCATGGATGGTTTCTCAGGGTACAACCAAATCAAGATGTCTCCTGACGACGAAAAGCATACATCATTCCGAACACCGATTGGCACATACTGCTACATATTCATGCCTTTCGGTTTAAAGAATACTGGCGCCACATATCAAAGAGCTATGAGTATCATCTTCAGGGATCACTTGCGCAAGACCGTGGAATGCTATGTTGATGACATCGTCGTCAAGAGTCACTGTAAGGGAGACCATCTCCAGGATCTGAGGACGGTATTCGACCTGATGCGAGCACACAACCTGAAGATGAATCCCACAAAATCCTTCTTGGGCGTATCCAGCAGAAAATTCTTGGGTTTCATCATCACCTTCCAGGGTATCCACGTAGACCCTGAGAAGACGAAGGCAATCATGGAAATGGCTCCCCCGAGAAATCTCCGAGAACTTCAAGGCCTCCAAGGGAGGTTAGCTTGCATCAGGAGGTTCATTTCCAACCTCTCCGGGCGTTGTCAGCCATTCACCCATCTCATGAAGAAGGGCGTCTCATTCGTATGGGATGAAGAATGCCAGCGTGCCTTCAACAGCATCAAAGAATATATGTCGAACCCTCCGGTTTTGGTGGCCCCGGTTGCTGGAAAACCATTCCTGCTCTATGTACGAGCAATGGAGCATTACCTCGGCGCTCTGCTAGCACAAAACAATGATGCAGGCCATTAACAAGCTATATATTACCTCAGTCGAATGATGATCGGGCCAGAGCACCGATATACCGTCGTGGAGAAGGAGTGCCTCGCCCTGGTGTTCGTCATTCAAAAGATGCGGCATTATGTCACAGGACAAACCATACATGTGATATCATGAGTCAACCCTCTCAGGGTCCTCATGACTAAACCAGGGGCACTCAGATCTCACCTCGCAACATGGGCAATATTACTGTCCCCCTACTATATGATCGTCATCCCACAAAAGGCTGTTAAAGGTCAAGCTCTGGCAGACTTTTTAGCAGCCCACCCAGGCTCGGAGTCGTCCTGAATATATGAAGGAATCCCAGATGAGGTCGTCGATTCGTATGCAACCTCTCACGATGATATATGGCAAATGTTCTTCGACGGCGCCTCAAGGACCGGACCTAAGGGCAATATCATCGTCGGAGTCAGGGTGGTGCTGGTTTCTCCTTCCGGATTGGTGATCAATCGCGCTTACTCCCTCACAGAACCATGCTCTAACAATGTGGTCGAGTACAACGCTTTGGTCATTGGCCTCCAACTTGTAAGAGAGCTGGGGGTAGAATATCTTGAAGTATACGGCGATTCGCAGTTAATCATCAATCAGATACGGGGTTCATACGAAGTTCGCCATGAAGACATGATCCCCTATCACCAAATAGCAATCAACATCATCTCATCATTTGAGGGATTCTTCATCGAACACGTTTCCAGACTCCAAAATATCGAAGCCGATGCCCTAGTTGGCCTTGCCGCTTCCCTAGCGGTTCTGTACTATGCTCGCCAATCAGTAGATGTGGTAGGCCATGAACTGGTCTGTCCCAAGAATAATGTTCAATTCGTGGCGAGTTATTCCGCCCAGACGATCGATGAAGTCCCAGACTGGAGACAACCATTCATTGACTTCGTAGTTTACGACATCCTGCCCGGGAACCCAAAAGAGGCCACCTCTATCAGAAGGCGTTCTCTCAGATTCTTCTACGATACAGAGACAAAAATGCTGTATTGTCGATCCTATGATAGATTATTACTGCGATGTCTGTCAAATGCAGAAGCCGTACATGAAGCTCATGACGGTGTCTGCGGGGCCCATCAGCCTGGCCCAAAATTGCAAGATCGTCTTCGCCGAATGGGCTACTACTGGCCCACGATGGTAGCAGATGGGATAGACTATGCAAGAAAGTGCTAAGCCTGCTAAGTCCATGCCGACTTCATCCACCAACCATCCGAATTTCTATATCCGACTGTGGCATCCTGGCCATTCGAAGCATGGAGAATGGATATCATCGGTCCGATCACTCCACCCTCTGCCCGAGGACATCGCTTCATACTCGCCATCACAGATTACTTCTCCAAATGGGCGAAAGCTGTTCCGCTTGCAGAAGTAAAGACTTCAAACGTGATCTGCTTCCTCAAGCATCATGTCATCTATCGCTTTGGACTGCCCTGAAGGATCATCCATGATAATGGTCTGTAGTTCGCAAGCCACGCCTTCTATCAATTTTGTGACAAGCACCGCATCCAGAATATTACTTCAACGCCATACAACCCAGCAGCGAATGGGTTGGCAGAAGCATTCAACAAAACAATCATCAAACTTCTCAAGAAGTTCGTATCGTCCAACAAACGCAACTGGAACGAGAAGCTTGGTGAATGCTTATGGGCGTACCGTACTATAGTCCGAACAGCCACAGGGAACACACCATTCTCCCTGGTGTACGGGAGTGAGGCAGTTCTCCCGTTGGAGACTCAAATACCCTCGCTCCGCGTCACTCTTATTTACCAATTGATGACAGACGATAACTATCGTCGCCGGCTACAAAAGTTGGAGGCCTTAGATGAAAAGCGCCTCTTGGCTCAGCAACGAATAGAGCTTTACCATGCACGCATCTCCGGAGCCTTCAACAAGAAGGTTAAAATCAGAATATTCTAAGTGGGCGATCTCGTTCTTGCAGTTCGAAGGCCGATGGTCATGACTCACAAAACCGTCGGCAAATTCCAACCAAAATAGGAAGGTCCATTTATCATTGAGGCTGTATTCTCTAATGGTGCTTACCGCCTCGCAAAACAAAATAGAGACTTGCTCATGTTGCCCGTCAATGGCAAGTTCCTGAAGAAATATTATGTCTAAACGACATTTTCCCAATTCCAGATTATTGAGTTATATACCCGCTAGTGCCGCTGAACTCACATCCACAACACTCCAGATTATTGAGTTATGTACCCGCTGGTGCCGCTGAACTCACATCCACAACACTCCAGATTATTGAGTTATGTACCCGCTAGTGCCGCTGAACTCATATTCCAAATTTCACATTATTGAGTCATGTACCCGCCGGTAACGCTGAACTCACATTCACACAGATCCCAGATTGCTGAGTTATGTACCCTCCAGTACCGCTGAACTCACATTCTTCCTCCAAATATCTCAGATTATCAAGTTATGTACCCGCAGGTACCTCTGAACTTACATTTCGGTCACTCTTTCAGATAATAAGTCATGTATGACCATACCTCTGAACTTATTTCTCTGAAAGAGCTCCTCCCTCATGATCGACTACCCGCACTATTTGTGCACAAAAAGGGTAACATATCCATAAAATTTCCAAAATGACCACGTCGATGTTACCTCTGAGTCGTTTCACTTCCGCCAAAACCAAATCACCCCTCTACATAGAACTTCCATGTCCTCATTACCTCTGAGTCATCCTATGTACCCCTTCATGGAGCCCACTCCTGCCATGTCCTCATTACCTCTGAGTGGGAAGGCTCCATCGAAGAAACCCTCATATTTGCCATGTCCTCATTACCTCTGAGTAAATATGTTGGTCCTCCCTCGACTTATTATCTGTACCAAAAAAAAAACCCAGGGTACGCCAAGGATAATAGGTCCACAAATGTCCTCTGTTGACCACAAATATCCTCCGTTGAGTCCACTCCTACCATGTCCTCATTACCTCTGAGTAGGAAGACTCCGCGATAAAACCCTCATACTTGCAATGTCCTCATTACCTCTGAGTAAGTATGTTGGTTCTCCCTCATCTTATTATCTGAATCCTAAACCAAGGTACGCCAAGGATAATAGGCCCACAAATGTCCTCTGTTCACTCCTACCATGTCCTCACTACCTCTGAGTAGAAAGACTCCGCGGTAAAACCCCCATACTTGCTATGTCTTTATTACCTCTGAGTAAGAATGTTGGTTCTCTTTTATCCTATTATTCGTATCCTAAGTCAGGGTACGCTAAGGATAATAGGCCCACAAATATCCGCTACTCACTACAAAATATTGCACTAAGTTTTCTAGTACATTCACATCATTTCTCATCATGCCCCGGGAGCCCAGCTGCTCCATGGCATTCTTTCTCCCGATACCCAGAACGTCCATGACCACCTTGTTGTGGAATCGTTCTAGGTATCCCCATCAAACTTGTTATCCGTACCTAAAACCCAGGTATGCCAAGGGTAACAGGTCCACAAACAAGTCCCCCATGCGGGGCAAATGACACCATAACACCACAAGCACAACAGACAGTACAAATAAAGGGTAAAATAAAGCATACTCTTTTATTTTGGAAGGTAAAAAGTACTACATGTTCTAGGGACAATGTCCCATTTAAAGAAAGGAAAAGAACGAAAATAAAAAGATGAAAAAGGCCGACTATGGTTCGGTATTATATAATTCCAGAAGGCGGTTCTTTACCAGGGCTGTCCCTCGTTCAAGCCGCTGCTTAGCTCGGCGCTCTGTTTCCTGGGACAACCGCTCCGCATCATCAAAATATATATGTGCCCGCCATCCATCCTCCATCTTCTTCAGGGCAAGCTCCAGATTGGCAGAAGCTCGATTGAGTCTGTCAGCCTCCTGGGTAACAAGTCCCTTTTCGGTACGGGCGGCTTCGAGCTCAGACTCGAGAAAGGCCAGCTTCCTCTGGAGCTCGAGGATCTGGTCCCTGGTATCGATTACCCCGCATGAGGCGGCCGCTTCCCGAGTCGTGCAATCTTTATTTCTACGGCTCAATTGATCGTATAACTGAGACAGATCACGGCGGTCCTTCAGTATAGTCGGCTTGATCGAGTCCCGAACAAGCCTCACCTTCTCTACCGCGGTTATGAGGAAAGTGCGCTCTTGATCTATTGCCGCAGACAGATCGGCTTGCCGCAGCAAGTGAAACTGGGTCATAAGTCGATCAGCCTCTGGCAGTTTAGGCTCCAAAAGTGCAGCTACCCCCGCCCCACCAGGGAGTGTTATAAGGATGTCGATTTGGCCACCAGCGCACTGACGGGCCATAGCAAAGGGAGTCCCCCTCTCCACAGCTGCCTCGACCCCTCTCTTTAGGTGGCGATAAAACCTGTCAACCACATCCTATGACACTTCATCCAAAACTTCTGTAGAGGATGGCGTCAAAGGAAGTGTGGCTGGCAGTGTCGAAGGAGTAGCATCGGAACTTGCCATCCCCGCCACCAGGGAAACAAATTTTGTATGAAAAGATGCATGAATAGCGGCTAGCTCCTCTTTTGCCGCCCGAAGAGCATGGATACTCGGCAAGGCGGAGAGGTCAACCCCTGAAAACATATTAGCAGAGGAGGATGCAGGAAGCATTGTCCCCTGCCCCAGCTGTGCCGCCACTTGAGCCCCCAAACTCGACCCAGCTGGAGGCCCCTCAATATAGGTTGGAAGAGAAGGAGGCACACGTGATTCCATCAGATCCCCCCGGTAGAGTCCGTCCCGACAATGTCCGTCACCGACAATAAAGGACGGGACCTGTACGTCCAAAGCAACCATCAATCGACGTAACATGAAGGATGTGATGATAGAGCAGATAGGCCTCCTCACAAGTTAAGATTTGGCTTATCTTACCAGGGAAGGAGAAGGGAGGCCGCAGCTCGCTCGCAGCTGACGTAGTCTCCTCACCCGTGACCACCAAGTTGAATTCAACTGGTTTCTCTGTCCCAGCCACCCCTGAAAGGGAGCCAGCTAGTTCAGTGTCACCCCGTTGAAATTTAGCTGCCTCAGGGACAGGTGCAGTAGAGCCTCCATCCCCATGGGTTGAGGTCTCAGCAAGGTGGGACTCCTCGTCCGCCTCCGGAAGGACCCCAGCAGAAATAATAGCGGTGCACATATCATTGACCAAAGTGGTCAGGGCTGGATCGACCTCAGCGGACGGGTCCCGAGAAACCTACCCCTCTGACGCCTACAAAGAAGCAAAAGAAAATGATTAGGCCATAGTTCAGAAAAAGAAGGAGAAGGTAGCTGAAATTCAAATTACCTCAGAAACAGTGTCAACATCCTTAATAAACAGCCTGCGGCGTCTTACCGCAGCTTGCTTCGTAGAGAAGGTTCTGCCATCATTAGTGAACATACGCCTGCTTCGCTTACGCAAAGGACCAGGCACAGTAGGTGGTTGATCCTCCACCACCTCGTCAGGCACAGCAGGCGGCTGCCCCTCCGCCACTTCATCCGGTACAATAGGTGGCTGATCCTCCAGCTCCTCGTCCAAGGAATGGAGCGAATCATCGACATCCTGCTCATCACCCTCTTCGCCCGCCGTAGTGGACTCCGAGTCCGGCGCAGGAACCATATTCGCCTATTTCTTTCTCTTCTTGGACCCCTCAGGTTTCTCTGCCAAGCCAGTACCGACAATAAAGCTGGTACTCATGTCAAAATTAACGGGAGGCTTGCTCGCCGTAACATGATAGAGGGCCGCCATGTACAAAATCTCCCCTGACGTATTAGCATCGGGGACCGAGAAGCTAGCTCGGGTATAAACCGTACTGTAATAAAGCCAAGCCCTGATACCATCAAGGACACTACCCTCAAAGCCTAGGCAAGCACTGGGACAATCAAGGAACAGCTGGCTATACCCAAACTGGCGGGAGAACCTACTAGGCAAGTAGGGCTCTAGGTACACGTTATTGCGGTAATGATATACTAGGTGCGCCGGACGAATATTGCGCAGTCAGAGGAGCATCTTTTCAGATAAGAGGAGGGGAGGTTCAATGCTGTCAACATGTACACCCCTTACTTCTCTAGCGGTAAACTGAGGAACAGACACAAAGAAGTCATGCCCATCTACTCTCGCCAGCGCCCTCCGACAAGCTGGCATGGTGTCATACTCCCAAGGCTGACGATGGTATCGGAAGAGAAAAGCGTCATCAGCGGTAACACCGTCTTCTGCTCCGGGCCTCATTAACGACCGATAATACATCAATAGCCACCCCATTAGATAATGGTAAGGTAGCTCTATTCGCTCAAAGTCCAGTATCGTCTCGCGGGCAATAACCTTGGACAAAAAGGTGCGAAGGCCATGGTGTATGCTACACACCATGGCCGGAAGAAGGGCCAGTCTGACTTTGAAGACCAGCTTCACGGCAGGAAGGATGAAGTGGCTGCTGATCCTTTCAATAGAATCGGCCCCTCCCGAAACTACGCAGTTTCGTAGCCACACCATCAAGAATCCGGCCAAGAGCGCTTTTTCAGACATCTGTCGGGTACCGTGGTAGAAATAGCTAAAGGAGTCAGTTCGACTCCCAAATTTGTCACTGGTGGACCTCGACCTCTTGGCATTCGACATCAAGTTATTTATCTCCTCCTGGGTTTGAGGGCCTCGGGAAGAAACTCTGCCAGAGGGACTTAATTTGAAAAGATATGAAACCCAGGACGTGGTATGGGAGCGGTTCCTTCTGAGCTATCGTTCTTCTTGATAGCCGTTTGGTGACAGATGCTGTGGTGGCATAGCAGTTCCCGATACACGACAACAAAACCCGGGAATCGTCGATCCAGATCCTCGAATTCCTCATTTGTCAGGGTGTACACTTCAAAGGCCTCGTCCCCCCATGGCAGCTTAGAAACAATATGCATTTCATGGAGAGCAAGTCCCAACTCCCCTACGGGTGCGAAGAAAGTTTCCGTCCGCCGATTATACATTTCCAAAAAAGCCATAAACAACGGCTTGTTGATGGGTAACCCGTAGCAGGTGCCCCGGATAGCATAATAGAGGTCAATCTCCCGAAGGAATGCCTCATATTTTCTCAGGATCCATGAGGTCAGGTTGGCCCACGTAGGGATAGGGTTTATCCAGTTCAGTAATGACAAACTGCGAACAGGATAAGACCCCTTGCGAGCGATCTGATTCAGAAAGGTATCGGCTAGAGTAAACGTGAAGTTGGGACCAGGTACGTTTATGAAGGTACCCGGAATCAGTCCCATTACGCTCCGACTGACCGAGTCCCTGCTCGCATATGCTGACCCGATGTTCTTATTATAATGGATGTTGCCCACGAACATCCCCGATTGGGTTGGAGTTAGGGAGCCCACCATCCTCCTGCTCAATGGTACCATATCGAAACACGAAAGGGGAAAATAACGTTCCATTTAGGGAATATGGATCTCTACCCCATCTACAGTAAAGTCCCAGCTCTCAGAAATGTCCAGCACTCGGGGGTTCTTTATGGATAGAGCATCCCCGAAGAGAAAGGCTGGTTTTAGATACTCTCCTTCCAGCCTTCCCGAGTTCATCGTAGTACCAAGAAAGTGGAAAGGCTGGTTATTGATGACGCTCACCCTCTCCAAAGGCTCATCGGCAGGAAGCTGATCTGACACACGTCGAACCAAGTTGTCGAGCTGCACACCCATGGCATATTGGGCTGAACCCACCAAAAGCTCTCCTGTTGGATTGATTGGCAGATCCACTGAAAAAAGAACAAAAGAAACAGGATTAAAAGATGGTTAAAAACGAAAACACTTGGAGTTTCTTAAAAGGCTCCCATGAGCTTATGTGGCTCGATTCAACGTAGCCTTATGCAGCCCAAATTTAGTTGGGTTTCATGCAGGTACTGCTTTGATAGAGCTTATGCGGTTCTATTTAGCAGATGAGCTTATGCGACACGTTTTAGCAAAGCTTTATGCGGTCCAGATTCATCAGGAGCCCATGCGGTCCTGTTCAAAAGGACTTCATATGGTTCAAATCTAGAAGTGCTCATGCGGCTCAAGTCCTTCTCATATGGCTCAGACACAGGGCAGGCCTCATGCGGCTCAGATATGAGAGGGCCATGCAGCCCATGTAATATATGCGACTTTATCATGTTGAACTTAGGCAGTTCAATAAAGATGAAGAACGAAGGCTTGTACATAAAATATGAAACAGAGCCATGGGTTTTAGGGTTCAAAGCGTTCAATAGTCTATCCAATCCTTACCCTTAAAATCAGGATGGACGTCAGGGTGCACGGTAGGCGTTATGGCTGATGAAGAAGCCACTTTCTTGCCCTTCGCAGAGGCAGCTTTGGAAGACTTGGGGGCCATGGTCGTCCGACGGTCGGAGAAGAAAGACAGAGACAGAAAATTAGGGCAGCAAGGGTCGAAGACGAGAGAGAATAAAGAAGTCTCTCCAATTGAACGTGTTCCTATTTATAGGCAAAAGGAGAGTGCTTCGATCCGCGTGCAGCATGAAAACCGACTCTTCGGTTATCGAGATGAATCGACTAAATAAAGATCAAACTCTTGGGATCCTGCCCCGAAAAGCGCCTTCAGAATCTGACAGCAAATCGAAGGCAATTAATGTAAAAGATTTGCATACGTGGCAGGATGACGTAGCAAGGAGCCCATGCGGTTGGACAGCATATACGGCCAGACAGTCCATGCGGCTGGTTGGTCGATGCGGCTCAGATGGACAGGCGGCTGAGGAGACCATGCGGTTGGGACGTCCATGCGGCCAGAACACCCCATACGGCCAAAGGAGTTTACACATAGCCATGCTTCTTATTCAAAGTATTTCAGTTTTGTAAATTGAAAACTTTGAAGGGGGTCTTGTAGAAGCATGGAAAAGAATAAAGAAAGGTCTATGCGGCAACGAATCTCCATGCAGTTCAGAGAGCCAATGCGGCTCAGGGGTCCATGCGGCTCAGACGTCTATGCGGCTCAGACGTCTATGCGGCTCGGATAGACCCAGAGCCACGTGGCCTTCGACAGTTTTTTCACTTCATCTTTGGCTGTATTTAATGCCCAGACGAATGACAGCTCTGACATAAAGGCGCAATAATGACTGACATAAAGACGCAATAATGACTGACATAAAAGCGAGGAGGAAATCTTTTCGCAGTTGACAGAATCTTCCGAGTCCAGAGACATGAGGCTGCTGTATTTATGCGGCCGCCCACGTCATGCGGCCATCCATCTTCATGCGGCTGCATCCTCTATGCGACCGTCCATCAGCATGCGGCCGCCCACTTCATGCGGCCACCCATCTTCATGCGGCTGCATCCTCTATACGGCCGCCAATCAGCATGCGGCTGTCCACTTCATGCGGCCACCCATCTTCATGCGGCTGCATCCTCTATGCGACCGCCCATCACCATGCGGCCGTCTACTTCATGCGGCCACCCATCTTCATGTGGCCGTTCATTCTCATGCGGCCCACTCATATGTGGCCCTGCCAAGATGATCCAGTGAAGACACGTGGCGCTTCTCACGGCAATTGCGACATGTGGCAGTCTTATCTTCCTGGAATTATGGGTGCTAACAAATCCTAACAAAATTAGATTTATTACAATCACCATAATTGTCCAGATCAAGTCAAATGGAGCAAATTAGACACGTGGCAGGCCATTACAAGTCACGAATATTCATGGCAATCAACATTTATCGCCCACAGAGATTTGGTGCAAACCACATTAATTACCTAGATTTGTTATAATCAGAATTAATGGCCCAGATTGACCGATCTCTAGCCGCCAACTTATCATGGAGGCAATCATTGCAAACCCTAATGTTTGCATCCCACTCCTATAAATAGCAAGGTGCCATTCCCTTGCGAAGAGAACTTTTTGGAAGAACTTTTTTCGAAGAGTACCAGAGCACTTGGAGAGATTTGAAGAGAGAGAGCAGAGAGACAAAGGCACGCACACAGAGCATCCTGAGAGCATTTTTTTCCCGTAGCCAAGGCTGCATCTGATCGTCCAAGGAGTAAAACAGAGCTGTCGTCGCTTTTCCGAGCCTCTATCGTCACCCTCCAGAATCTAAAATAAACAATTGTACTTAGATTGTTGTACCTAGGTTTTCGTCCTTAGGCTTTCTTTGTACAAGCGAGTTTGTATTGTGAAGTAAAAGTCCAATCCTCCAATAATTATTCTGTTCTTTTATATTTCATGGCAAACAAGAAGGATCATTTCATGACACACATACAAAGAGAGAGAGATATACAGATAGACTGTTATATCCACATATAGAGGCCAGAAGAGACACTTAACGCCTACTTCTCCTTGCAACGCTCTGGCATCCAAAGCAACCCAAATCTTCAGAGAGTTCAAGATCGTCGTTAAATCATCAACAGAGTTAACGTATTACCACTCGCTCCATCGATACAGTGCCTAGATAAAAACAAAAGTGTACTCCTAGGACTACGTCTAAGTCCTACATTGTACTCTGTTCTGTTTGAAATTAAAAACATTAATCCTAAGAGTTTTAATAAAAAACAGAGATGGATACTCTATACATTTGTGACAAGAAGTTGAAGTCAAAATCAGGGAAAAGCCTCGGACAGTTGGAATACTCTAGTGTTATTAGAAGCTTGTTGTGTGCTTTGATTGCAAAGGCATGAAATTGCTTTTGCCGTGCAGATGTTGTTTCGGTTCAAGCATAATCTAGGTGTGGTATATTGGAAAGTTGTGAAGAAAGTAATAAAATATCTAAAGAGAACTCAGAAGTTTGTATTATATTACAACGGTTACTGTCACAACCCGCTCCCAGATAACTGGATATGAGTTGGACACGTCCAGCCTACGCTGTTGTAAACAGCGGTTGTAGAAGCATGGGAAATACTAAAGAAAATGACTCATGCGGCCAAAGAACCCCATGCAGCTCAGAAAGCCCATGCGGCTCGGAGAGTCATGCGGCATAAGGGGCTATGCTGTCCAAGACATCCCATACGGCTCAGAAAGACACGTGGCAGGATAGCCCTCTCCTCTGCCCTCTCGTATTAATTGCTTGACGGCTGACAACTCTGAAAAAGTGACAGCCCTGACATAGAAAGAAGTAATTATGACTCTGTCATAATGACGAATCTCTAGGAAAGAGAAAAGAGATCTCGGACACAAATCCCCCGAGAGCCATAAAAAATGGGCGTTCGTATGCGACTCACTTCTCATGCGGTTCAGAGTGAATCCGTCCTATGCGGCTCAGGCCGAGAAAGCCTCATGCGACTCGAGTAAAGAACTTCTTATGCGGTTCAGAATGAATCCGTCCTATGCGGCTCAGGCCGAGAAAATCTCATACGGCTCGAGCAAAGACTTCTCATGCGGTTCAGAGTGAATCCGTCCTATGCGGCTCAGGCCGAGGAAGCCTAATGCGGCTCAAGTAAAAAACTTCTCATGCGGTTCAAGAGGACCATCTCCATGCGGCTCAGGTGGATGTATCCCTATGCGGCTCACAATGATTACCTCCCTGTGGTTCAAAGGCTCAAGGGAGGGCCACTACCCAGACAGCCCTGACACGTGGCCTTAACCTTATGCATATGTGGCTCACTCGTCATATGGTTCAGATTCCCCAGTGGCTCCTAGGACACGTGTCTTAAGCCGATTAATTTCTCAGAATTACTGCCATCAAAGATTGGGTCAAATCCAAATAATCTGGGACACGTGGCAGGAGATTAAATTTAATTTATTCGCAGACATCAGAAGATCATTATGAGGAAGATTTATTCCAATCAGCATTAATTGCTAATGGGATTTGGTGTAATCTACACTCGATGGCTCGGATTCGTCACAATCAAAACTGAACGGCCTGGATTGACCAATCTACGGGCCGCCGCCATCTCCAAGAGCTAATCATTGGCAACCCTAATGATCACATCCCACTATTATAAATAGCAAGGTGCCATTCCCTTGTAAAAGAGACAACATTAGAGAGAAATACGCATATACAGAGAGACTCCCCAATAGTAGAAAAGAAAATACACAGAGAGAGAGAGAAGCCAGAAGAGCAACAGGAGGAGAGCAAGAAGAGCATTTCTTCACCAACGCCAACCATCTTTTCACAAGGAGCCAAGGCCGCATACCGATCGTCCAAGGAGTAAGGCAGGGCTGCCGTCGCCTTTTCGAGCCTCTACCGTCACCCCCCAGAATCTAAAATAAACAATTGTACTTAGACTGCTGTACCTAGGTTTTCGTTCCTAGGCTTTCTTTGTACAAGCGAGTTTGTAACGTGAAGTAAAAGTCCGGTCCTCCGATAATTGTTCTGTTCTTTTATATTTCATGGCAAACACGATGGCGACTCTGCTGGGGACTAACTTCTCCATGGTTGAGGAGTTGGTGACGCAATCGGATGCAGCCAAGCTTGGCTCCACGCAACAAAAGATGGTCGCCCGGTTCGACCAACAGGTGTTCGAAGAAATGCTCTCCGACAAGAGCGCTGGTCCGGTCCAGAAGCGAGCCCGCACAAAGAAGGCCCGCAAGGAATGGAGACCCCGATCCTTCGTTCCTACCGAAGCTCTTGCAAAAATATCCTCTGTTGCTCAAAATGGCGGAAAAGACTCTCCCGCGGCCCCACTTCAGATCATAGACGACTCTGCTATCCCCAAGTCCGGCAGAAGAAAACACTATGATGCTGGACTTGCAGGGGCAAAGAGAAACTCTATGAGATCTGAGCCACATAAGGGTACTAGCCGCAGGGAGAAAGCTCATGCGGCTACATCCGTCGGCCGTATAAAGAAAGCCCATGCGGCCACATCTGTCAGCCGCATAGCTTATGCGGCTACAGCTGCCAACCACATGAATGAAACCCATGTGGCTAAGAAAGTTAATCGCTTGCAGAAAACCCATGCGACCACAATTGCCAACCGTATACGGCTAGCCTGCACGGTCATGACTCCTAGCCGCACAAAAATAATTCATCCGACGGCAGAAGACAACCGCATGCAGACAGCCTGAACGGTACCCAACTTTAGCCGCATAGCGTCTATTCCACGCTTCTTTCGATCAGTCTTCGACCGTCTCTCATGCGGTCCTGACCCTGATGGTTCTCTGGATGATAAGCCAGACTCTGTGGTATTCAACTTGGACTCCTCCTATTACGCACCCGCAAGTGCTAAAAGGAGGAAGTCTAGGGCAGCGCGGGCTCATCAGGCCCAGTCAGCTGTCCCAACCTCTGACTATCGGGGCGTCCCGTTGATTATCACACAGGCCTCGGATGGGAAGTTGTATACAACCGCTCGAGTCCAGCCCCCGGCGGCAAACGGACAGAGTGGTTCCTCTGACCTGTGGGAGGCGATCCTCCACAAACGCAAGGAAAGAGGAGGAGTGTCGGTGTGCAAAGAGTCCTCGCTTGGACATCGCTGCACCCAAATCATCGTCAACTGCTGTTGCAACAACGCGGCAGTGACGGAAGATCGGCCATCCGTCTTCCAAAGACTACAGCATCCGAGCTCAGAAGATGAGGCACCTCCTGTTGTCTCCTGCAATTCCACTCAGAAAGTCCCCGCCGAGGGGAGAGGGAAGAAGACAAGCATCTTCAGCCCAAAGATATCAACCACTACATCTAAGAAATTGTCGGCTAAACGGTTGTCCTCCACCGGAGTATTTCAACACACCCGTTCAAAGACAAAATCTGCTGCAACGGGAGATTCATCGTCCACGTCGCTGGGAGTCGTAGGAACTGGGGGTAGCACTCCTCCGAACGTCCACAACAATCCGATGTTTCAAGGAGACGAGCCCGGAAAAACGACCCTCCCGTTAGGTACAACAAATGCTAATGTTTCCGAGGACATCCATGACTCTCAAGACGAAGCAAGCTCCGAGGCTAGGGGTACTGTTCCCTCCGAGTCTGAACCCGAAGACAACATTTCCGCCTACCCCGATAATTTCTCAATGCATGGGTACGATTCTGAGGGCACATCCTCCACCGTTCCTTCCGTCACTCCTCATATAAGGACGGTATTCATGACGGACAGCAATCAAGGTGGTTCCAGTGATCGCCAACGAATCGACACTTTGGAGGCCATACTGCACGCCTTGGTCAGGTCTGTAGACGAGATCAAAGCGGCTCTTCCTACTCTGTAGAAAGTGACACCGGGCCAAACAAGCATGGGTCTCGCAATCAATATAGATTCAAATTCAGCGGCACCGAACCCGGGCAATAATCTTTCCAAAATAACGACCCCTACCGCGACAGATGAGGCCCGAAAAGTAAGAAGAGAGGTTCAGGAACTCCGAGCCATGTTCCACGCCCGAGAAAACTCTCAAGACCTCAGAATACGGCAACCATATCCTGCTGAATTGAGGGATGTTCTGTTCCCACCAAGATATAAGTCGTTCAATATCAACCCATATGATGGCAAGACCTTAGCAAGTCGGTACATCACTTACTTCGAGGTCACTATCGACCATCTGCCCCATGATGACGCTATTCTCACGCGATTATTGATCGGGGCATTGGAAGGAGTCGCCTTCGACTGGTACCGTAACCTGCCAGACAACTGCATCCACTCCTTCGCTGGCTTCAAATGCTTGTTCTTAGAAAGATTCTATGAGGTAGGGCAGGACGTCACAATGTCTACCCTCATGGACGTCGTCCAAGGAGAGAAAGAGCTGACGAGGAATTACATTGAGCGGTTTCGTCAAACCGCAATGAAGTTACCCTCTGGTAATCCAGATTCCTCCTTGATTAAAATTTGCCAAAAAAGACTACTCCCAACAATTAGTCTCTAGATGGGCGAAAGTCAATTCAAGGACTGGAAGGCTTTTATCATCAGCGCTATAAGTGCCGAAGAACGGTTGAGAAAGGCTCGCCAACTGGGGTTGTACATCTCGGAGGGAGAGAACAAGGGCAAGCGTCCCAACACCAACAACGACAATGGGGGTAGCCCCTCCAACAATCGGGACAACAGAGGCAAGCAGGCTATGGTGGCCGACACAGCCCAGAAGCCCGAGTCACAACCATCAGACAAACAATGGCCTCAAGTCACTTACTCTTTTGAAGACGGCCACGTCAAGCCTATATTGGACATGCTCATACAAGGAGATAGAATTCAGCTTCCTCCACCAAGACGGGAGCCTCGGCCGGCTGATCTGGAGAACCCAAAGTTCTGCCATTACCACCGTTATGTACACCACGCTACACACGACTACTACCAACTGAAACGGTACATCCAAAGCCTTATCGATTCGAACGCTCTGGCCATCGATTTCGGAGAGGTAACCGTGGCAGCCAATATGGTGTCTGTACAATTCGGCAGCTTTCCTCCGACGGAGACTCAAGACGGGGTGATCCCCGTCCCTTTAGCGACAATGGAGATTACCAATCTTCCACCTCCCCGAGATCAGGCTGCCGGTCTAGTACCCCTCACCACATCACGAGGGAAGGTCATGTGGATCCATCCAGACTTGGTGTCAGAAGTGACTCGGTCCACACCATCTACCACCGACAAAAAGAAAAGTGGAAAAGTTAGGACCTGCCACACAATCTCGGCAGACAACGAGGAAGCTACAGCCGTCGTCATGCGGTCCGGAGCACAATCCCAACCTGTGGTTGAAAATCCAGCCAAAAATCATCAACCCACTACAACTGATGCTCCGGGACCGGCTCAGCCTTCGACGACCGACAAGCCTAGGCCGAGGGAGACTCGCTTCGACAAATCCCTCCGAAAAGAGGCAACCCAAGGACTAGAGAGGCCCTATAACTTTGACATCTTAGCACAATTGGCTAACACACCGGCCAAGTTGTCACTGTACGAACTCCTAAGGCTCTTCAAAGACGTTCGTATTGCATTAAGCGAAGCACTCCAAAATGTCGATGTCTATCTGGCTCAATCCAACCTCACCGGGGAGGACTCACCCACGGATCTCCAAGACAGTGCCTGTACGGGAGCAATGCCCAACATCGTCTTCACTCCGCAGGATATGCTCATCAAAACCAACCTACACGATCGCCCGCTATACTACACGGGGTACATCGGCGACGTGAAGGTGGATCGGATGCACATAGATCCTGGCTCTTCCATGAGCATCATCCCGAAGGGTCTGCTACATCATCTCCGCATCCCAATGCATCGCCTGACACCTACAAGCACCGCCATCAGCGGTTTCAATTCGGGCAGGAGCTACCCTATTGGGAAGATTCATCTGAAGTGTCAAATTGGCGACCTCCAATCCGAAGTCACCTGCTACGTCATAGATGCAGACACTTCTTATAACATCCTCTTGGGGCGCCCATGGATACACGATTACATGATCGTGCCTTCCACGCTATACTAGTACTTCAAATATGTCGACAAACACGGCTTCGTGAAGACAGAATTTGCTGATATCGATCCCTTCAAAGGGGTCAAATCCTGCTACTCGGACTCCTGCCTATACGAAAAGTCAAAAAGGCACCTTGATGAAGGAAATGAACAAGCTAGCCCCAAAACGGCCACGGGATCAGAAGGACCCCTGACAATCCACCTCTAAGCTCACAAACCGGGCAAGTCCGTACCCCTTACCGCCACTTTGCGGAAGGACGCAATCAGCCTCTCAGCGCAGGAGGAGCAGATGATAATCCGGCTGCCAAGGTCCGGCCAAGTACCGAGACCCATAACGGGGCCACTGACAATCAGACTGCCGAGAGTCAGTCAACCCCAAATGGAGAAGCTCAACCCCTCCGACAAGCCACTGACGATACGCCTTCCCAAGAAGGGTCGTCACCCTGATGCAAGGCCCGGGACTTCTAGCGAACCAACCACTCCCCGCCCCACATCAAGTGCCAAACTGGGGGTCGCTAGTCTGCCAACAACTCCACGCTCTGCTCCATCAACTGAACCACTGACAATCAAACTTCCCAGGTCGACCTCTCAGTCTTCGTTCACACAGGGGGTAGCCGAAGAGGAACCGGAGCTAGCCAAGTATGTGGCCGCCCACACTGATGTTCCCTCCGCAGATGATGTAATCCCCCTAGAAAAGATACCTTACTTCATCAATAAAGGGTTATCTTTGAACTACACCGAGCTCAATAAGCTATGTACAATGTATGCTATGGAACACGGTATAGGCACTCACCTACACACACAGGTGACAAATGTGCACACCGTAATCCAGCTTATTCCAGCAGAAGACGCTTACCGCATAATCGAGGGAGGGGACCATCCAATCATCTTCGGCCGAAAGGACGACCCTCATTCCTTCACCATAAAGGAGGCCGACCTCGGGTCAGACACCGAAAGATTACCTCTATATCTTTATAGCCCCCAATCCAAATATCTCATGCAGAAACAGGGGTATGATCTGGAGACGACGCCAGGTTTGAACTACGGCACTGGACGACGATTACCTTTTAAGCCACCAGTCCCGGCGGGCAAACCACGGGACTACTATAGCAAAATTCGATATGGGTTAGGGTATGTAACGCCTACTACAACCCCTGAGAGTTCAGATGAAGAATGCGACGGGCAGTCACATTCAACCAGGTCACCAACCTTCGACTCGGATACCAGCATTACAGACATATTTAGACAAGTCCTGTCAGTCAATATGGCATTCGCTGACGCTTACGAAGAAGACGAAGACATTCCCGAAATCCTCGAGCTAGAGCCGTGGGCCCAACAGCTGGATACACAATGGGAAGAGCGATTCGAGCAGAGAGAACCTCCTACCGAAGATGAGGTTATACAGGTCGACCTCGGCAGCGAATCCTCTCCAAAGCCAATCTTCGTCAGTAAAAGCCTAACAGACGAAGAGCGAGAATCGCTGCTAAAACTTGTCAGAAAATATATTGATGTGTTCGCATGGAGTTATGAAGACATGCCGGGGTTAGACCCCGATATTGCCCTCCATAAGCTCAACATACGACCGGACGCAAAACCAGTCAAGCAGCAACAACGACGCTTCCGCCCAGGCGTCATAGACGCGATTGAAGCCGAAGTCAACAAACTGATAGCCAGCGGCTTCATCCGTGAGGAGCAACATCCCGACTGGGTTGCCAATATAGTACCCGTCCTCAAGAAGAATAGAAAGATTCGAATCTGCATCGACTTCCACAACCTGAACGAGGCGTGCCCCAAAGATGAGTTCCTCCTTCCTATCACAGACATAATGATTGATAACACATGCGGCTTCGAACGTATGTCATTCATGGATGGATTCTCGTGGTAGAACCAAATCAAGATGTCTCCTGAGGACGAAAAGCATACCTCATTTCGAACACCAATTGGCACGTACTGCTACACAGTCATGCCTTTCGGTTTGAAGAATGCCGGCACCACATATCAAAGAGCCATGAGCATCAACTTCAGAGACCACTTACGCAAGACAGTGGAGTGCTACGTTGACGATATAGCCGTTAAGAGCCGCTGCAAAGGAGACCATCTGCAGGATCTAAGGACGATATTCGACCTAATGCGAGCGCACAATTTGAAAATGAACCCTACGAAGTCCTTTCTGGACGTATCCAGCGGGAAGTTCTTGGGCTTCATCATCACTGTAAAGGGTATCCATGTAGACCCTGAGAAGACAAAAGCAATCATGGAGATGGGTCCCCCGAGAAATCTCCGCGAACTCAGAGGCCTCCAAGGGACGCTAGCCTACATCAGGAGGTTCATTTTCAACCTCTCCGGGCGATGCCGACCGTTCACCCACCTTATGAAGAAAGGAGTCTCATTCGTATGGGACGAGGAATGTCAGCGCACCTTTGACAGCATCAAAAAAAATTTGTCAAACCCTCCAGTTCTGGTGGCCCCGGTTTCTGGAAAACTATTTCTGCTCTATGTACGAGCAATAGAACACTCCTTTGGGGCTCTGCTGGCACAGAACAACGACGCAGGCCATGAACAGGCCATATATTACCTCAGCCGAATGATGATCGGACCAGAGCACCGATACACCTCTGTGGAGAAGGAATGCCTCGCCCTGGTGTTCGCCATTCAGAAAATGCGATACTATGTCACCGGACAAACGATACATGTGATCTCACGAGTCAACCATCTCAGAGTCCTCATGACTAAACCAGGGGCACTCAGCTCTCGACTCGCTACATGGACAATATTACTGTCCCCTTATCATATGATCTTTGTCCCACAAAAGGCAGTCAAAGGTCAAGCCCTGGCGGACTTTTTAGCAGCCCACCTAGGCTCGGAGTCCTCCAGAATATATGAAGAGATCCCAGACGAGGTCGTCGACTCGCATGCAACCTCTCACGAGGCTATATGGCGAATGTTCTTTGACGGTGCTTCAAGGACCGGACCTAAAGGCAATATAGTCGTCGGAGTCGGGGTAGTGCTGATCTCTCCTTCCGGATTGGTGATTAATCGCGCTTATTCCCTCACCGAGCCCTGCTCTAACAATGTGGCCGAGTACAACGCTCTGGTCATTGGCCTCCAACTTGCAAGAGAGCTGGGGGTAGAATACCTTGAAGCATACGGCGATTCCCAACTAATCGTCAATCAGATCCGGGGCTCATACGAAGTCCACCACGAAGACATGATCCCTTATCACCAAATAGCGATCAATATCATCTCGTCATTCGAGGGGTTCTTCATCGAGCACGTCCCTAGACTCCGAAATATTGAAGCCGATGCCCTAGCTGGTCATGCCGCTTCCCTAGCAGTCCCGAATTATGATTGCCAATCAGTGGATGTGATAGGCCACGAACTGGTCTGTCCCAAAAACAATGTGCAATTCGTGGCGAGTTATTCCGCCCAGATGATCGATGAGGCCCCAGATTGGAGACAACCATTCATCGACTTCGTCGTCTACGACATCCTGCCCGAGAACCCAAAGGAAGCCACTTCCATCAGACGGTGTTCTCTCAGATTCTTCTAGAGATACAGAGACGAAAATGCTGTATCACCGCTCCTACGAGGGATTACTGCTTCGGTGTCTGCCAAATGCAGAAGCCAAAGAAGACGTACGAGAAGCTCACGACGGTGTCTGCGGGGCCCACTAGCCCAGCCCAAAATTGCAAGACCGCCTTCGACGAATGGGCTACTATTGGCCCACGATGGTGGCAGATGCGATAGATTATGCTAGAAAATGCAAAGCTTGCCAAGTCCACGCAGACTTCATTCACCAACCATCCGAATTTCTACATCTGACAGTGGCATCCTGGCCATTCGAAGCATGAGGAATAGATATCATTGGTCCAATCACCCCACCTTCCTCCCGAGGACATCTTTTATACTTACGATCAATGACTACTTCTCCAAATGGGCGGAAGTTGTCCCACCCGCAGAAGTCAAGACTTCAAACGTGATCAGCTTCCTTAAGCATCACGTTATCTACCGCTTTGGACTGCCCCGAAGGATCATCTATGATAATGGTCCGCAGTTTGCAAGCCACGCATTCTATCGGTTTTGCGATAAGCACCGTATTCAGAATGTCGCTTCGACACCCTACAATCCGGCAGCAAACGGGTTAGTAGAGGCATTCAACAAAAAAATTATCAAACTCCTCAAGAAGTTTGTCTCCTCCAACAAACGCGACTGGAATGAGAAGCTCGGCGAATGCTTATGGGCTTATCGCACCACAGTTCGAACAGCCACCGGGAATACGCCATTCTCCCTAGTGTACGGGAGTGAGGCAGTTCTTCCATTAGAGACTCAAATACCCTCACTCCGCGTCACCCTCACTTATCAATTGACGACGGATGACAACTACCGACGTCGACTACAAGAGTTGGAGGCCTTAGATGAAAAGCGCCTCCTAGCTCATCAAAGGATCGAGCTATACCAAGCACGCATCTCAGGAGCCTTCAACAAGAAGGTCAAAATCAGAACATTCCAAGTGGGCGATCTTGTTCTGGCAGTCCGGAGGCCAATGGTCATGACTCACAAGACCGCCGGCAAGTTCCAGCCAAAATGGGAAGGTCCATTTATCATCGAGGCCGTGTTCTCCAACGGTGCTTACCGCCTCGCTAAGCAAAACGGAGACTTGCTCATGTTGCCCGTCAACGGCAAGTTCCTGAAGAAATATTATGTCTAAACAACATCCCAGATTATCGAGTCACGTACCCGCTGGTACCTCTGAACTCACCATCACAACATTCCAGATTTTTGAGTCATGTACCCGCTGGTACCACTGAACTCACCCTCATAGTTTTCCAGATTATCGAGTTATGTACCCGCTGGTACCACTGAACTTACCCTCATAGTTTCCTAGATTTTTGAAGTCATGTACCCGTCGGTACCGCCGAATTCACGTTCACCATTCTCTAGATTCTCGAATCATGTACCCGCTGATACCTCTGAACTCACATCTCGGTCACTCTTCCAGGTAGCAAGTCATGTATGATCATACCTCTGAACTTTCTTCTTGAAGGAGATCCTCCCTTATGATCTAATACCCGCACTCCCAGTGCACAAAAAGGGTAATCGATCCATAAATTTCCAAAACGGCCATGTCCTCATTACCTCTGAGTCGTTCCACTTCCGCCAAAAACAAATCACCCCTCACATAGAACTTCTATGTCCTCATTACCTCTGAGTCGTTCTATGTGCCCTCCTTCATTGAGCCCACTCCTGTCATGTCCTCATTACCTCTGAATGGGAAGGCTCCGTCGAAAAAACCTTCATACTTGCCATGTCCACATTACCTCTGAGTAAGTATGATGATCCCCTTTCGACATATTATCTGTACCCACAACCGGAGTACGCCAAGGGTAATAGGTCCACAAATGTCCTCTGTTGACCACAAATGTCCTCTGTTGACCACAAATGTCCTCTGTTGACCATCAATATCCTCCGTCGAGTTCACTCCTGCCATGTTCTCATTACCTCTGAGTAGGAAGACTCTACGTTTAAAAAACCTTCCTACTTGCCATGTCTTCGTTAGCTCTGAGTAAGTATGTCGGTTTCCCTTCATCCTATTATCCGTATCCTAAACCAGGGTACGCCAAGGATAATAGGCCCACAAATATCCTAAGCTAAATTTCTTAGCACAAACCTATCACCTCATCAGGCCCCAAGAGCCCAGCTGCTCTACGGCATTCCTTTTCTCAATACCAAGAGCACCCATGACCACTTTGCTATGGCTGCTTCAGGTACCCTGACCAAAACTTGTTACCTCTACCTAAAACCAAGGTACGCCATGGGTAACAAGTCCACAAATATATCCCCTATGCGGGGGAAAACATCACCACAATATCATAGACGCAGCAGGCAATACAAATGAAGGGTAGAATTGAAAGTACTCTTTATTTGAAGGAAGAAAAAGCATTACATATTTCGGGATCATGTCCCCTTCAGAAAGAGATAAAACAGAAACAAAACAAGAAGAAAAGGTCGACTACATTTCAGCATTTCTAGGAGGCGGTTTCTTACTGAGGTGGTCCCCCGTTCAATCCGTTGCCGAGCGCGACGCTCGGCCTCCTGGAGTAAATGCTCCTCATTGTCCAAGCCCAAGAGCGCTTGACAGTCATCTTCCAATTTCTTCAAGGCAGTCTCCAGGTCAGTCGAAGTATGAGTAACCCTGTCAGCCTCCTGAACAATTAGTCCCCTATCATTGCGGGTAGTCTCGAGTTCAGACTCCAAGAAAGTCAACTTCTTCTGAAGCGCAAGGATCTGCTCCCGCGTCTCAGTAATCTCACGAGAAATAGATTCCTCCCGAGCCGTGACATTTTTATTCGCGTAACTCAATTGATCATACCGGTCAGATAAGTCGCTGAGATCCTTCAGTATGGCCGGTCTGGTCCTATCCCGAGCAGCTATAGTCCTCTCTATAACAGCGATAAGAGAATCCCGCTCCTCGTTTATAACAGCAGATAGATCAGCCTGCCACAATACTCGAAGCTCGGCCACCAGCTGATCAGCCTCCAACAATTTTGCCTCCAGAAGCGAAGCCACCCCTGCATCACCAGGAAGATCCCTAAGGATATTTACTTGACCCTGGGCGCATTGTTGGGCCAAGGTGAAGGAGGTTCCCCATTCCACAGCAGCCTCGATTCTCCTACTCAAATGACGATGAAAACTGGCAACCACGTCCTGTAACGCGTCATCCAGAACTTCAGCAGAGGATGGCGTCAGGGGAAGCAAGGACGGCAATGTCGGAGAAGTAACGCTAGAGCTCGCCACCGGAGGAACGGAGTCCGAGTAGAACGATGCATTTAAAGCGGCCTTTAAAAAATTAACAACATTTAAGTGCCAATGATTGCCATACGTGGCAAATAATGACGTGGCGAGAAGCTATGCGGCTGAACAGTCCCATGCGGCTGAACCACCTATGCGGCTGAACAACCTATGCGGCTAAGATCTCTATGCAGTCAGGGTTTCATATGCGGCTAGAAGAACACAGCCATGCTTCTTATTCAAAGTATTTCAATTTTGTAAATTGAAAACTTTGAAGGGGGTCTTGTAAAAGCATGAGAAATACTAAAGAAAATGACTCATGCGGCCAAAGAACCCCATACGGCTCAGAAAGCCCATGCGGCTCGGAGAGTCATGCGGCATAAGGGGCTATGCGGTCCAAGACATCCCATACGGCTCAGAAAGACACGTGGCAGGACAGCCCTCTCCTCTGCCCTCTCGTATTAATTGCTTGACGGCTGACAACTCTGAAAAAGTGACAGCCCTGACACAGAAAGAAGTAATTATGACTCTGTCATAATGACGAATCTCTAGGAAAGAGAAAAGAGATCTCTAACACAAATCTCCCGAGAGCCATAAAAAATGCCACGTGGCCTTGCCACGTGGGCGTTCGTATGCGGCTCACTTCTCATGCGGTTCAGAGTAAATCCGTCCTATGCGGCTCGGGCCGAGAAAGCCTCATGCGGCTCGAGCAAAGCACTTCTCATGCGGTTCAGAGTGAATCCGTCCTATGCGGCTCAGGCCGAGAAAGCCTCATGCGGCTCGAGTAAAGAACTTCTTATGCGGTTCAGAATGAATCCGTCCTATGCGGCTCAGGTCGAGAAAGCCTCATGCGGCTCGAGCAAAGACTTCTCATGCGGTTCAGAGTAAATCTGTCCTATACGGCTCAGGCCGAGGAAGCCTCATGCGGCTCAAGTAAAAAAACTTCTCATGCGGTTCAAGAGGATCATCTCCATGCGGCTCAGGTGGATGTATCCCTATGCGGCTCACAATGATTACCTCCCTGTGGTTCAAAGGCTCAAGGGAGGGCCACTACCCAGACAGCCCTGACACGTGGCCTTAACCTTATGCATATGCGGCTCACTCGTCATATGGTTCAGATTCTCCAGTGGCTCCTAGGACACGTGTCCTAAGCCGATTAATTTCTCAGAATTACTGCCATCAAAGATTGGGTCAAATCCCAATAATCTGGGACACGTGGCAGGAGAATAAATTTAATTTATTCGCAGACATCAGAAGATCATTATGAGGAAGATTTATTCCAATCAGCATTAATTGCTAATGGGATTTGGTGTAATCTACACTCGATGGCTCGGATTCGTCATAATCAAAACTGAACGGCCTGGATTGACCAATCTACGGGCCGCCGCCATCTCCAAGAGCTAATCATTGGCAACCCTAATGATCATATCCCACTATTATAAATAGCAAGGTGCCATTCTCTTGTAAAAGAGACAACATCAGAGAGAAATACGCATATACAAAGAGACTCCCCAATAGTCGAAAAGAAAATACACAGAGAGAGAGAAGCTAGAAGAGCAACAGGAGGAGAGCAAGAAGAGCATTTCTTCACCAACGCCAACCATCTTTTCATAAGGAGCCAAGGCCGCATACCGATCGTCCAAGGAGTAAGGCAGGGCTGCCGTCGCCTTCCCGAGCCTCTACCGTCACCCCCCAGAATCTAAAATAAACAATTGTACTTAGACTGCTGTACCTAGGTTTTCGTCCCTAGGCTTTCTTTGTACAAGCGAGTTTGTAACGTGAAGTAAAAGTCCGGTCCTCCGATAATTGTTCTGTTCTTTTATATTTCATGGCAAACAGCGGTAGTCAGCTGTATAAACCTCATGTATAATCCAATGATCAGTATCAATCATGCATCATAGGTACTAAAATACGTGTCCAAATACTAATCACTACATTATTACACATATCACTATGCTTTTGGTGTACACCTTTACAATAGATGTCCGAAAACAAATTCGATAAAAAGGAAAGCAAGTGCCTAAGCTATCATATGTGCAGTCGTCCAACTATATGTTCAATAGGTACATCACCATCATCAATACATATATGTAAATCTATACATTAATATCCTAAGTATCAACTACTTTTTTTAGATCATGAGTTAAGCCATCTCTGTGTCATCAGCTACTACCATCCTGTCCTGTGGTCCTCATCAGTCTCACCTACAATATATCCAGTCAAAAAATGAGCAAAGTACAACCCCGATAAGAAATATTATACAAAGTAAATATGAAATACAGCAAGTAATGATATGGACTAACCTGGAAATTGAACAATAGTACAATAACTGAAATAATTAACAAGTAAATCAACTCAAGTGTGCTTTGAAATATTATTTAGCATATGACAGACTGGAAACCACAATAGTACAATATGGTGCGGCTTAATCGTATGTGAGGTGTACGATTAGGCTATTCACAATAACCTAGTTAAGGGGGTGTGGTCATATACTAGATAATATTTTTCTGTCCCCCTATACAATCGATAAACATGATACAATCGTGTCTCTCATGTTCAATATAAAATCAGAAGCAAATACAGATATACAAATTAAAGAGTTCAAGCCGGTGTACTTGCCTGGATATCGAAGATGATGGAGGGTCAAGTCCAAGTCCGAACTAGCTCTGTGTCAAAAGACACAAATATTTCTTAAAAAGCATTCTAAAATTTCTATTAACCTATTAAAATTTATTATTCTTATTTTTAAATTCTTTTATTACTAAATCTTTTTGTTAACAAATTCCTACCTATTATTTATTCTATTGGGCTTGCCCCCCAATAGTCAATCCAAACAAAACTATTCCTAATACTTATTAACCTAACAAATTATTAAATAATTACCAAAAACACCTAAAACCCTTTTTATTTTGTTCAATAGAGCTCGGGACCTTGCAATTAAGACTATTCATCCAGCAGTCCATATCCAATAGTTATGCCCAAGCCCACTGGACCATGGTTTAGTTTTTGTAGTATTAAAAATAAGCCCAGAGCCCAGTTCTGCTTCCTTAAACAGAAGTCCAAATAATGGATTTTGGTCCAGCCCTTAGGCTCAGCCAAAAGTCCATACTTCAATCAAAGCTCCTGCTAATTTAGGAACCTACTACAAGAAATACCCCATAAGGCAACGATTTTTCAGCAATGCATGCTTTTTCGTTACTAAAAGATCTTTTTTGAAATGCATGTTTATGTCATTGCTGAATACAAATTTCGGCAACAAATTTTTAAGTCGGTACTAATTTTCCTTGCTAGAGACTAGAAAGGAAAAAAGGTAACGTCAATTTCGTTGCTAAATCATCTATATTTTCTATATGCTAAAATTAGTAATGAATTGAATAGTTGCTAAAAAAATTTATCTATGGCAATGATATAGCGTTGCTATAAATTTTGAAAGAAGTTTTATTTAGCCTAATTTTGGGTGGTTTTGTTTACGAGGCAAAAAAATGTTTCTATTAACAAAATTATCACTACAGTATTTTAGGAGACTCCGCTCTGCACTTTTATTTTGGAGGCAAACAAAATTTTCCCTCTCAACAAAATTTTCCTTACAGTTCCCAAACACGGAGGCAAATGAAATTTTCTCTGAACTAACTCTCCGTTCCCAAGTACTCATAGTTGAGAAAACTAAAAATCCCTCTCTTGTTTCTCCATTTATGTTTGTTTTCTCTTGCGTGGTCTTACTTCTCAATCTTTCATAAACCCTAACTTTGCTTTTGATTTTTTTTGCAAATTTGGAATACTCTTAAGGTTTTCCAGTGGGTTGACAGCCTCTCTAGACGATGATTTTGTTTTGTTGACCTCCTCTTCACTTAAGGTTCGACTTTTCCTTATAAATCTTAGGGTTTTCACCTGAGTTTAATTTGTTTCCAACTCCAATTTGTGTTCCATCTTCCCTACTCCTAGTTGACGACATCTATTTAATTTTTATTTTGGGAAAATTTCCATCTGAATGACGCTTTTCATGATGAATTTTGGATAGTTGCAAGGCAAGAAGAGCTTAATCAGTTTGAACAAAATAATGTTTGGGAACTCGTTCCTAAGCCCCACAACTATTCTATTATTGGGACAAAGTGGGTGTTTCGAAATAAGCTTAATGAGGATGGAATTGTCACTCGTAACAAAGCCCAATTGGTTGCTCAAGGCTATAACCAAGAGGAAGGCATTGACTACGAAGAAACCTATGCTCCGGTTGCTCGTCTTGAATCCATCCAATGCTTTGTGCCTTTGCTTGTTTCAATGATTTTGAACTTTTTCAAATGGATGTCAAAAGTACCTTTTTGAACTGTGTTATTAACGAAGAGGTGTATGTCAAGCAACCTCCTGGCTTTAAAGATTTTTAATTTTGTAATCATGTTTTCAAACTACATAAAGCCCTCTATGGCCTTAAGCTAGCTCCTCGTGCTTGATATGAGCATCTTAGCCCCTTTCTTATCTCTCACAACTTCTCCAAAGGAAAAGTTGACACCACACTATTAAAACTCACAATGGCACACTTCTATTAGTTCAAATTTATGTTGATTACATCATTTTTGGTTCTACCAACAAAACACTTTGTATAGAGTTTGCCAAAGTTATGTAGGACATATTTGAGATAAGCATGATGGGAGAATTATCATTCTTTCTTGATCTACAAATCAAACAAGGACCTCAAGGTACGTTCATCAATCAAGCCAAATATACAAAGGATCTTCTTAAGTTCTTTGAACTAGACTCTTCCAAATCAACGAGAACACCTATGGCCACAATGACCAATCTTGATCAAGATAAAAATGGTGTCTCGATCGACATTCGTAAGTATCAAGGTATGATCAGTAATTTGCTTTACTTAACTGCCAGTCGCCCCGACATCATGTTTAGTGTTTCCTTATGTGCACGATACCAAACAAATCCCAAAGAATCATACTTATGTGTCGTTAAGCATATTTTTGGGTGTCTCAAAGGCACCATTAACATGGGACTTTGGTATCCAAAATCTTCATCCTTTGAGCTTATCGGCTACTCGAATGCAGATTTTTTCGGATGCAAGATTGACCGAAAAATTAATAGCAGCACATGCCAATTCCATGGGAAATCTTTGGTTTCTTGGTTTAGTAAGAAACAAAACTCGATTGCTCTTTCCGCAACTGAGGCCAAATACATTACAGCTGGTTGTTATTGTGCACAAATTCTTTGGATGACACAAAAACTTGTAGACAATGTATTTCTTCATACGACATATCCATCAAATGTGACAATACTAGCTCCATTAATCTCACAAAAAATTTTATTTATCACTCACGTATGAAACACATTAAGATTTGACATAACTTTTTGCGTGATCAACAACTCAAAGGGGACATCTGTAGAAGCATGAAAAATATTGTTTTTAGTCCCACATCGGAAAGGAGAAAAAAAAAGGGCTTACTCCATTCTATAAATAGAGCCCCCTTACCTCCTTTGAAAAGGGCACCCACTTCTCTTCCCTCCTTCCAAACTTGGACTCTTCCTATTACGCACCTTCGGGTGCTAAGTAGAAGAAGTCTAGGGCAGCGCGGGCTCATCGGGCTCAGTCAGCTGTCCCAACCTCTGACCATCAAGAGCGTCCCGCTAAGCGGGCCTCTGATGGAAAGTTGTACAGAGCCGCCTGTGTCCAGCCCCCGACGGCAAACGGACAGAGTGGTTCTCAAGTGTCTCCCAACAAAGATCGAGGGCAAGTGTTCCTATTAGCCCCCATATCAGGGAGCAAACATGATACCTACGCACTCGTGTGTTCGGGATACCCGGGCCCACAAAGCGAGTGCACGGGCAGATCGAGACATTCCTCATGCGAGTCATGAGACATTCCTCATGCGGCTCGGTCATGAGACGTCCTTCATGCGGCTCGGTCATGAGACATTCCTCATGCGACTCGGTCATGAGACGTCCTTCATGCGGCTCGATCATGAGACATTCTTCATACGGCTCGGTCATGAGACGTCCTTCATGCGGCTCGGTCATGGGACATTCTTCATGCGGCACAGAACCCAGGAAGCTTCATGCGGCTCAAAATCAGACGATCTTCATGCGGCTCAAGAGTATCATACGGCTCAAAAGTCACCAACATGGACATGCGGCTCAACGCACATAGGCAGCTCGAGTAAACTCCATACGGCCCAGAGAGAGAGGCCACGTAGTCTTCAAAAACAGCTGTGCCCAATGTATGGACGCATTTAATGCTCTGACGGCTGACAGACCTGACAAGTGACAGACCTGACATAAAGTTGTCATAATGACTGACACGAAAAGCAGTACTTCGGGAATAAAGAAAATCTTCAAAGTGGTGCTGTCTACCAAAGTTTTGAGGCGAGCTTATGCGGCCAAGAATAAACGAGTTCATGCGGCCAATGCAGAGAAACCTATGCGGTTCAACCATGAAGGTCCCCCATGCGGCTCGGCTATAAAGAGATCCATGCGGCTCGGCCATGAAGACTCTCATGCGGCTCGGCCATGAAGACTCCCATGCGGCTCAGTCATGAACATATCCATGCGGCTCGGTCATGACAACCTTCATGCGGTTCGAGTATAGAGACTATTCATGCGGCTCGGTCATGAAATCTTTCATACGGCTCGGTCATGACGACCTTCATGTGGCCCAAACATCGACACTCCTCATGCGGCTCAACGTTGACGACTGGACACGTGTCCTAAAGTCAATCAAATCTTGGGCCAAATCCCAATAATCTGGGACACGTGGCAGAAGAATGAATTAAATTTATTCATTAAGATTCGCAGATGTCAGCAAATCATCATGACGAAGATTTATTGCAATCAGCATTAATTGTTGATGGGATTTGGCATAATCCATATTAACGGCCCAGATCTTTCATGTTCAAGACTAATGGTCCAGATTGGTTAATCATCAGGCCGCCGCCACTTTGAGAACGGGTAATCATCCAAACCCTAATGATGCCCCCACTCTTATAAATAGCCAGCATCATTCCCTTGTGAAAAAGAAAAGAGGAGGAGAAAAAAGGAGAGAAAAGAGAGAGAGGTCGGCAACAAAAGAATAAAAAAAACTAAGAAGAGAGAGATCTACACAGAGAGAGCTCCCCTTTTTTTTGGATACTCACAGAGAGAGAGAAGCCAGGAGAGCCACCCGAGGAGAGTAAGAAGAGCCTTTCTTCGTCAACGCCAAGCAGATCTTCCCCGAGCCAAGGCTGCATGCTGATCGTCCAAGGAGTAAGGCAGAGCGGCCATCGCTTTCCCGAGCCTCTATCGTCACCCCCCAGAATCAAAAATAAACAATCGTACTTAGTCTGCTGTACCTAGGTTTTCGTCCCTAGGCTTTCTTTGTACGAGCGAGTTTGTATTGTGAGTCTAAGTTCAGTCCTCCGATAATTGTTCTGTTCTTTTACAATCAATGGCAAACACGATGGCGACTCTGCTGGGGACTAACTTCTCCACGGCTGAGGAGTTGGTGACGCAATCGGATGCAGCCAAACTTGGCTCCACACAACAGAAGATGGTCGTCCACTTCGACCAACAGGCGTTCGAAGAGATGCTCTCTGAAGGCAGCGCTGGCCCTGTCCAGAAACGCACCCGCACCACGAAGGCTCGTAAAGAGTGGAGGCCAAAGTCATTTGCTCCTCCCCAAGCCCTCGATGGGATACCCTCGGTCGCTCAAAACGGCGAGAAAGATTCTCCTGCGGCCCCAATTCAGATCGTAGATACCTCTGCTGTCCCCAAGTCCGGCAGAAGAAAACACTATGATGCTGGACTTGCAGGGGAAAAGAGGGTCTCTGCTCAACCTGAACCGCAGAGAGGTATTAGTCGCAGAAAGAAAATCCATACGGCCACAACAGTCAACCACATGAAGAAAACTCACGCGGCCACTTCTGTCAGCCGCATAACTTATGCAGCTACAGTTTCCAACCGCATGGATGAGATTCATGCGGCTAGTAAAGTCAACCGCTTGCAGAAAACCCATACGGCCACAGATGCCAACCGCATGCGGACAGCCTGCACGGCCGTGACTCCTAACCGCATAAGAACTTGTCCCACAACAGAAGACAGTCGCATGCAGATAGCCTGCACGACACCCAACGCTAGCCGCATAGCGTCTCTACCGCGCTTCTCTCGATCAGTTTTCGACCGACTCTCATGCGGTCCTAACTCTGATCACTTTCTGGATGAAAATCCAGACTCTGTGATACCTAATGTGGACTCTTCCTATTACGCACCCACAAGTGCTAAAAAAAAGTCTAGGGCAGCACGGGCTCATCAAGTCCAGACAGCTGCCCCAACCTCTGACTATCGGGGCGTCCCGCTGAGTATCACGCGGGCCTCTGACGGGAAGTTGTATAAAACCACTCGAGTCCAGCCCCCGGCGGCAAATGGACAAAGTGGTTCCTCTGACCTGCGTGAAGCTATCCTCCACAAATGCAAGGAAAGAGAAGGAGCCTCAGCGTGCAGAGAGTCCTCACAGGGACGTCACTGCACCCAGATTATCGTCAACTGCTGTTGCAACAACACGGCAGTAACGGAAGACCGGCCATCCGTCTTCCATAGATTACTACATCCGAGCTCGGAAGACGAGGCACCTCCCGTTGCCTCCTGCAATTCCGTGCAAAAAATCCCCGTGGAGGGGAGAGGGAAGAAGACAAGCATCTCCAGTCCAAAGATATCGGCCACTACAGCTAAGAAATTGTCGGCTAAACGGTTGCCATCCACTGGAGTATACCAACACACCCGTTCGAAGACAAAATCTGCTGCAACAGGAGGCTCATCGTCCCCGACCCTGGGGGTCGTAGGAGCTGGGGGTAGTACTCCTCCGAACATCCACAATAATCCAATGTTTCAAGGAGACGAACCCCGAGAAATAACCCTCCCATCGGGTACAACCGATGCTGATATCCCCGAGGACATCCATGATTCTCTAGACGAAGCAAGCTCCGAAGCTGGGAATAGTGTTCCTTCCGAGTCCGAACCTGAAGAGAACATCCCCACATATCCAGATGATTTCTCGACGCATGGGTACGACTCGGAGGGTACATCCTCCACCACTCGCTCCGTCACTCCTCATGTGAAGACGGTATTCATGACAGACAGCAATCAAGGGGGTTCCAGCGATCGCCAACACATTGACACATTGGAGGCCATATTGCATGCCTTGGTCAAGTCTGTAGACGAAATCAAAGCGGCACTGCCTACTCCCCAGGGAGTGACACCTGGCCAGACAAGCACCGGTCCCGCGAACAACATAGATTCAAATTCAGCGGCACCAAACCCGGGCAATAATGCTCCCGAGATAACGGCCCCTACCGCGATAGATGAGGCCCGAGAAGTAAGGAGAGAGGTTCAGGAGCTTCGAGCGATGTTCCACGCCCGAGAAAATTCTCAAGACCTCAGAATACGGCAACCATACCCAGCTGAATGGAGGGATGTGTCCTTTCCCCCAAGATATAAGCCGTTCAATATCAACCCATATGATGGTAAGACTTCAGCAAGCCGGTACATCACTTACTTTGAGGTCACTACCGACCATCTACCCCATGATGACGCCATCCTCATACGGTTATTCATTGGGGCACTGGAAGGAGTCGCCTTCGATTGGTACCGCAACCTGCCAGATAATTGCATCCACTCCTTCGCTGGCTTCAAGCGCTTGTTCTTGGAGAGGTTCTATGAGGTAGGGCAGGACGTCACGATGTCTACCCTCATGGACGTCGTCCAAGGAGAGAAAGAGCTGACAAGGAATTACATTGAGCGGTTTCGTCAAACCGCAATGAAGTTACCATCTGGCAACCCGGACTCTTCCTTGACTAAAATTTGCCAAAAGAGACTACTCCCAACAATTAGTCTCTGGATGGGCGAAAGTCAATTCAAGGACTGGAAGGCCTTTATCATCAGCGCTACAAGTGCCGAGGAACGATTGAAGAAAGCTCGCCAACTGGGGTTGCATATCTCAGAGGGAGAGAACAAGGAGAAGCGTCCCAACACCAGCAACGACAATAGGGGTAGCCCCTCCAACAACCGGAACAACAAAGGCAAGCAGGCTATGATGACCGATACAGCCCAGAAGCCCGAGCCACAGCCAGCAGACAAACAATGGCCTCAAATCACTTATTCCTTTGAAGACGGTCACGTCAAGCCTATTTTGGACATGCTTATACAAGGAGATAGGATTCAGCTTCCTCCACCAAGATGGGAGCCTCGGCCGGCTGATCTGGAGAACCCAAAATTCTGCCATTACTATCGCTACGTCCACCATGCGACACACGACTGCTACCAACTGAAACGGTATATCCAAAACCTCATCGATTCGAACGCCCTGGCCATCGATTTCGAAGAAGTAACCGTGGCAGCCAACATGGTGTCCGTACAATTCGGCAGCTTCCCTCCAACGGAGACTCAGGATGGGGTTATACCTATCCCTCTGGCAACAATGGAAATTGCTAATCTGTCGCCTGCTCGCGATCAAGCCGCTGGTCTAACACCCCTCACCACATCACGAGGAGAAATCATGTGGGTCCATCCGGACCTAGTCCAAGAGGTAACTCAGCCCTCTCCACCTTCTAAAAGGAAAAATGAAAAAGTCAGATCCTGCCGTACTGTCTCAGCGGAAGAAGAGGAAGTCTCGGCCGTCACTACTCGATCCGGAACACAAGCCCAACCGGTGACCGAAAGCGCGACTGATGATCATCCGCCCACTACCAATGATGCTCCGGGACCGGCTCAGCCTTCGACGACCGATAAGCCTAGGCCGAAGGAGACTCGCTTCGACAAGTCCCTCCGGAAGGAGACACCTCAGGGGCTGGAGAGGCCCTACAACTTCGACATCTTAGCGCAGTTAGCTAACACCCCGGCCAAATTGTCCTTATATGAACTCCTCAGGCTCTCAAAGGATGTTCGCACGGCTTTAAGTGAGGCGCTCCAAAATGCCGACGCATAATTAGCTCAGGTCAACCTCACGGGAGATAACCAACCTGCAGAGCTCCAAGATAGTACGTGTGCGAGAGCAATGCCCAGTATCGTCTTCTCTCCGCGAGATATGCTCATCAAAACTAACCTGCATGATCACCCACTATACTACACTGGACACATCGGCGACGTAAAGGTGGACCGAATGCGCATTGACCCTGGGTCTTCCATAAGCATCATTCCAAAAGGACTACTGCATCATCTTCGCATCCCGATGCATCGCCTGACCCCTACAAACACCGTCATCAGCGGTTTCAATTCGAGCAGGAGCTACCCTATTGGAAAGATTCGTCTAAAGTGTCAAATTGGCGATCTCCAATCCGAAGTCACCTGCTACATCATAGATGCAGACACTTCTTACAACATCCTCTTGGGGCGCCCATGGATACACGATTATGTGATCGTGCCTTCCACGCTACACCAGTGCTTCAAATACGTCGACAAATACGGCTTCGTGAAGATAGAATTTGCTGATATCGATCCCTTCAAAGGGGTCGAATCTTACTACTCGGACTCCTGCTTATACGAAAAGTCGAAAAGGCACCTTGATGAAGGAGACGCATAAACTCATACCGAGACAACCACGGGATCAGAAGGACCCCTGACGATCCACCTCCAAGCTCACAAACCGGGCAAGTCTGTACCCCTTACCGCCACTCTATGGAAGGACGCAATCAGCCTCTCAGCGCAGGAGGAGCAAAGGATAATCCGGCTGCCAAGGTCCGGCCAAGTGCCGAGACCCACAACAGGGCCACTGACAATCAGATTGCCGAGAGTCGGTCAACCCCAAACGGAGAAGCTCAATCCCTCCGATCAGCCACTGACGATACGCCTTTCCAAGAAGGGTCGTCACCCTGATGCAAGGTCTGACACTTCTAGTGAACCAGCCGCTCCTCGCTCCACGTCAAGTGCCAAACTGGGGGTCGCTAGTCCGCCAACAACTCCACGATCTACTCCATCAACTGAACCCCTGATGATCAAGTTGCCCAAATCATCCTCTCAGTCTGCATTTACACAGGGGGTGGCTGAAAAAGAGTTAGAGCTGGCCAAGTATGTGGCTGCTCACACTGAGACTTGCTCATGTTGCCCATCAACGGTAACTTCCTGAAGAAGTATTACGTCCGAAACGACATCCAAAAAAAAAAAAAAACCCTGATGATTGAGTTATGTACCCCCCGGTACCGCGGAACTCACATTCCGCCTCCAAATTTCCTAGATTGGTGAGTTATGTACCCCCCCGGTACCGCTGAACTCACATCCACTCCAGAGTATCTAGTCATGTACCCGCTGGTACCACTGAACTTACATCCACATTCTCTCCAAATCACCGAGTCATGTACCTGCTGGTACCGCTGAACTCATATCCACAATATTCCAGATTTTCGAGTCATGTACCCTCTCGTACCGCTGAACTCACCTCCTTCTTCCACAAAAATCCCAAACTACCAAGTCATGTACCCGCTGGTACCTCTGAACTTACACTTTGATCACAAAATTTATGGATTGTCGAGTTATGTACCCGCTGGTACCCCTGAACTCACATCCCGGCCACTCTTTTAGGGAGAACGTTATGTATAAACATACCTCTGAACTTTTTTCCTGGAAGGGATCCTCCCTCATGATCAACTACCTGCACTCCCAGTGCACAAAAAGGGTAACAGATCCACAAATTTCCAAAACGGCCATGTCCTCATTACCTCTGAGTCGTTCCATTTCCGCCAAAAACAAATCACCCCTTTACATAGAACTTCCATGTCCTTATTACCTCTGAGTCGTTCTATATACCCCTCTTCATTGAGCCCACTCCTGCCATGTCCTCATTACCTCTGAGTGGGAAGGCTCCGTCGAAGAAAACTTCATACTTGCCATGTCCTCATTACCTCTGAGTAAGTATGTCGATTCCCTTTCAACCTATTATTTGTACCCACAACCGGAGTACGCCAAAGATAATAGGTCCACAAATATCCTCCGTTGAGTTTTCTCCTGCCATGTCCTCATTACCTCTGAGTAAGTATGTTGGTTCCTTTTCATCCTATTATCCGTATCCTAAGCCAGGGTACGCTAAGGATAATAGGCCCACAAATGTCCTCTGTTGACCACAAACGTCCTCTGTTGACCACAAATGTCCGCTGTTGACCACGAATATCTTCCGTGAAGTCTCCCCTGCCATGTCCTCATTACCTCTGAGCAGGAAGATTCTACGGTAAAACCCTCATGCTTGCCATGTCCTCATAACCTCTGAGCAAATATGTTGGTTTCCTTTCATCCTATTATCCGTATCCTGAACCAGGGTACGCCAAGGATAATAGGTCCACAAATATCCCTTGCTAAGCTTCTTAGCATAAATCCACCATCTCACCATGCCCCGGGATCCCAGCTGCTCTACGGCATTCTTTTTCCCAATACCGAGAGCACCCATGACCACTTTGCCATGGCTATTCCAGATATCCTGACCAAACTTGTTATCTGTACCTAAAACCAAGGTACGCCCAGGGTAACAGGTCCACAAATAATCCTCCAGCAGGTCCAATTCCACAAACACCACAAGTACAAGAAAGAGAAGATGAGTTAAAACATGCTCATTTATTCAAAATTCAAAGTACTACATCATCTGGGATCACATCCCTTGACAAAAAGAAAAGAAAAACTGTGAAAGAAAACAGAAAACTGTTCACTGCTCCATGGCATTCTTTCGCCCGATACCAAGAACCTCCATATCCGCCTTACCGCGGAGTTGTCCTAGGTATCCCTATCAAACTTATTATCCGTACCTAAAACCAAGGTATGCCAAGGATAATAGGCCCACAAATGTCCTCTGCTGACCACAAATGCCGTACTAGGTCCCTTAGTACATCCACATCTTTCCTCATCATCACATGCTTTCGGAGCCCAGCTGTTCCATAGCATTCTTTCATCCAATGCATAGAACTTCTACGTTGATAGCACCTCTGAGTTGTTCTATGTATCCTCATTCGAGTTCACTCCTACCATGTCCATATCACCTCTGAGTAGGAAAGCTCTACCATCAACCTTATATTTACCACGTCCATACCACCTCTGAGTAAATATGATGGTTCTCCCTCTCAACTTATTATCCGTACCTAAAACTAAGGTACGCCAAGGATGATAAGTCTACATAAAATCCCCAGCGGAAGTACCCAAACCTATCACGTCCATGCTACCTCTGATTGGATTGCCACACCTAAACAAATCTACTTTCCATGCTTCTTATTCAAAGTGTTCCAAATTTGTAATTTGGAAACTTTGAAGGGGGTCCTGTAGAAGCATGAAAAATATTGTTTTTAGTCCCACATCGGAAAGGAGAAGGAAAAAGGGCTTACTCCATTCTATAAATAGAGCCCCCTTACCTCCTTTGAAAAGGACACCCACTTCTCTTCCCTTCTTCCAAACTTGGACTCTTCCTATTACGCACCTTCGGGTGCTAAGTAGAAGTAGTCTAGGGCAGCGCGGGCTCATCGGGCTCAGTCAGCTGTCCAACCTCTGACCATCAAGAGCGTCCCGCTAAGCGGGCCTCTGATGGAAAGTTGTATAGAGCCGCCTGTGTCCAGCCCCCGACGGCAAACGGACAGAGTGGTTCTCAAGTGTCTCCCAACAAAGATCGAGGGCAAGTGTTCCTATTAGCCCCCACATCAGGGAGCAAACATGATACCTACGCACTCGTGTGTTCGGGATACCCGGGCCCACAAAGCGAGTGCACGGGCAGATCGAGACATTCCTCATGCGAGTCATGAGACATTCCTCATGCGGCTCGGTCATGAGACGTCCTTCATGCGGCTCGGTCATGAGACATTCCTCATGCGACTCGGTCATGAGACGTCCTTCATGCGGCTCGATCATGAGACATTCTTCATGCGGCTCGGTCATGAGACGTCCTTCATGCGGCTCGGTCATGGGACATTCTTCATGCGGCACAGAACCCAGGAAGCTTCATGCGGCTCAAAATCAGACGAGCTTCATGCGGCTCAAGAGTATCATACGGCTCAAAAGTCACCAACATGGACATGCGGCTCAACGCACATAGGCAGCTCGAGTAAACTCTATGCGGCCCAAAGAGAGAGGCTACGTAGTCTTCAAAAACAGCTGTGCCCAACGTATGGACGCATTTAATGCTCTGACGGCTGACAGACCTGACAAGTGACAGACCTGACATAAAGTTGTCATAATGACTGACACGAAAAGCAGTACTTCGGGAATAAGGAAAATCTTCAAAGTGGCGCTGTCTACCAAAGTTTTGAGGCGAGCTTATGCGGCCAAGAATAAACGAGTTCATGCGGCCAATGCAGAGAAACCTATGCGGTTCAACCACGAAGGTCCCCCATGCGGCTCGGCTATAAAGAGATCCATGCGGCTCGGCCATGAAGACTCTCATACGGCTCGGCCATGAAGACTCCCATACGGCTCAGTCATGAACATATCCATGCGGCTCGGTCATGACAACCTTCATGCGGTTCGAGTATAGAGACTATTCATGCGGCTCGGTCATGAATTCTTTCATACGGCTCGGTCATGACGACCTTCATGTGGCCCAAACATCGACACTCCTCATGCGGCTCAACGTTGACGACTGGACACGTGTCCTAAAGTCAATCAAATCTTGGGCCAAATCCCAATAATCTGGGACACGTGGCAGAAGAATGAATTAAATTTATTTATTAAGATTCGCAGATGTCAGCAAATCATCATGACGAAGATTTATTGCAATCAGCATTAATTGTTGATGGGATTTGGCATAATCCATATTAACGGCCCAGATCTTTCATGTTCAAGACTAATGGTCCAGATTGGTTAATCATCAGGCCGCCGCCACTTTGAGAACGGGTAATCATCCAAACCCTAATGATGCCCCCACTCTTATAAATAGCCAGCATCATTCCCTTGTGAAAAAGAAAAGAGGAGGAGAAAAAAGGAGAGAAAAGAGAGAGAGGTCGGCAACAAAAGAATAAAAAAAAAACTAAGAAGAGAGAGATCTACACAGAGAGAGCTCCCCTTTTTTTGGATACTCACAGAGAGAGAGAAGCCAGGAGAGCCACCCGAGGAGAGTAAGAAGAGCCTTTCTTCGTCAACGCCAAGCAGATCTTCCCCGAGCCAAGGCTGCATGCTGATCGTCCAAGGAGTAAGGCAGAGCGGCCGTCGCTTTCCCGAGCCTCTATCGTCACCCCCCAGAATCAAAAATAAACAATCGTACTTAGTCTGCTGTACCTAGGTTTTCGTCCCTAGGCTTTCTTTGTACGAGCGAGTTTGTATTGTGAGTCTAAGTTCAGTCCTCCGATAATTGTTCTGTTCTTTTACAATCAATGGCAAACAACATCCGGCTTGAATTTATAGACATTGACTATCAACTTGTTGATATCTTCACCAAACCTCTCGCTGAAGATCGGTTCTCCTTCATTTTTTATGAAACAGGGCTGCTTGAATTTTTTTTCTAAATTCTGTTTTTCAACTATCTAGATTATTCGAAGGATTTTCCATAAATCTGTCGGATACCCCGAACTCATTCCAATAAGTTTTCTTAGGTTATAACGAATCATCTGTCGAATTTTTGTGAAAATTTGTCGAATTTTTCGCTTTTAATTCTCGACACAGACTGCCAATCGTTGACTGCACAACTTCCAAAACGGTTTACCTTTTCACCTACCCAAATAAATTTATCCCTATCTTTATCCGAGTTTTTCGTCGGCATTCTGTGAAAATTTGTCGAATTTTTTGTTCACGTGCGATTGGCACCAAAATTGAAACGGCTAGTGCCTCTTCATCTCTCCTCAAAATCCGTTTTCTGTATTAATCTTCCCTCCATCGGTGAAAACTTCCCCCTACCCCCCCTCCAACACCCATTCACCTCTATTTAATCTTCTTCTTCCTCTTTCATTCTCCCTACCACTTCCAAACAACCTTTCAAACTCTTCACTTATACTTCCTATGGCTTCTTACAGCAAGTGCTCTCGTCATGACGGCTTCTCCTCTTCCGCCTTCCTATTCTCTCCCTCACCGACGCAAGGCTACAATCCAACCATCTTCAAGTCCGCCCGCCATTCCCAAGAGTGGTTCTCCTACTACCATAAAGCCTCATTTGCCCCGGAAAACCTCTCTCCTGGCTCACCTTTCCTTCACATCGTGAATACTTTGAGTTCTCTGGGATTATCGACCTCTTGGAACGGCAAGTGTACATCTACCTAAATGCCATCAAGATGTTCTACTGTAACTTGGTTCCAAACAAAAAAGGGCCAGAGTTTGAAACAAAAGTCAGCGGGGTAAATATCACTGTCACTGCCTCCTCTCTGGCCAGCATTCTTGGCTTGCAAGAACATAAGTGCTACCGCTCTCTTCCAAATGCGCTCGACCACATGACTATTTCCCCCGATCTCAGCTATGAGAAATTTTTCTTTAATATCTACGGCCGCCCTGCTGTCCAGAGGCAAAAGGACAAGGACCTAAAACCTTTCTTTCATGACTTCCACCATATCCTTTGCCACATCCACACTCCAAAACTTGGAATATGGATTATCTAACCGCTAAGGAGATAATCGCCATGTACTACCTCGTCTCCAAGCAGTCGATTTCCCTAGCCAAAACCATCACCTTCACCATAATTTTTATCCGGGAAACCACCCATAGTTCACTCCTCTTCGGCATGTATATTACAATGAACCTCGAAGCTAATGGGGTCAACTTGACTAACTGCCCCATTAGAGATCGGCCTACCCTGCTTGCCGATTCCAAGACTCGTAGATGCGCCATTCTGACGGTTGTTGCTAAACCTGCTAGTCAGCCTTCGAAGATCATCACCCTCGAGGTTCGCCGCTACAACAATTGTAAGTTCGACTCTCTTTCTGTCTCTACCACGGAGCGCATTCAGGCGGCCACCCGAGAACTTGACACCCTCATTTACCATGGCTTCATGGATCAAGCCCACTACTTCCAGTGCATGCTACAGGGGTGCAACTTGTATGTCAATCCTAATTTTCCTTATTCTGAATTCTTTGGGCCATGCTTTACCATTTTCAATGTCTATGGCTTCATGTATCCTAGAGGCATAGACCCATATGATACTTTTACCTCAGTCCCAGGTGATAATGAGGATCATGAAGCTGATGTTGACCTTCCAGGTGCTCCTGACAGTTGATGGATCTCGACTTTTAGTGGCGGGGTGTCTCATTTTGCTTAGTTTCATTTTCTGCAGTCCTTCGTAGACTTTTAAAAATGGTTATTTTCTTGTGCAGTCCTTCGAGGACTAGTCTTATGTCTTTCCTTTTATAAGTATGCCTTGTGTCATCCTTCGGGGACTAGTATAATGTAGTACTAGTTTATGTCTACCTATGTTTTAATCAAATCAGTCTTTATTATCAAAATGCTATACCTTTTCTGTCTTTCTCTTTTTTTGCTTCTATCTTATCTCATGCTTTAATTTTGTATAAATGCCAAAGGGGAAGAAATTGTATTGACGGGGAGATATCATATTACATGGGAGCAATCTCTTAAACTCGTACATTTTGTCAATTATCAAAATGGGAGAGATTGTTGGCATACTAATTTTGACATATTGACTATAATTAACCTCTGTACTGCTTTAGTCCTATTATTCTACAGAAATAAATAAGTCAGTCAAAGATAGAAGGAAAGACGACTCCAACATCTATAAGAAGTCTTTCGGAGGAAGAAGAAAAGATGATTCCAACACTTACAACAGACTCATATCGCACTCAAGATGACATTTGACAAAGCAAAAGAATTCAAGATCAAAATCTCCTTTGTCTCTCTAAGTGTATGTAAATGTCTAGAAAATCATGTACACACTTTAGCATGGATGACTAACTAAAAAGCTATAGACTACTGAAATAGTTTTTATGAAGAGACGGATAATCTGTCAAATATCTGCGATAATCCGTCGGATAATTCGATCGTAAACAACAAGTATTTGTTGTAACGATCGGATCATCTGAAGGATTTCTGCGGTAATCCGTCGGATAATCTGAACAAAGACATCAACTATTTTATTGTCTTGTTCAGATCATCCGACGGATCTCCATGGTAATCTGTCGGATAATCCGATCAAAGATAGTAACTATTTTGTTGTCTTCCGTGGATTATCAGTCGAATATTTTGGATAATCTGTTGGATAATCCGGATGTCTTTCTAGCCTTATTCAAATTCAAATCCAACGGCATCTGATAGTATCATTAAATGCATCCAACAACTCTATTTCTAGCCGTTACTGTTGGTCAAATAATCCGAAGGATTTTTGGGAAAATCCAACGATAATCCGCTTGGCTACTGATTGCTCTTTATGACTTTGTATTTGTATAAATATGTATGCTTTTTCTTTATAAACACTCATCCACTTGAGCTTTAAATTTTCTATCTACCAAAGCGCTCCACCATTACTCTACAAAGCTTTAAATTGTCTTCCATTAAAGTGTAAGAGTATTCAAGAGTTGTAACCCAGATCTTTCAAGTGTACAAGAAGATCAAAATATCTTTTCTCTCGAGTTGTAAAGTTGACGAGCCTTCGAAAGAAAACTCATGTGTTTGAAGTTGACGAGCCTTTGAAGGAAAACTTGTGTGTAAGAAGTTGACAAGTTCTTCAGATCCAAACTCGTGTTGTAACTATTTACTCAAATAGTAGATTAAAGCCAGAGAGGGTTCTAGGACTGGAGTGTCCCTTGTCTTCCTTTTATTATCTTTTAGATTGTTTATTATTGTTGTTAATTACTTTATTATCCTATTCACCCTTCCTCCCTCCCTCCATCTAGGATTCTACATTATCCTCCTAGATACTTACCCAACTAACTCTAACACTAATACTTGATACCAAATATGATACCTTACTCAAGTCCCAATACTCACTGACCCTCACTCATGATACTTGAGTGTCATGATACGCATTGTTAGGGTTATATACTAAAAGCATCACTTTTGTAGTAACCTTATTCCTTAAATTTGAATGAGAATCATATGGGCAAATATTTGTATATTGTATTTGTTGCAAGTGTTAATGCAAATGTCTGATATTCTATATTGTATATAATATGGTGTGTGGTGTCACACAGAAGATCATATTATCAGTTCCCTATGGAGTATATAAATAGTTTACAACCTAGATGGACTTGGACAATCTATTGGAGAGGTTGTAGTGTAATCTGGTATTAGTCTATCTTGACTATAGGTTTACACTAGTACACTTTGTATGTATTGAACAGGACCACTTGAGGTTGTTCTCTTTGTACTAACTACATAAGAGAACAAACACCTCTGTTATTATGTATGCTTGTGCTCTTAATCCGGATATAATAACGGACATGTATATACAGTGTGCATTACTTTGACTCATAAAAGAGTGAGATTCATTATGGATCAACAACTTCTATGAATTGGGTAATAACATTGTATGTATGATGGGCTGTTGATTATAAATAGAATCCATGTCCCGATACATCGGGTTGATGATGTCCCCTTAAGGAGCTCATAAGGATTGTCATGTAAACCCTGCAGGTGGATTATATTCGACATGACAAATAAAGTTGAATGGTACAACTTAAGGATAAAAGATGTCGAATCAATATAGTTGTCAGTAACTTAATTTGATCGACGGACATACGATATCTGAACATGGGGAGCCAAACGAGCATATAATAATTAAAGGAGCCCACAAACATAATTTAGGATTAGGGAGGTAGTGCAACAATAGCTCATTAGTGGACCGAGCTATTGTTAATGGGCCTAGATTGTGTGTTCGGGCTGAACACAGGATATCCAGATCCGTTAGGAGGCCTAATGCTAATTTCTTCTCATGGTCCCTGCCGTAGCCTATATATCCTCTATTCTCTGGCCGCCAGATTACTGATCAAAAATCTGAAACTTTTTCTAAATTTGTGATTCACGTAAGGAGAGAAAGAGAGGGCAGCCAAGGAGAAGAAAAGGTTGGAAGATCGTCGCCCACACGACGTCCAACTCGAGAAAGAATACGTACAGAAGATCTTGGGGTCATCCGCTCGAGATTGCCAAGAATTACTTGTCTCCTTTTCGTTGCAGGTATAATTCATGAACCCTAATTTCTGCCTACGAAGGGTTAGAACACGTATTAGATCTGTTTAACTTTCTATCGATTAATACGCACACCAAAGGAAGGGTCCTGGGAATCTCTAGTTCCATCAATTGGTATCAGAGCCACTTTGGATCTACGTATTGATTGATACGTCCATGTTGTCCAATAAAACCTGTGTTGTGTAATAGTCGGTAGATGTAGATCTGTTCTAACTCGGTTTTGCAGGCATCTTAGATCCAACTATTATGGTCCAATACATATTTTTGATTGTGTTGTTTAAACCATGGACATGTCGTGGATGTTGTTGTTGCTGTGGATGTAATTAAAATCACGAGGGTTGATCGTGCTTATTATTTTAATTTTTCAATCTAGATTATATATGAACTCCTTCGGGAGGCATAGGATTGATGTAATTTTAATTATTTTTATCAATCGTGATGGCGGTGGTGGTTGTTTCTGACGCCGGATGAGATGCTGGTTTTAAGCAGTCCAGAGACAGACAGATGATTTTTGATGAAGGAATCGACAGCCAAAACCTAAAAATGGTTTTAAGCAGTCCAGAGGCAGTCCAGAGGTCGAACCCCGAATAGATCTACGCAGCACCAGATTTTGGATTCGGATAGTTGAGGACGGAGCAGCAAAGTTGACCATAATAGTTGGATATTTTCTCTTATTTTTGTCATTTTACTTTTTCTGATTATACATGTTTATTATTGTGTGTTTGGGTTTTTTGAAAAACCAAGCCTACATTAATAATGGACAACATGGACATAATATCAACTAGTAGAAAAACCCTCATTGTTAAATAACTAAGTGGAAGAGGATGTTTATTTAGTATAAATCCTATGGTCTCCATTACTGGTTTGTAGGTGATGTAATTATACTTGCGTGTTGGCTTTAGTGCTTTCCTCCATATCGGTTGAGTATAATTATGGATCACCAGTACAAACTTTCTTAGAAACAATTGTAGAAAGTTACCTAGTATGTGTTCACTTCTCCATCTGAAGGAACTCATTACAAGGTAATGGACTTAGTATTAAGTAATGGTATACACTTAGATCAATAATGGTATCCTCCCCATCGGAGTCACTGCTATTATTTGTATGACCAGAGCAAGACCAGCATATTAATTTTATTTGTCATAAAGTTATATTGACATGATAGTAAAATTAATAAAAAAATCTACTTGAACAAAGTTGAATTTGTATACTTCCACACTATCGTGGCATGCTAAATTCATGGTGTTCAAGGTGTTGGTGAATTTTTATTATTATTTTGAGGGAATCAATATTTAGTTAATTCAAAAAAAAATGCCCTACATAATTTTATTTATGTGATTCTCAGAATTTAAAAAAATGGGTTCTTTCAGTCCACTTATGGTGATTCTTAAAGAAAACAAACTTACTAGACCTAATTATATTGACTGGAAACGTAATTTGGATATTGTTCTGACTGCTGAGGAGTACAAATATGTACTTGTTGAGGAATGCCCACCTAAGCCTGATGCTAACTCTGATAAAGAGGTCAAAGAGGCTTATAAGAAGTGGAAAAAGGCAGATGAGATGGCGCGGTGTTACATTCTGGCATCTATGTCAAATGTACTGCAACATCAGCATCGGGCCATGGCCACTGCTTATGACATGATGTATAATCTCAAGGAACTCTTCGGATATCGGAGTAGAGCAGCTAGGCAGTTTGCTATGAAATGTTTGATGAATACAAAAATGGTTGAGGGTACACCAGTAAGGGATCATGTTCTCAAGATGATGGGTCATCTGAATGAGATGGAGATTCTTGGAGCTGAAATCGATAGAAAATCCCAGGTCGATATCATTCTCGAAACTCTGTCTAAAAGTTTTGACAATTTTTGCCTTAATTACAACATGAACAAAAGGTTGTATAGTTTGGCAGAACTTGCAAAAGAGCTACAGGATGCTGAATCTCTCTTTAGGCAGAGTGGTCATGTTTTTGTTTCTGAAAAGGCTTCTACTTCTAAGCCAAAAGGCGATAAGAAGAAGAATAAAATTCAGAAATAGGCAAACTCAGCAAAGAAGGGCATGGGACCTCAAGGTGCGGTGAAAAAGCCGAAAGGCAAATATTTCAAGTGCAAAGGGTCAGGACATTGGAAGACTGATTGTCCACTTCTTAAACAAGGGAACAAAGAAGGTATATCTCATTTACGAGTAGTTTAAACATGTTTAGCGATGTTATCTACCGGCACCTAGTGTGTAGATATAGGAGCCACTAATCATGTCTGCAATATATTGCAGGGGTTCCAAGAAACCAGATGGCTCAGTGATGGAGAGATATGTTTGTTCATGGGTGATGCTACAAAAGTATCGGTCGTTGCATTAGGAGATGTTACTTTATCTTTTGGTAGAAATAAGTCTTTAACATTGAGAGATTGTCTTTATGCACCTTCACTTAGAAGGAATTTAGTTTCTGTTTCTATGTTAGTTAAGGATGGATATTCAGTTTATTTTAATGACAATATTGTTATTAGAAAGAATAAACATTTTATCTGTTCTGGTGCATTGGTTGATAATTTGTATGTCATTAATCCTATTTCGCCCACAATGCAACTTATGGAAATAAATAATATGTCATCTAACTTAAATAAGAGAAAAGAACCTTCTTGTATGAACCAAACATATCTTTGGCACTTGCGATTGGGGCATATTAACCTAAGAAGGATTCAAAGACTAGTTGAAGATGGACCTTTGAGTTCATTGGAAGTGGAGGCACTACCAGTCTGTGAATCCTGCTTGGAAGGTAAAATAACCAAAAGGCCTTTTACGACAAAGGGGTATAGGGCCAAAGATGTGTTGGAATTGGTTCATTCTGATTTGTGTGGACCCATGACTATCCAAGCTAGAGGTGGCTTTGAATATTTTGTCACATTTATTGACGATTATTCAAGGTATGGATACATTTATTTGATGCGCTGTAAGTCTGAGTGCTTTGAGAAATTCAAAGAGTACAAGGTTGAAACGGAGAAACGTTATAAAAAATGTATCAAGTCGTTACGATCAGATCGTGGTGGCGAGTACCTCTTTGGAGAGTTGAGGGATTATTTATCAGAGGCTGGGATTGCATCCCAATTGACTGCACCTGAAACGCCCCAGTAGAATAGTGTAGCCGAAAAAAGGAATAGAACTCTTATGGAGATGGTTAGATCAATAATGAGTTATTCGGATTTGCCAGATTCATTTTGGAGATATGTCTTAGAGACTGCAGCTTATATTTTGAACTTGGTTCCTTCTAAGTCAGTACCTCTTATTCCCACAGAGCTGTGGATTGGACGTAAGCCTAGTCTGAAACATGTTCACATTTGGGGTAGTCCAGCACATGTGCTGAATGGGAATGCAGATAAGTTGGAATCTCGTACAGAAGTACGCTTGTTTGTAGGCTATCCAAGAGGAACGAAAGGAGGTTTATTTTATAGTCCTAAGAATCAGAAGGTCATTATTAACACCAATGTCCGATTCTTAGAGGAAGACTATGTGATGAACCATAAACCCACAAGTAGAGTTATTTTAGAAGAACTGAGACGTGAGATACCAAGTATTTCAGTACCAACAGTATAAGAGGATGAACCACAAATAACTGCACAACGTGTCACAAATGTTACACCACAATCGATAGTGCCTCATCGTAGTGGGAGGGTTGTGATACAACCTGATAGATATATGTTCTTGGAAGAGTCGTCAGACTTCGTTCCTGAGGAACAAGATTATGATCCCTGTACCTATAATGAAGCACTCCAAGATAAAGATGCAGAGTCTTGGCAAAAAGCAATGATATCTGAAATAGAATCTATGGATTCTAATCAGGTCTGGGAGCTTGTAGAACCACCCGTTGGTGTAAAAGCCATTGGATGCAAGTGGGTCTATAAGAGAAAAAGAGGATCAGACGGTAAGTTTGAAATCTTTAAAGCTCGGCTTGTAGAAAAAGGTTTTACTCAAAGAAAGGGTATCGATTATGAGAAAATATTTTCTCCTGTAGCCATGCTTAAGTCTATCCGGATTCTTTTATTTATTACAGCTCATCTCGATTATGAGATTTGGCAAATGGATGTCAAGACAGCTTTCCTTAATGAAAGTCTTGAGGAAGACATCTATATGAAGCAACCAGACGGGTTCATTGAAAAGGGCCAGGAGCATCTTGTTTGTAAGCTCAAGAAGTCCATTTATGGACTTAAGCAAGCTTCCAAATCTTGGAACATATGTTTTGATCAGGTGATAAAATCCTATAGATTTGATCAATATCAGGATGAATCATGTGTACACAGAAAGTGTGACGGAAACGTAGTGGTGTTCCTAGTACTTTATGTGGATGACATCTTGTTCATTGGAAATAATGTGAAGGTGTTATCTGATGTAAGGGTATGGTTATCCAAACAGTTTGATATGAAGGACTTGGGAGAAGTAGGTCACATCCTTGGGATCAAAGTTCTACGAGATCGCAAGAAAAGGATGTTGGGCTTATTCCAAGCTTCCTATATCGATACTGTACTAACTCGTTTTAGTATGCAAAATTTTAAGAAAGGTTTCCTACCTTTTAGACATGGAATTGCTCTATCAAAGGAGCAGTGTCCGAGGACACCTAAAGAGATAGAGAACATGAAGGCAGTTCCTTATGCTTCAGCAGTAGGAAGCTTAATATATGCAATGCTATGTATGAGACCAGACATCTGTTTTGCCGTAGGCATGGTCAACAGATATCAGTCTAACCCAGGACAAGAGCACTGGACTGCCGTAAAGCATATTTTGAAGTACCTGAAAAGGACTAAAGAGTATATGCTAGTTTACCAGGCAGATAGTTTAGTTTCCTTGGGGTATACAGACTCAGATTTTCAATCAGATACGGATTCCAGGAAATCTACCTCAGGTTATGTGTTTACTTTGGGAGGTGAAGCCATTGTGTGGAGGAGTATCAAGCAAAAATGTATTGCTGATTCCACCATGGAAGCCGAGTATGTGACAGCCTCTGAGACAACCAAAGAAGCGGTTTGGCTCAGAAACTTTCTGTTGGACTTGGATGTGGTACCTAGTTTGCCTAAGTCTATTACACTTTATTGTGATAATAGTGGTACAGTTGCAAACTCAAGGAACCACGAGCCCATAGACAGGCAAACACATTGAGCGCAAGTACCACCTGATACGAGATTTCGTAAAGAAAGAAAAAGTTGCTGTGATCAAGATAGCATCAGCCGACAACCTAGCTGATCCCTTTACAAAGAGCTTACCAGCTAAGGCTTTTGACAGTCATGTTGAGAGAATGGAAGTCAGATGTGTAGCAGCATGGCTTTAAGTATAAGTGAAAGATTTGTAACAGTATACTGAAAAGCAATGCTTTGAGTATAAGTGGGAGATTGTTAGGGTTATATACTAAAAGCATCACTTTTGTAGTAACCTTATTTCCTTAAATTTTGAATGAAAATCATATGGGCAAATGTTTGCATATTGTATTTGTTGCAAGTGTTAATACAAATGTCTGATATTCTATATTATAGATAATATGGTGTGAAGTGTCACACAGAAGATCATATTATCAGTTTCCTATGGAGTATATAATTAGTTCACAAACTAGATGGACTTGGACAATCTATTGGAAAGGTTGTAGTGTAATCTGGTATTAGTCTATCTTGACTATAGGTTTACACTAGTACACTTTGTGTGTATTGAACAGGACCACTTGAGGTTGTTCTCTTTCTACTGACTACATAAGAGAACAAACACCTCTGTTATTATGTATGCTTGTGCTCTTAATTCGGATATAATAACGGACATGTATATGCAGTGTGCATTACTTTGACTCATAAAAGAGTGAGATTCATTATGGATCAACAAGCTCTATGATTTGGGTAATAATATTGTATGTATGATGGACTATTGATTATAAATAAAATCCATGTCTCGATACATCGGGTTGATTATGTCCCCTTAAGGAGCTCATAAGGATTGTCATGTAAATCCTGCAGGTGAATTATATCTGACATGACAAATAAAGTTGAGCGGTACTACTTAAGGATAAAAGATGTCGAATCAATATAGTTGTCAGTAACTTAATTTGATCGACGGACATACGATATCTTAACATGGGGAGCCAAACGAACATATAATAAAAGGAGCCCACAAACATAATTTGGGATTAAGGAGGTAGTACAACAATAGCTCATTAGTGGACCGAGCTATTGTTAATGGGCCTGGATTGTGTGTTCGGGCTGAACACATGATATCCAGATCCGTTAGGAGGTATAACCCTAATTTCTCCTCATGGTCCCTATTGTAGCCTATATATATCCTCTATTCTCTGGCTGCCAGATTACTGATCAGAAATCTGAAACTTTCTCTAAATTCGTAATTCACGTAAGGAGAGAAAGAGAGGGCTGCCAAGGAGAAAAAAAGGTTGGGAGATCGTCGCCCACACGACGTCCAACTCGAGGAAGGAATACGTGCAGAAGATCTTGGGGTCATCCGTTCGAGATTGCCAGGAATTACTAGTCTCCTTTCCGCCGTAGGTATAATTCGTGAACCCTAGTTTTCGCCTATGAAGGGTTAGAACACGTATTAGATCTGTTTAACTTTCTATCGATCAATACGCATACCAAAGAAAGGGTCCAGGGAATTTCCAGTTCCATTACGAATATTCTTATGGTACCCAACTATGACACTAGTACTTTGCTCCAAACTTTAATACCTTGACACATAACTTATATATACTTGACTCACTTGATGGCCACTTGTATCAACACTAATGAAAACTAACATATATTACCTAACAATAATATATATAAACTATATCATATATATACTTGACAACATATGATATCTGCACTCACTTGATATCCATATTACATAGGCTTATAGGATACACAAAATGCCTATATCGTATAGTCAATTTTCTACTTGAAATCAATACTACACCTATTAGACCTATTCATTAAATTCTATGGTTAAAGTATGTCGTAGCCCTTCATATCAGGTTTTCAAAACTTCAAACAGATTGTATTTTCGTGTCCGAAAGCTTTCGGAATCGCGAAAACACCGAAACGTGTTCGTCTTTCGGACACCTGACACTCAAACAGTTTTACATAAAGTTCCAGAATAAATTTGGCCTATTAATATATATATTTGGAAACCTAACTTCGATACGGTACTTTTTAAAAAAGGAAGATTCAGAGTCATAAGTTAGGAGTTATGGCATTTCTAAGTTGCTATAGCTGCTAAAAACGAGGATGAATACTATGACGAATTTGGATTGTTTTGGCCAAAAGAACACATGTATACACCCAAATCTAACCGTGTGTATCATAAGATATAATGACACAACACATATCCTATTTAGGACACATACACCCAATCTCGACTCAAAAAGGACCCGAAAATTTCTTTGGGGACACGTATCGAATACTTGGTTGTCACAAATTCGTAACAAATACAAATTGAGCATAGAAATCAACCTACTCATGATAAAAATCTAGATCTACCAAATTGAAAGATTCTAATACATAGATCCATCATTATGAAGTCAAATCCACCTATGGAAAGGTTCCTATGGGTTCAATAGGTGTTCATAACCATGAAATTGGTGAAGAATAGAGATTTACCCGACTTGTGTGTCCCACCTTTGGAGAACTCCGAATTTGGACACAGAAGGGATTAGTCAGACACGATCTTCTAGCAAGCTCCTATCCTATGGATCTCCTTGTGCTCTCCAAAGCTCTAGGCCTTCATGATGGTGAGGATGAGTGGAATTGGAAGAGAATTGGCTTTGCTTGGGAAAGAAAAAGCTTTAGGAAAAAATGAGGCTAATGAGTGAAATGGAATAAATGGATGATTCCCTAATTAGAAATGATCTCTTATAGTAAGATTTTAGTCATGTTAAAATATCAAGTTTGTCCCTCTCCATTTGTCATGAATGGAATCTATAATTAAGTAAAGGAATGAATCTTTACAACTAAAAGGAATATTTCTTTCATGACTAACAATAATTAGCACTAACAGTAGCAAAAATCTAGTGGCTAGCCACTAACTGACACTAATATAATTCTAGACAACCATTAATATAAAATAATATATAAGAAAATAATCAACATACAAAATTACCAAATACTCCTATGTTGGAAAGTGGTAATTACAAGTGCTAACTGTGAGTTAGATCTGTATCTGTTTCAGCTTCTCTCACAAACTCTTAGTCTATATTTTCTTTTATAATAATTAGCAACTCGTAGTTATATTGAAAATTTTATTAGGTGAACTAGGTTTACCAATTATTCTATAGGCATGATTTGTGTAATTTTTATTTCAAGTAATTTTTTTTTGTGGTCATTTAAAGATAAGATGCATTTGAGTAGTAACCAAGATCTATAAAATAGATGATGGACCAGATTCACTAAATAATTTTTCGTGATATTGTAGTAATGTGAAAGGTGCAAGTTCAAACTCTCGTCTCGTACACTACAAATGCAACAAAAATGATTCATATCAAATTAACCTATGATTAAGCTAATATTATTAAAAGTTTTAAAAAAATTGTGCCTCTAGCATTTATAACTCGTTACGAATAAATTGATCTTAAATTACTTATCATTTATAGTATTTAATAATATTATATTTAAACTTATTAGCTTAGTATGATTTTTTTTATTAAGTATAAGAGATCGAGACACATGTTGCGTTACAATTTACAGTGAGAAGACCAAGAAAGATCTAGCAAAAATTAAAACATGATAGAATAAATTTTCAGATTGAAATATAGCAGAAGTTATAGTAAAATACCCGAGTTAAATCTTAAATATTGATCAAATTTTCAGAAGATTAAATAAAATTGCAATAACTACTTGATAATTCAAACTATTGAAAAGAAAAATCAAAAGAACAATTAAACCTTAAAAAAAACATTTTTGAGCACCATTTTATGATATAAACAAATGAGTCTGATCGAATACGTGGAATACCAACAAGAGCTTCCTGTTGGGGCACTTACAAAGAGTTGCTCAAATTTGATTTTGATGCTAGAGTTGATCTTAAACTTAATACATAGTAAGTAGAAAATTTTCTATTTCTAAACAACTTAAAGATAGAAATATCTAATTGTTAATTAACTTATTTCTAACTTATATCATTCAACTAGTTAAAAAAATGGCATTTTCATTTCTAAATAATTATATTTTTTAATAAGTTAATGTTGTATTATTGATGTCTATTTGAGTTATATATTAGTATAGATAAAGACCACGGCATTCCATTCTAATAGTGACACATAATTGACAGGGCCGGCCCCGCGGTTTGGGTTGCCTTAGCCGGAGCTAATTTTTGTTGCACTTTACCCCTATTGAAAGATAAATGTTTAATTTGGATTTTTGTTGGACCGGTCCTAAGAAAACTAAATGGTCTGGGGGGTTGCCCTATGGAGGGGGGTTGCCCAAACCCGAAGTCTTGTCAGGCTTACCCCAGGGCCGGTCCTGATAATTGATAAGGCATATCTGTATCGGTTAATTCTAACAATTCTTTTTTATCTTATTTAATTTTGTCACTAAATCCAACCTTAAATTATTATTTTTGTTATCCAGATCATATCTCTTGTTGGAAATGTAAATTGAAATTATTAATCATGTATGGCTTGATGGAAGAATAAATAGCTTATAGACCAAATTATACCACCACATAAATATAGTGATAATTGTGCATCATAAAAAAGAATTACAAGTGGGAAAAATTATACAGCCAACCATGAGAAGCAATGCAATATATATAGCAACATACAGGAGGGAACACACAAGAAATTAAGTGGAAGCGCGGAGGAGCTAGCTACGAATCACACATCCCTGTCCCTCCTGCACTCGGGAGGCATCGAGGGGTAGCGGGAGCGGTCGGTGCAGTAGTTATAGATGGTGTACTTCTGGCGCACCCAGCTCATCTTGCGGTACTGCATCCCGTCGAGGTCCTGGAACTCCTTCTGGTCCCACCACCTCATCCCCTGGGTGGCGCAGAACTTGGCCTGCACCGAGGCCTCGCAGCCGTCGACGTGGAAGCCCCTGTAGGACGCGACGAAAGGGGCGTTGGCCCAGTTGGTCTTCTCGAGGCCTCCCCTGGTGGCCCAGTCGTCGGCGTTCCAGAGGCTGGAGTAGATCTTCATGGGCTGGTTGAAGGGGAAGCGCACGCCCAAGTCCTTGCTGTTCTTGAACACCCGGATGGGGACGTCATCCACGAAAAAACTGCATGCACGCAACAAGACTTTATCATTTATTTTCAAACTTTAGAGAACATGTGAAGACAGCTGGACACGTCCACATCCACCAACGAGAAAGATCTGGGGGTGCTTTGTTAGATATAGTTTTGTATATTTATAAGGCTTAATTGTACTTTGCTACCTTCAACTATTCCGTCTTTTCAACTTGATACCATAAACTTTTTTTCGTAACAAATTGGTACCTCAACTATTATTTTTTTTCAACTTGATACCTAATTTTTCAAAAATTCCGAAAATGTCCTTCCCTCTTCCTTCCCTCCACCCCCTTCCCCACTCCGGCCACCTCCCCTGCTAGCTCTGGCCGCCCCACCCCCCCCCCCCTGCTAGCTCCGCCCCCCCCCCCCCCCCCTCCCGGTCCCCCACCCCCCCCTGCTACCTTCGGCCACCCCCTGCCCCGCCTCCCGCCCCGCCCTCCCTCCCTAGCCCCCTCCTCCCGTGCTGCCGCGGCCTAGGGGAGAGGCGGGGGCGGGCGGGCGGCCGGAGTGAGCAGGGGGTGGGGGGGAGGGGGGGTGGGGGGCGGGGGGGGGGGGGGGGGAGGGGGGGGGGCGGAGCTAGCAGGGGGGTGGGGCCGGAGTGAGCAGGGGGGGCGGCCGGAGCGTGCAGGGGGGGAGGGTTAGGGGTAGGGGTAGGGGCATTTTAGTCCAAAATAACATCTGGGTACCAAATTGTTACAAAAAATAGTTTAGGGCACAAAGTTGAAAAATGGTAATAGTTGAGGGTAGCAAAGTACAATTAAGCCTATTTATAAACTCTTGAGTTGCTTAGATTCTATTGGAGTATAATATTAATTTATTTTTATTATTTTTTGCGTAACTTAGACAAAAAAGACGTCTTTCCATAGTATTTTAAAATGTATAGAGGGACTGAGAGAGAGAAAGTTGGATGCACATGAATCTTAAGACTTAAAATAATAGAAGAATTTCCAAAGAGGGGACAAAAATAAGAGCAATGCTATGCCTACAACCAAATTCTTACAACTCCTTTACTCCCGCCACGTGTCGGATTTCGATTGGAGGAGAGGAGTAAGTGGTGGGGTCGGGTGGAGCCCATGTAGCAGGGGGGGTGTGAGGGGTGGTGGGATCCGGTGGGACCCATGTGTAAGGAGTTGGTGAGTGAGGTTGTAAAAAGGTTGTAAAAATTTGGTAGTAAACTTAGCATTATTGCAAAAATAAAGTATGGTCTGAGAGTGAGAAGAACTTTTTATTTATTTGAAAAGAGGTGGAACAAGAGGGCTTTTCCAGGAGGTCACTGATTCCGGTACTATTTTGGTCCAAATATATTATATATGGAGTTATGGAAACTCTAGTGCTGGAATGATCGCACCCACGCAGGTCTTGTTTGGTTCGTGGAATAGAAGGTAAAGAAAATCAATTCCTTGTCAATTGGGAAATTATAATTTTTATTGATTTTTTTTTATGTATGAAAATGTTAAAGAATTTGAAAAAAAAAAAGTGAATACTTGAATGTGAAAAAGTGATTTTTTCCTTGATGGATGGAATCACTTTCATCTCTAATTTTTTTTTTTTTTATTAGGAATCACTTTTTCTTCATGCTTAATATCTTTGGTATCCAAACATAAAAATATAATCATTTTCATTTTTCAACCTGATAATTCTGGGAACCAAACCAGACCCCAGTACCTCCAGCGGTGGCTGCGGACTAATTATCCATAACTTCAAATATATTAAGCAGTGGGTGACTTACACAATCAGGTACGTGTTCCAGAGCACCGAGTAGGCGTGGAAGTCCTTGGTTGGGTCAAACCAGAGGTAGATCCTCTGCTCTCTGTCTCCCTTCCCACCAGTGAACACATTGGTCTGCAGTATGTATGGCTGCCCGGTCCTGTTGCCCAGGAACTCGAAGTCTATCTCATCATGCTCTGCGTTCTGTGAAGAAAGCTAAAGAAAAACACACAACAACAAGAAGAAAAATCAACATAAGCAACCAACAAAATGTAAATTTACAAAAAAAAAATAAATTTGCTCTCCAAATATGAACCACTTACATAGAATGCAGTTACAGTTCCAGCAGAATCTCCAGGAACCATCTTTATTTGCATGCTGAAGTGGCCAAACAAGTAGGAGCCCTTGGACTGAAACCCAGTTCCTGAAAGATGTGAATATATGTCAAAAAGAAACCTAAATATCATCCTGCATTGTGTTTATGGTCTCAATAATATTATGTAAAACACGTTTTTTTTTAACATATTTCATAGTTACATTAATGTGACAGTAAATTATTGGATGTTAAAACAAGTCTTAAAAATAATAATAATTAACATTCAATAATATAATATCACATCAGTATATCTATAGAGCGTCAAAAAATGTGCCCGTAGCATTACTCCTCTTAATTTTGGTAGATATGCAGGTACCTGTGTATTTGTCAAGATGGAGCTGGATTTCCTTTCCTCCATTGAAGTACTTGATGTGGTCAAATGCCCAGGAGGGCACATAGTTCCTCTGGAATGGCACATCAATGGGCTTCCTTGGTGGTGCAGCCATGGTGGTGGTCACAGTGGCCAAGCCAAGGAAACAGAGACATACTGCCACAAAAGGAGGAGAAGTCATCGTAGCAGAGAAAAGAAGAGGAGAAGTGGGGGTTTATTGTATTGATGAATGGGGAGGAGTGTGGCAAAGCTCTATATATATATATATAGGCTAGGGAGGGAGTGTGGAGCCAGTAGTGAGGAGAGGAGCTCAGATTCTTTGATTGTGGTCTGTTGTGATATTAATGGAAGTTTGTCCGTAGGGACAGCTATGTATGTTAAAGTTTGCTAGACAACAGCTATGCATCAATTATTTCTCCACACTCTGATGACACTGGACTCTTTGGAGGATTGGGCCAGGAGAGAGATGGTTCGGATGAATTGAGAGAGAGAGTGCCAGCAAGCAACATATTAACTGGACAAGTGAATTTCTTTCCCACAAGATTTGGCTACTAATGTCGTTGAGGTCTAATCAAGCTCGACCTTTGGTCCTTTGGTAGAGGTCTTACTGGCCTTACTGGCCTCCTATAATAGTTGCTCTTATATTCTTTTGGAAGAGGATCTTACTGGCCTCCTATATTTTGTAGGCTGCTGGGACCTTTGGTCCAGCGCCAGTTGAGCTCCTCCGCTCCCTTTTGACTGTCTTTAATATATTTTGTTTTTCTTAAAAAAAAAATTGAAAAAAAAGCTCGACCTTTTGGCATACAAACTTTTATGAATGGTTTTAGGCTTAATTGTCATTTGATACCTTCAACTATATCGATTTTTTAAGTTGATACTTTAAACTTTTTTGTTACAATTTGATACTCCCCTTAGCCACCCCCGACCCCACCCTCCACCCCCCAATGTCCCTTCCCCGCCCTGCCCCGTACCGCCGTTAGCTGAGGGAGATGGGGTGCGGCAGCGTGGGGTGGGTGGAGGCTGGGGGGGGGGGGGGGATCGGGGCGTGCAGGGGCATGAGCAAGGGGGCGGGGGTGGGGTGGGGGCGAGGGAAGGGTAGGGTGGGTGGCCCAAAGGGGGGCGGGGGTGGGTGGATGTCAAATCCCTATTTTGAAAATAGGTATCTGACGATATTTTTGGATTTTGGAAATTTTTAAATTTGGGTATTCTAAAAATTTTCTTGTTATTTTCTTGAATGTGGATTTATCCTCGTTATTATTGCTATTATTATTTTTTGTATTTTATTGTTCCTATATCTACCCTACCCTAAAATATCTAACCTCTCTCTTCCCTCTCTCACCCCTTACCTAACCCCCTCATCTCTCTCTCTCTTTCCTCCCTTCTCCCCTTGCTGGAGAATCCCGATCCCTCTCTCTCCTTTCCCTCACTGGACCAGCCCGAGCTCCCCCTCTCCTCCATTACTCCCACTCTCTCCCTCTCTAACTCGGCCTCCGCCGCCACCACTTCAGCCACCACCGCCTCCATCTCCGGCGCCACCACCACTTCCCCCTCTTCCGTTCTCCTCCGCCGGCCGCCACGACCACCGCTGCCACCATCATCGCCATCTTCAGCGCCACCACCATCATCGTCGCCATCTCCTCCACCACCCACCACCGTAGTAGCCACCGCCTCCATCGCCCCCCGGCCTCCGCTGCGGCCGCCGCCACCAACACCGTCCTTACCGCCATCTCCTCCACGGCCGTTGTCCCCTCCGCCGGAGCCTATCCGACCCCGGTGAGCCCTTCCGCCCCCTCCTTTCTTCTTCTCTTCGGCGGACAGCACCACCGTCGTGCTTCCGCTGCGTGTGCCGCGCCAGCCTCGAGCGACGGACGCCCTTGGGCCCCGCGCTGCTCGAGCAGCGAGCCAGCCTCGGGCTGCGTGCTCTTCGGGCCACGTGCCTCGATGCACGCGCTGCCTCGAGCAGTGCGATGCTCGGTCCATGTGCGTCGCGTTCTGCGCATGCCTTGGTTTGCGTGCACCTCGATTTGTGCGCATTCTTGGTTTTCGTGCACCTAGATCTACGTATTGCCTTGGGCAGCGGGACGCATCGAGCCCGACGCTGCCTCGGGCAACGTGCCATCTCGGTTTACGCACCGTCTCATTTTCCATGCCTCGGCCTTTGTGTTTTTCTTGATTTTTGTGCTGCATCGATTCGCGTACATGCATCGATTTGCATGTCTCGGTTTGCGTGCCGTATAGGACTCCGTACTGTATCGATTTGCGTACGCACCTCGATTTGTGTGCAGTATCGATTTACGTGCTCCTTGGACTTTTGGGTCGTTTCGATTTGCATGTGCACCTCGATTTGCGTGTCGCATGATTCGTGGACCATTCTGGTATTTGTAATTTTCCTCGATCTATGTGCACGTCTTAATTTACGTGTACATGTTTCCCGTTCATCTCGATATTCGTGCCATCTCGATTCTCGGATGCATCTCGATATGTGTGCACGTCTCGGTTTATGTGTCCGTATCGATTCGCGTACCTAAGTTTCCGTGTCCGATCCCTGCACTGCTTGCGGGACCCACACGGTATAGCCTTCTGCCATCTCTTATGATTATTCTATTATTTTATTATTTGGTGCTGATGACTATTTATTGTGTGTTCTGAGGATCTCGATTGGCGTGCTAGCTTGGATTGCGACTGTCGAAGACTTGCTTACCTAGCCGAGCCCTCTAGGCAAGTATCCCTTGCTCATCGACGGCTCTTGCCATCTCTCCTGGATTTTATTGTATTTAATTTATTGTAAATTGTATAACCATGAGTAGTGTAGCTTAGCAGTAGAACTGCCATGATAACCTAGACTAGCTTGGTCCGATACTGAGATAGACCGTATCGGACAACTCGGATGGATCATCCACACCTCCGAGGACACGAGCATGACTCACTTGTACGGATTGTCCCTATATGCCCCGTGTCCGACTCGCGGTCGGGTAACGGCTTTGGCTAACTTTACTTGTGGCGGTGATTGTGCTTGGGTTAGGGATTTATGGACATATGTTGTGGTGCGCCCTGCGAGGCGGTTATTTTATTATTATGCATGTTGGCTTGGCGCCTAGTACGCATTGTAGCGCTGCTGGAGGCCGGAACTTAGTGGTCTCGGGTTCGATTGGTTTTCAGTACGCATCGTAGTGCTACTGGAGGCCGAGACTTAGTGTTCTCGGCTATCGATTTGTTCCCAGTATGCATCGTAGTGCTGCTGGTAGCTGAGACTTAGTGTTCTTAGCCTGCGATTCTGCGATTCTGTGGCAGGTTGTGACGAGTGGTTTTAGCCCCTATTCATAGGGTGCTCCCATCCAGATTACGAAGGAGACTCTGTCGAATTTTTCCAGAATTCTCGGTTGGGAATTTGGTTCGAAGGATTGGGCAGAACCATTCCTTTGGTTTGCGGGACTGAACTCATACATGTTCTTCTCGGTATAGCATCCCTGACCCCATTGCCTGCTGAATAGGCTCCAGCCTAGATTAGTCGCCTAGCTCCTGATGTGCCTTGTCCGCCGGATTGTGTAAGGAGAGCGGTTCTACTCGGGTGATGATCTGCAACCCTGGTCCTTGTTTGGTTTAAGGGTTGTAGACCTGATCCAGAGTGGTTCACGCAATCCTTGCCTTTTCGACGGTATCACCCATTGGACTCTTGACCCGTGACCCTTCTGTTTAGATGGTGTTCTAGTTTAGTTGTTATCCCATTGTCTGTCCTGTCCGCCGAATTGTGTAAGGAGAGCGATTCTACTCGGAAGAAGGTCTGCAACCCTGGTCCTTATTTGGTTTAAGGGTTGTGGATCTGATCCAGAGTGGTTCACACAATCCTTGCCATCTTCCGACGGCGTTGATTAGTGTTGACCCATGTGTTGGGATTATGATCTTATTCGAGGATTGACTATGAGGAGATATGATATTGAGATAGTGATAATGGTAGACTAAGTGGATTCTTAGATAGTGTTGCTAGTTCTTTGGTGATGTTCTAATTTGATCAGATATGTCTTTGAGGACTTTTGGATTTTGATATTGGTGCGACTGTCTCGCGGAACGAATAGAATATCGAGGGTATTATTATATAATTTTATTCGACTTTCCAAGCGCCCAAAACTTGGTTTGTTTGTTATATATTGGTGGTGGTGAGACTTATTTGCTGATAGCTTGTGATCATCGATTCAGAGGATTCTTGTGAGCCAAAGGGCCTAGCATTGTTAGGGGGATGAGCTTGGTATTTGGTGGTTGTCTTTATTGACGTAATATTTACTCCATCATGGATGGGAGACTCTTGCTAGATTGATCTGGTGGATGGACCGACTTGATGATTGGAGCTGTAGGCTCCCATATATGCTTGAGATGTTATTATAGTAGAGGTTCTGATCTTGTACTTGACCAGATACCACGATGTGGGCAGATGACTTCTTGTGACTGACAGATTTGTTCTTGTCCCAGACCTGACTACCTGTATCCGTGTTATAAGTGCAGTTACCCTTTGAGGTACTGGCCCTGACCTTGCACTGCGGTGCCCTTTGTCTATTGGCACTTTGAGGTCCTACTTCCATGATTATATGGCATTGCGATGCCATCTTGATATTCTAGCTATATTATATGATTACCCGCACGGGTATCTGGTAGTTGGCCTATAGTCTTAGCGTGGTTAGGATTGTTTGCTTGCTTGTTGTATAACACTAAGGATGGATCACAACTGGGACTATAGGTGTCGAGGTTGATTTTTACTTAGCGTTCTCGTACTGAGGTACGACATCTAGGAGGATGATCATGTGACCATGGCATGTGATTCCGGATAAATGTAGGGTTAATCTAGGCAACTTAAACTGGTAGAAGCATTAAAGGAGAACGAAATCCCGAGATCGTGCATTACCAGCCTTATCCCAGACATTAGTCATGACCTGCAGGCTGGCCGCCACGAATATTGTTACCCTTCGTACTAGTAGATGGAAATATCCAGCTACTTATGTACTATACATTATATACATGGCATGCTCGGTACGGTGGCCTTACGAGGGACCGGTGGTAACATGCAAAGCCCGGTGGTCTTACGAGGGATCGGTGCTCTTCTTACAAGCTATACTTAGCCTCGCTAGCCCTGCTGGGATGGCACGATCTGAGGATTCCCATACTTGCATTGTTGGGGTAATCCAACCTCCACATAGAGAGCCGTAGGCATTTTGAGTGGCCGCTTATTCATATAAATTGTATGGCTGTTGTTTGCTAAGCTGGCTGGTGCGTAACGCTGTCCCGGCTCAGTATTTCATTTCCTTGTTCTTGTTTGATGTAGGAGTGGATTACTGTCCCGACGATAGACTACGATCTCCAGTTAGCGATGCAGGCATTAGTGTATGTTAGGATGATTGTGATGATTGTTGAGTTACTTCTGGGAATAACTGAGGAACATGGACTATCGTGGTGCAAGATCCAACCCATGTTCTTGTTTGATTGTTGGGTTGGTTATTGTGCTACGATAGGCTATCGATCGAGGTTACGACCAGGATACTTTTAGTTGTTGGATTGTTATCGTGCGTTGGTACCGCACGATCTTTTACCTTCTCTTATTGTTTATAGATGTCTTACTGTCATATTTTATCCTGCTGGCTTTTCTTCGCCCGTCCTTGAGCCTTCCTTTCTGGTGCTTGCTACGGTTGGCCTGACCAACCCTGGAATGTTTCCAGATTGCCTGAGACCGACCTTATGGATCTTCCAGACTCGACTTGGAGGATGTGCTTCAGTTTCAGACCATACTAGGGACTGTGGGAAGGTATACTAGTCTATATTATTATTATGTACTGTGGATTTCTGATTATCATATGTGTATTCCCTACTTTCCATATGATTATCTCTCTTGATGTTGTTTCATTTTAATTTTCCTGTGGATATGAGATCGAATTTAGGCCATAGATACTTGCATGCTAGGATACCCAGCAAGACTTGATAGCCGTCATCGCCGTATAGCATTTTCGTACCTTATACGGTATAGCTGGCCGACGTCCGTCCCCGTATTTCGGTACTGTGGCGTGACATGATTTTAGTGGTGGCCCATGCAGGTCTCGTTTTGAGATTTTGTTGGATATCACATGATTATTGATCTCATTCCACTATTCATTGATATTCCCACTTGTTACATTTGTCCTTCGCTCTCTTGAACCTGTGAACTGGTCCTCATCTCTACTTGGACCTATCTTGCTTGGCCATGTCTTATTCGTGTTATCTACCTCTGATCCTTGTTTGATAGATATGATCCTATAGTTGGTCATGTCGATCACCTTATTTGATGAGATATTATCTCCATCATTTGGGTTACATGATTATTTATCTTGGGTTCTGTACTCTCTACCGGTGTTTCGTCTTGCTTGATTTTGTTATCCATTCCGTGCGTTGACTTCGTGTTGACTTAGTATCATTATCGCCCTCTTCTAGCGTTGGCTGGATTGCTGCAGAAGGAAGATTACATCAGGACTCTGAGATCAGATATTTTAGCATTGTTGAGCGTCCAGTGGATATTCTTGTATCAAATCAGCTCCTTTGATTTGGGATATTTTCGCACTCATGATTATCTATTGCAGATATTATTTTGATTATAGATATACTTTCTATGCATTATTTTGATATTGATTCTTGATTTAGAGTATTTTTCTATGGATATGGAGTATTTTCCTAGAAAAGCTATCTTGTGGTTATTATTAAAGATATTTTTGGATGTGCGTTGTGAATCACCTGAATTTTGGATTTTGATTATTTTTCTAGGACTCTCGTTATATTGTTAGAGATTTTTGTGATTTAATGATTTGGATATGTGAGTTATAGATTTGATTCGTTTTTGGGTATTTGTCGAGAGTAACTGGGTGACCCTAGTATACATTGACGGCATGGTAACGAAAGTTGCAGCCGCTCGATTATAGTACCCTGATGCATCTTTTGCAGCCATTCCGGATGGCGTGGCAAGGAATGATCATGACACACATTTTTGGATATTAGGAAACTACGGTCATCGGTTCGAGACAGATATCCTGTATTTTATGATTTTATGTGGATTTATTATTTTTTATGCAGTTGGGATTTTACGTTTTCTGACATTGTTTTCGACATTCTATACTTGTTTTGATTTATGGGATTATTTCGTGTACGTGAGACTTTGATTTTCGAGATTCTTTCGATGTTTTGGATTTACCTTGCGAGTTGACTTGTGTAGCTAGACATTATTTTTCTTGATATTTTCATATCGAGATTTTGTTCATTTCTTGTTGTATTACTTGATTTCTGTAAGGTGGGTAGAGTTTTCATGGCATATAATATGTACTAGTTTTGAAAATCCTATTTTGAAGAATTTTGAAATTTCGAGGACAAAATTTTTGTAAGGTGGGTAGGATGTCAAATCCCTATTTTGAAAATAGGTATCTGACAATATTTTTGGATTTTAGGAATTTTTAAATTTGGGTATTCTAAAAATTTTCTTGTTATTTTCTTGAATGTGGATTTATCCTCGTTATTATTGCTATTATTATTTTTTGTATTTTATTGTTCCTATATCTACCCTACCCTAAAATATCTAACCTCTCTTTCCCTCTCTCACCCCTTACCTAACCTCCTCATCTCTCTCTCTCCTCCCTTCTCCCCTTGCTGTAGAATCCCGATCCCTCTCTCTCCTTTCCCTCACTGGATCAGCCCGACCTCCCCTCTCTCCTCCATTACTTCCACTCTCTCCCTCTCTCATTCGGCCTCCACCGCCACCACTTCAGCCACCACCGCCTCCATCTCTGGCACCACCACCACTTCCTCCTCTTTCGTTCGCCTCCGCCGGCCGCCACGACCACCGCTGCCACCATCATCGCCATCTTCAGTGCCACCACCATCTTCCACCACTACCATCATCGTCGCCATCTCCTCCACCACCCACCAGTAGCAGTCACCGCCTCCATCTCCCCGGCCTCCGCTGCGGCTGCCGCCACCAGCACCGCCCTCACCGCCATCTCCTCCGCGGTCGTTGTTCCCTCCGTCGGAGCCCATCCGACCCCGGTGAGCCCTTCCGCCCCCTCCTTTCCTCTTCTCTTTGGCGGACAGCACCACCATCGTGCTTCCGCTGCATGTGCCGTGCCAGCCTCGAGCGGCGGGACGCCCTTGGGCCCCGTACTGCTCGAGCAGCGAGCCAGCCTCGGGCTGCGTGCTCTTCGGGCCATGTGCCTCGATGCACGCGCTGCCTCGAGCAGTGGAATGCTCGGTCCACGTGCGCCGCGTTCTGCACGTGCCTTGGTTTACGTGTGCCTCGATTTGTGTGCATTCTTGGTTTTTGCGCACCTAGATCTACGTATTGCCTTGGGCAGCAGGACGCCTCGAGCCCGGCGCTGCCTCGGGCAACGTACCATCTCGGTTTACGCACCGTCTTGTTTTTTGTGCCTCGGCCTTTGTGTCTTTCTTGATTTTCGTGCTGCATCAATTCGTATACATGTATCGATTTGCATGTCTCGGTTTACATGCCGCAATGGACTCCGCACCGCATCAATTTGCGTGTGTACCTCGATTTGTGTGCCGTATCGATTTACGTGCTCCTTGGACATTGGGTCGTTTCGATTTGTGTCGCGTGATTCGTGGACCATTCTGATATTCGTAATTTTCTCGATCTATGTGCACATCTCGATTTACGTGCACGTATTTCCCATTCATCTCGATATTCGTGCAATCTCGATTATCGTGTGCGCCTCAATATACGTACATGTATCATTTACGTGTCCGTATCGATTCGTGTACCTCAGTTTCTGTGCCCGATCCCTGCACTACTTGTGGGACCCACATGGTATAGCCTTCTGCCATCTCTTGTGATTATTCTTATTTTATTATTTGGTGCTGATGACTATTTATTGTGTGTTTTGAGGATCTCGATTGACATGCTAGCTTGGATCGCGACTGCCGAAGACTTGCTTACCTAGCCGAGCCCTCTAGGCAAGTATCCCTTGCTCATCGGCAGCTCTTGCCATCTCTCCTGGATTTTATTGTATTTAATTTATTGTAAATTGTATAACCACGAGTAGTGTATCTTAGCAGTAGAACTGTCATGATAACCTAGACTAGCTTGGTCCGATACTGGGATAGACCATATCGGACGACTCAGATAGATCATCCACACCTTCGAGGACACGAGCACGACTCACTTGTACGGATTGTCCCCATATGCCCCGTGTCCGACTCGCGGTCGGGTAACGACTTTGGCTAACTTTACTTGTGGCGGTGATTGTCCTTGGGTTAAGGATTTATGGACATGTGTGTGGTGCGCCCTACGAGGCGATTATTTTATTATTATGCATGTTGGCTTGGCGCCCAGTACGTATTGTAGCGCTACTGGAGGCCGGGACTTAGTGGTCTCGGGTTCGATTGGTTTCCAGTACGCATCGTTGTGCTGCTGGAGGCCGAGACTTAGTGTTCTCGGCTATCGATTTGTTTCCAGTACGCATCGTAGTGCTGCTGGTAGCTGAGACTTAGTGTTCTCAGCCTGCGATTCTGCGATTCTGCGGCGGTTGTGCCGAGTGGTTTTAGCCCCTATTCGTAGGGTGCTCCCATCAAGATTACAAAGGAGACTCTGCCGAATTTTTCTAGAATTTCCGGTTGGGAATTTGGTTCGAAGGATTGGGCAGAACCATTCCTTTGGTTTGCGGGACTGAACTCATGCATGTTCTTCTTGGTATAGCATTCCTGACCCCATTGCCTGCTAGGTAGACTCCAGCCTAGATTATTCGCCTAGCTCCTGATGTGCCTTATCCGCCGAATTGTGTAAGAAGAGCAGTTTTACTCGGATGATGATCTGCAAACCTGGTCCTTGTTCGGTTTAAGGGTTGTGGATCTGATCCAGAGTGGTTCACGCAATCCTTGCCTTTTCGACGGTATCACCCATTGGACTCTTGACCCGTGACCCTTCTTTTTAGATGGTGTTCTAGTTTAGTTGTTATCCCATTGTTTGTCCTGTCCGCCGGATTGTGTAAGGAGAGCGGTTCTACTCGGAAGAAGGTCTGCAACCCTGGTCCTTGTTTGGTTTAAGGGTTGTGGATCTGATCCAGAGTGGTTCTCACAATCCTTGCCATCTTTCGACGGCGTTGATTAGTGTTGAGCCATGTGTTGGGATTATGATCTTATTCGAGGATTGACTATGAGGAGATATGATATTGAGATAGTGATAATGGTAGACTAAGTGGATTCTTAGATAGTGTTGCTAGTTCTTTGGTGATGTTCTAATTTGATCAGATATGTCTTTGAGGACTTTTGGATTTTGATATTGCTGCGAGTGTCTCGCGGAATGAATAGAATATCGAGGGTATTATTATATGATTTTTACTCGACTTCCCAAGCGCCCAAAACTTGGTTTGTTTGCTATATCTTGGTGGTGGTGAGACTTATTTGCTGATAGCTTGTGATCATCGATTCAAAGGATTCTTGTGAGCCAAAGGGCCTAGCATTGTTAGGGGGATGAGCTTGGTATTTGGTGGTTGTCTTTATTGATGTGATATTCACTCCATCATGGATGGGAGACTCTTCCTAGATTGATCTGGTGGATGGACCGACTTGATGATTGGAGCTGTAGGCTCCCATATATACTTGAGATGTTATTATAGTAGAGGTTCCGATCTTGTACTTGACCTGATATCCATGCCACGATGTAGGCAGATGACTTCTTGTGACTGACAGATTTGTCCTTGTCCCAGACCTAACTACCTGTATCCGTGCTATAAGTCCAGTTATCCTTTGAGGTACTGGCCCTGACCTTGCACTGCGGTGTCCTTTGTCTATTGGCACTTTGAGGTACTACTTCCATGATTATATGGCATTGCGATGCCATCTTGATATTCTAGCTATATTATATGATTACCCATACGGGTATCTGGTAGTTGGCCTATAGTCTTAGCGTGGTTAGGATTGTTTGCTTTCTTGTTGCATAACACTAAGGATGGATCACAACTGGGACTATAGGTGCCGAGGTTGATTCTTACTTAGCATTCTCGTACTGAGGTACGACATCTAGGAGGATGATCATGTGACCACGGCATGTGATTCCGAATAAATGTAGGGTTAATCTAGGCAAGTTAAACTGGTAGAAGCATTGGGGGGAACGAAATCCCGAGATCGTGCATTACCAGCCTTATCCCAGACATTAGTCATGACCTGCAGGCTGGCCTACGGATATTGTTATCATTCGTACTAGTGGATGGCAATATCCGGCTACTTATGTACTATACATTATATACATGGCATGTTCGACACGGTGGCCTTACGAGGGACCGGTGGTGACATGCAAAGCCCGGTGGTCTTACGAGGGATCGGTGCTCTTCTTACATGCTATACTTGGCCTCGCTAGCCCTGCTGGGACGACACGATCTGAGGATTCCCATACTTGCATTGTTGGGGTAACCTAACCTCCACATAGAGAGCCGTAGGCATTTTGAGTGGCCGCTTATTCATATAAATTGTATGGCTTGCTGTTTGCTAAGCTGGCTGGTGCGTAACGCTGTCCCGGCTCAGTATTTTATTCCCTTGTTCTTGTTTAATGTAGGGGTGGATTACTGTCCCAATGACAGACTACGATCTCCAGTTAGCGATGCAGGCATTAATGTATGTTAGGATGATTGTGATGATTGTTGAGTTACTTCTGGGAATAACTGAGGAACATGGACTATCGTGGTGCATGATCCAACCCATGTTCTTGTTTGATTGTTGGGTTGGTTATTGTGCTACAATAGGCTATCGACCGAGGTTACGACCAGGATACTTTTAGTTGTTGGATTGTTATCGTGCGTTGGTACCGCACGATCTTTTACCTTCTCTTATTGTTTATAGATGTCTTACTGTCATATTTTATCCTGCTGGCTTTTCTTCGTCCGTCCTTGAGCCTTCCTTTCTGGTACTTGCTACGGTTGGCCTGACCAACCATGGATTGTTCCCAGATTGCCTGAGACCAACCTTGTGGATCTTCCAGACTCGACTTGGAGGATGTACTTCAGTTCCAGACCATACTAGGGACTGTGGGAAGGTATACTAGTCTACATTATTATTCTGTACTGTAGATTTCTGATTATCATATGTGTATTCCCTACTTTCCATATGATTATCTCTCTTGATGTTGTTTCATTGTGATTTCCCTGTGGATATGAGATCGAATTTAGGCCATAGATACTTGCATGCTAGGATACCCAGCAAGACTTGACAGCCGTCATTGCCGTATAGCGTATTCGTATCTTATACGGTGTAGCTGGCCGACGTCCGTCCCCGTATTTCGGTACTGGGGCGTGACAGTGGAAGTGCAGGACATGAATAGTTTGGATTTTTTTGTTAAACCCAGATTTTAGATTTAATGGATTTGTAGTGTAATATTATTTTAGTTAATTATTATATTATATATTATTACTATTATTATATATTATTATTATTTAGTCGGATTTAGGAAAAACATTATTTTAAAATTATCGTTGGTTTTTGATTGTGGTCCTGCCCCTATCCCGAGTCCGGACTCCGATCCCGAGTTCGAACCCAGTACGATTTCCCGAAACCCAATCCTGTTTTCTGAACCCATTCTTAAATTTCTTTTTTTCATATATATAATAATATATAAATAGGTTTCACTATTTGGAATGAGAAAAAAAATAAAAATAAAAAAATCCTAATCTACCCCCACAACCAGTACTTCTTTTCCCTAGTCTCCAGTACCTATTTTCCCTCGCGTTTACTTCTTCCCACATTATTCTCCTTCTCCTTCTTCTTATAACCCACTCCTCCAAACCCCACTCCCATTCCTCTCCCCTCTCCCCAAAGCAAACCCCACTCCCATTCTGTCACGCCCCAGAACCAGAATACTGGAGAGCGGGGCGTACATAGCCAGCTATGTATATTGAAATGGAATCCATCTCGCTATACGGTCACGGCTGTCTAGATATGATGGTTTACTACAAGCCAACGGTCTCTTAAGGTCAAGCCTATTGTCTCAATCTCAAACAAGTAATATAGTTACAAGATGTTAGATCACCAAATATACAGTAAAAGGCGTCCCAAATATTATATATTCAGTTGATCATGAAGCTAGTCTTACAAAATGCGAGGACTAGCAAGAGTTAAGTCGTACATGATCAACCCTAGGATTTGTTAATCATGCTACAGCCCGTAGGCAGACAGTAAGTAAATGTGCATCGAGCTATGAGGTGCTCGTCGGCTAAACGCCTCAAAAGAATAATTTACAATGGAGTGAGTGAAACAAAATGGAAAACCCACTCGTAGCCCGGGTTCCTTCTAGTCGCCACCATCGGATTGGAGGTTCGGTAGATCCTCGGGTGCTGCTCCGAAATCTGGCCACACAAAACCAGCTGGGTCAAACCCCAGAAAGAGCAAGTGCCACAAAAGAGGCCACGAAATAAGAACAAAGCCAGCATATCAGAACATGAGAAAAATAGAAGAAAATGTAAGTAATAAAAGTACAGCAGGACAATAAACGACTAGGGACATGGAACCATTCCGGGTGACAGATTACAACCCGTAAACCAAACAAGGACCGGGGTTGTAACCCTTCTCTTGAATAGCCCTTGTCTCTATTCATTTATTGTTAAGGATAAGTAAAACAATCATGCACAGGAGTACTAGGGTACAGGGACTAGACAAGACTTGACAAGGCTGGACACCATCCTTTCATAAGCGGCCAAGCAAATACTACGGCTTACTACTTAACTAATTAGGGTTATGTCACCCTCATTTTCCGTATTTCGTATTTATGCTCGTGGTTGGATTTTGGCTTGTATTTTTAATTTTCTCGACTTGCAGAATTTTGGGTTCTCTCGTATTTCGGGTTTTGGTTCGGCTTGGTTTTAATTGGTTTGGTTTAGTTGGTTGGTTTAATATGTAGTGGAACACCTTAACCTACACTCCTCCCTCATTTCCACCACAACCACCCTCATTATATCCCCACCTAACTTTCTCTCTCCTCTTTACTCTCCATTAATTTTCTTCTTCTTCTTCCTTCTTCCACACAACCACACCATAGGCAAGTGCTCCTTGCCACTACATAAGGACCCAATATTATTTGTCCATTAGCTTAAGGTGATGGTTTTGAACAACCTTAGGTCTTGATGTTTTGTGTTTTGAAGCTTCATCTGTTCTAGATCTAACTTTTTCCCATTTTCGGAAATTAGTGGTTTTGATCTATTTTGAGTTGGTTTTGGTGGGTTTTGATGCCTCTATGTTGTAGAGAATCAAATTTCACCCAAGTTAGAACTTTAAAAATTCGAATTTGGAGTTTTATTGGCAAAGTTGTGAGATTTTGAACCTTGGAACCATTGTTAGTGTTCTTCTCAGCCAACTTGGAGAAGAAGAAGGCCACCCGGACCCGTGCCCGCGCTGCGCCGTTGCGCGCGCGCGCCGCCGTGCTGCGCCCTCCCGCGCGCACTCCGTGCCGCCCCCTTGTGCGCGCACTCCGCTGCGCTGCGCCCTTGCGCGCGCACTCCGCTGCGCCGCGCCCTCCCGCGCGCACTCCTGCGCTGCGTCCTCCCGCGCGCACTCCGCTGCGCTGCGCCCTTGCGCGTGCACTCCGCTGCGCTGCCCCCTTGCGCGCGCACTCCGCTGCGCTGCGCCCTTCGCGCGCACTGCGCTGCGCTGCATCCTCCCGCGCGCACTCCGCTGCGCTGCGCCCTTGCGCGCGCACTCCGCTGCGCTGCGCCCTCCCCGCGCACTTCGTGCCGCGTCCTCCCGCGCGCCCTCCGCTGCGCCGCGCCCTCCCGCGCGCACTCCGCTGCGCTGCGCCCCGCGCGCCTTGTCGGACGCGCCCTCGCGCGTTCTGGCTCCGCGTTGCCCCCGCTCGCGCCTTTGGTGTGTTGCGGTTGTTCCTCGAGCGCGTCTCTTGACGCCGCTCGCGCACCCTAGCCCGAGCCTTGCCCGGCGCCCCCCTTGGGTCGCCTTTAGCCCAGCACACCCTGTGCTCTGGTGGACCTTGGTCCTTGGTTTCTGGCTAAATTTTGTTTTCTGAGATTTTCTTGTCCACCACACGACTTGACTTGGTCTAACACGTCTTGACACGATTTTCTATGATTTGACATGATTCGGCTTGCGGCTAGTTTTCTCCTATCTTGTTAATAACTTGGCGTATAACTTCGTAACTTGGTAACTTGAACCTGTAACTTGATAACTCGGCTTGACTTGAAAGTGGCCCGCGATGGCGCACTCCTGACTTGACATGACTTGACTTGCCCTGATAGCTTGTAACTTGACTTGTCTTGACACCGTGGGTGTACTACTTGTTGCTCTGTGCAAATCACTTGTCTTGTCTTGCATCATGTCTAGGACGTGACTTCCTGGGTACCACGGCCAGGGACTCGCGCTAAATTGGATTAGGCTAATTATTAGATCAAACTAGAACATGGAGAATTCCCAGTCACAGGCAATCTCGTTATCTGGGCGCTTTAATGGACTTGTAGCTTGCCGACGAGTAGAGCACATTTCCAGCACACTGTCATGTGTTGCACCCTCTAAGTCACCTAAGGGTACATTTGTCTCCCGGGCAATGTACCCACCTATAACTCTCAACCCGCGGAAGGATAACTGGATGGTCTGCAGGGCTTGGGATTTGGAATTCTCACTTGCATCTCTGTTAGTAATTAGGCTTGTGACAACCCTAGTTAGTTAAGTAGTAAGCCGTAGTACTTGTTTGGCCGATTGTAATTGAATGGTGTCTAGCTCTGTCCAAGTCTTGTCCAGCCCCTGTACCTGGAACTCTTGATCATGATTGTTTAACTTATCTCTAACGATAAATGGGTAGAGACAGTGAGCTATTCAGGCGAAGGGGTACAATCCCGGTCCTTGTTTGGTTTAAGGATTGTAACCTGGCTCCCGGAATGGTTCCACGTCCCTAGTCGTTTATCGCCCTGTGTACCTTACTATTTGTATCTTCTTTTATTCTTTATGTTCTGATATGCTGGCTTTCGTTCTTATTTGTGGCCTCCTTTGTGGCACTTGCTCTTCTGGGGTTTGACCCAGCTGGTTTTGTGTGGCCAGATTTCGGAGCAGCTCCCGAGGATCTACCAAGCTTCCAGCCCAATGGTGAACACTAGACGGAACCCGGGCTACGAGTGGGTTTTCCCTTTTGTTTCCCCCACTTATATGTAAATTTATTCTTTTGAGGCGTTTGCCGACGAGCACCTGTTAGCTCGATGCATTTACTTACTGTCTGCCTACGGGCTGTAACATGATGGACACATCCTAGGGTTGATCATGTATGACTGAAACTCTTGCTAGTCCTATCATTTTGTACGACTAGCTTCATGATCATCCAATATGTAATATTTGGGACGCCTTATAATTATGTATTTGATGCTCTAAGATCTTGTACTTACTTTAATTGCTTGAGATTGAGACAATAGGCTTGACCTTAAGAGACTGCTGGCTTGTAGTAAACCCTCATATCTAGACAGCCGTGACCGTATAGTTGAGATGTATCCTATTTCAATATACGTAGCTGGCTGTGTCTGCCCCCGCTCTCCAGTATTCTGGTTCTGGGGTGACACGGTTTAAGTGGTGGCCCATGCAGGTCTTGTCAATCAAGAAATATGAGGGTTTACCGAATAGATGTCTCAATCAATCTTCGCCCTTGATCTCTGCTCGTATCTTCAAATCCCTGAGAATCTCGACCTGATCATATTGCTTGTATCATTGATCTGTCCTGGTCCTTTCCTTATTGTTCCCTATGTCGTCTTCTTCAGCGGCATTACTTCCGGACCTGCCAACCAGCCAGAGGAAGCTCGACAAGCGCCCCAGCGCCAGGAAGATCAAGCTCAGCACTCTGGAGTAGCCTTCCGAGTTATGCTTCCCGGAGGCTCAGAACCTCCTGTTCAGGCAGCTCCGCCCGTTCAACCAGCTAGATAGGATGAGGGGCCTTTGGTAGGGCTTATCAGAGAACTGCTTGCATCCCAAGATCGCGAGGCGACGCCTTGCACCAGGAAGTTCATGATGCACTAAACCGAGGAGGTCCCCAAGGAAATCAGGCGGCCAACAGTTTCAAGCGCTTGAACCCTCCCTTCTTTGACGGCAGTGAAGATGCGATTGCCGCAGACGCTTGGCTTCAGGATACCGAGGTGGTTCTAGAAGCAGCTAGGACACCCGAGAATGAGAAGGTGGCGGTGGTACGCCTACAGTTGTTAGACTTGGCTCGCGATTGGTGGGCAGCTCAGGCCATGGGGTTAGCAGCACCAGTCACTTGGGCGACGTTCAGAGAGAGGTTCCAGACGAAGTACTTCGATGCGGTGGCACGGTACGACCTGCAGACCAGGTTCACCAACTTGAAGCAAGGAGGCAGGACAGTCGATGGCTATGCGACCGAGTTTTCTAGGCTGAGTAGGTTCGCCCCCACCTTGGTGGCAACCGAGTTCGATAGGGCTCAGCGGTTCCAGCAAGGGCTGCACTTAGAGATATTATTGGCTGTGGAGCAGTTCGAGCACCAGACGTTCGATGCAGTGTTGAAGGCAGCAAGGAGGCATGAGTATACCTCCCGGAGAATTGTGGACAGGACCGGAGGCAGGAAGCGGTCCCACAACCAGATGCACCAATCTTCAGCTCCAGCCCCGGCAACTAGGGGTATAACTATTGGAACTCCGAGGCGGGCAGCCTCAGTGGCGTCGGTTCAGCATTCGACTCCGACGCACCCGCAGCAGCAGAAGCAGAAGCAGTCTTCCGCAGTGGGATGTTCTCATTGCGGGAAGCCGGGCCATGTAGTGGCAGAGTGTCGTAGGGCACAGGGATTATGCTTGGCTTGTGGAGGAGCAGACCACCATATAGGGACCTGCCCGAATAGGGGAGGTCCATCATCATCCAACCTTTCTAGTTCTTCGGTGAGGGGACCAGTCCCAGTTCCAGTCCAGCAGCAGCAGCAACAGCAGTACCCGAGGCCATTGGCGCCCCAGGCCCAGGCCTTTCAGCAGCAGAACCAGCAGCAGTTCACCCAGGCTCCAGCACAGAATCGACAGAGGGGTTTCCAGCAGAGGGGACCCGCAGCTAGAGGTCAGGCTATGATGATGACCATGGAAGAAGAAGTTGCACCAGGTGAGGTAGTGGCAGGTACTATTCTCGTCAACACCTTACCAGCATCTGTATTATTTGATTCTGGTGCATCGCATTCATTCATGTCTGCACGATTCGCGACACGGATAGGATTGGAGCCCGAGTCATTATCAGTGAAGCTCAATATACTTACTGGTAATAGTCTTGTGGGAGTAGATCGAGTGTTTTCCTCGTGTCGGATCGTAGTTAGCGGTAGGGAGTTCCCCGCTAGGCTCATAGAATTCCCTATGACAGACTATGATGTAGTCCTAGGCATGGATTGGTTGAGGAACCATTATGCTAGGATAGACTGCCATATTGGCAGAGTTGTCTTTAGTATTCCCGGAGAGCCAGAGTTTTCATTTTCCAGAGGCACAGTAGAGCCATCTCCTCCAGTATTGCGGATGGCAGTAGCAGCAGTGCAGTTGCCCCGGATAGTTGAAGAGTTTCCAGATGTCTTCCCAGAGGAACTTCCAGGAATGCCACCAGAACGGGAGATCGAGTTCACCATCGACTTGATTCCCGGGACAGCACCAGTATCAGAGCGAGTCTACAGAATGGCACCTTCAGAGTTGGAGATTTTGTACAAGATGATTGAAGAACTTAGAACCAAGGGATTCATTCGTGCTAGTGGATCGCCTTGGGGAGCCCCGATGCTTCTTGTGAAAAAGAAGGATGGTACGTCCAGGCTATGTGTTGATTATCGTACCTTGAACTCAGTGACAATCAAGAACAGATACCCTCTCCCGAGGATAGATGATTTGTTTGATCAACTCAAAGGGGCTTCAGTTTTCTCGAAGATAGACTTGCGGTCAGGATACCACCAGATCAGAGTTAGAGAGCAGGACATCCCAAAGACGGCGTTCAGATCGAGGTACGGGTTGGGAGTTTCTAGTTATGCCCTTTGGAGCGACCAATGCGTCGGCAGTGTTCATGGACCTCATGAACCGTATTTTCATGCCTTACTTGGACCAGTTTGTGATAGTGTTCCTTGATGACATCCTGGTCTACAGCAAGAGTGAAGCGGAGCATGAGCAGCATCTCCGCGTGGTTCTTCAGATTCTCAGAGAGCACCAGTTGTACGCCAAGTTCAGTAAATGCGAGTTCTGGCTCGATCGCATTTTATACTTGGGTCACATCATTACTCGAGGAGGAGTGGAAGTGGATCCCCAGAAGATTGTGGCTATCGAGGCATGGCCAGTACCCAGCTCAGTGGCAGAAGTTCGCAGCTTTCTTGGATTGGCCGGCTACTACCGGCGATTCGTCTCTGATTTCGCAAGGATTTCAGCGCCGATGACTCAGTTGACCCGCAAGGATGTGCCATTTGTATGGACAGCAGAATGTCAGGAATCATTTGAGAAGTTGAAGCGAGGTTTGATAACGGCTCCCATTCTCACCCTTCCAGATGGGACCGGAGGATTCACAGTTTATTGTGACGCTTCAGGCAGAGGATTGGGATGTGTTTTGATGCAGCATGGGAAGGTAATCGCTTATGCGTCACGTCAACTCCGTGATCATGAGAAGAATTACCCGACCCAGACTTGGAGCTTGCAGCAGTAGTGTTTGCACTTAAGTTGTGGAGGCACTACTTGTACGGAGGCAGAGTAGAGATATTTACTGATCATAAGAGCCTGAAGTATGTTTTCACCCAGAAGGACCTTAATATGCGGCAGAGAAGATGGCTCGAGCTACTGGTGGACTACGATGTAGATTTGCAGTATCATCCAGGGAAGGCTAACGTTGTAGCAGATGCGTTGAGCCGGAGAGCTGGAGTTTATTTCCTGACGGCGCAACCAGAGTTATTGTCAGATCTTCAGAAGATGGGAATTGAAGTGATTCTTCCTTCCAATGTGGCCTTGATGGCCAGCCTACAGATTCAGTCCACCATAGTTGAGAGGATCCGGACAGCACAGTTAACAGATTCCAAGATTCAGCGGCTCAGAGCAGAGTGCGAGGCATGGAGAAGGCCAGAGTTATGTATTTATGAGGATGGTACACTTCGACACGGTACGCGTCTTTGTGTACCCAGTGGAGATATCAGACAGGAAGTCATGGCAGAGGCTCACAGTTCGCAGTATTCCATCCACCCAGGCAGCACGAAGATGTACAGAGATATTCGTCAACACTTTTGGTGGAATGGTATGAAGAGAGATAGCCCGGCATGTCTCTCGATGTTTGGTTTGCCAACAAGTCAAGGCTGAACATCAGAGGCCAGCTGGACTTCTTCAACCTTTGTCGATCCCAGAATGGAAATGGGAACACATAACCATGGATTTCGTGACTGGGTTACCCAGATCTCCGGCAGGCAGAGATGCTATTTGGGTCATTGTGGACAGGCTTACCAAGGTGGCACATTTTCTTCCATTTAGAGTTGGACAGTCGACGGCGCAGCTAGCAGAGATGTATCTCAGGCAGATCGTCAGACTTCGCGGAGTGCTAGTCAGCATAGTATCAGACAGGGATACGAGATTCACATCGCACTTTTGGCGCAGTCTTCATCAAAGTTTGGGGACTCATCTCAAGTTCAGCTCAGCATATCATCCGCAGACAGATGGGCAGTCAGAGCGTACTATACAAACTCTCGAAGATATGTTACGGTCGTGTGCCCTTGACTTTGGTGGTTCGTGGGAGGATCACCTGCACCTGGTGGAGTTCTCGTACAACAATAGTTTCCAGACCAGTATCCAGATGGCACCCTTCGAGGCTCTATATGGCAGGAAGTGCAGATCCCCGTTAGCATGGGACGATGTCGGAGAGAGGCAGATGCTCGGTCCAGAACTGATTTCTCAGACGGTAGAAGTGGTCAGGAAAGTCAGGGATCACCTCCGAGTTGCTCAGGATCGCCAGCGCCATTGGGCCGATGCTCATCGGCGTCCCTTAGAATTTGCTGTCGGCGACCATGTATTCCTTAGGATCTCGCCTACCCGTGGCGTCATTCGTTTTGGCGTACGGGGAAAGCTTAGTCCTAGGTATATAGGGCCGTTCGATATTCTAGAGCGAGTAGGAGATGTGTCCTATCGTCTCGCTCTTCTGCCGTCGCTAAGTGAGGTACATGATGTATTCCATGTATCCTAATTAAGACGGTACATCCCAGACCCGAGCCATATCCTAGATCATTCGGAATTGGTTGTTGGTACCAACCTTTCGTATAAGGAGAGGCCCGTGTCTATATTGGACCGGAGAGAAAAGACGCTCAAGAACAAGACTATTAACTTAGTCCGTGTTGCTTGGGGTCATCACTCTCTAGGTGAGTCAACGTGGGAGCGTGAGGACGACATCCGATCGCGATATCCCTATCTGTTTGACTCATGAGGTATAATGTCTTTCTTATGCCTTACGCTTTCCCTTCCTTGCTTGCATTGAATGATTGTATGATTGAACTGCTTAGTGTAGCTTGTCTGTGCTTAGTATGGCTTGTCGTGGCAATCTCTAGCTCCTTGATTAAATTCCGAGGACGGAATTCTTTGAAGGTGGGTAGAGTTGTCACCCTCATTTTCCGTATTTCGTATTTATGCTCGTGGTTGGATTTTGGCTTGTATTTTTAATTTTCTCGACTTGCAGAATTTTGGGTTCTCTCGTATTTCGGGTTTTGGTTCGGCTTGGTTTTAATTGGTTTGGTTTAGTTGGTTGGTTTAATATGTAGTGGAATACCTTAACCTACACTCCTCCCTCATTTCTACCACAACCACCCTCATTATATCCCCACCTAACTTTCTCTCTCCTCTTTACTCTCCATTAATTTTCTTCTTCTTCTTCCTTCTTCCACACAACACCACACCATAGGCAAGTGCTCCTTGCCACTACATAAGGACCCAATATTATTTGTCCATTAGCTTAAGGAGATGATTTTGAACAACCTTAGGTCTTGATGTTTTGTGTTTTGAAGCTTCATCTGTTCTAGATCTAACTTTTTCCCATTTTCGGAAATTAGTGGTTTTGATCTATTTTGAGTTGGTTTTGGTGGGTTTTGATGCCTCTATGTTGTAGAGAATCAAATTTCACCCAAGTTAGAACTTTAAAAATCCGAATTTGGAGTTTTATTGGCAAAGTTGTGAGATTTTGAACCTTGGAACCATTGTTAGTGTTCTTCTCAGCCAACTTGGAGAAGAAGAAGGCCACCCGGACCCGTGCCCGCGCCGCGCCGTTGCGCGCGCGCGCCGTGCTGCGCCCTCCCCGCGCACTCCGTGCCGCCCCCTTGTGCGCGCACTCCGCTGCGCTGCGCCCTTACGCGCGCACTCTGCTGCGCCGCGCCCTCCGCGCGCACTCCGCTGCGCTGCGTCCTCCCGCGCACTCCGCTGCGCTGCGCCCTTGCGCGCGCACTCCGCTGCGCTGCCCCCTTGCGCGCGCACTCCGCTGCGCTGCGCCCTTGCGCGCGCACTCCGCTGCGCTGCGTCCTCCCACGCGCACTCCGCTGCGCTGCGCCCTTGCGCGCACTCCGCTGCGCTGCCCCCTTGCGCGCGCACTCCGTGCCGCCCCCTTGCGCGCGCACTCCGCTGCGCTGCGCCCTCCCGCGCGCACTTCGTGCCGCGTCCTCCCGCGCGCCCTCCGCTGCGCACTCCGCTGCGCTGCGCCCCGCGCGCTTCGTCGGACGCGCCCTCGCGCGTTCTGGCTCCGCGTTGCCCCCGCTCGCGCCTTTGGTGTGTTGCGGTTGTTCCTCGAGCGCGTCTCTTGACGCCGCTCGCGCACCCTAGCCCGAGCCTTGCCCGACGCCCCCCTTGGGTCGCCTTTAGCCCAGCACACCCTGTGCTCTGGTGGACCTTGGTCCTTGGTTTCTGGCTAAATTTTGTTTTCTGAGATTTTCTTGTCCACCACACGACTTGACTTGGTCTAACACGTCTTGACACGATTTTCTATGATTTGACATGATTCGGCTTGCGGCTAGTTTTCTCCTATCTTGTTAATAACTTGGCGTATAACTTCGTAACTTGGTAACTTGAACCTGTAACTTGATAACTCGGCTTGACTTGAAAGTGGCCCGCGGTGGCGCACTCCTGACTTGACATGACTTGACTTGCCCTGATAGCTTGTAACTTGACTTGTCTTGACACCGTGGGTGTACTACTTGTTGCTCTGTGCAAATCACTTGTCTTGTCTTGCATCATGTCTAGGACGTGACTTCCTGGGTACCACGGCCAGGGACTCGCGCTAAATTGGATTAGGCTAATTATTAGATCAAACTAGAACATGGAGAATTCCCAGTCACAGGCAATCTCGTTATCTGGGTGCTTTAATGGACTTGTAGCTTGCTGACGAGTAGAGCACATTTCCAGCACACTGTCATGTGTTGCACCCTCTAAGTCACATAAGGGTACATTTGTCTCCCGGGCAATGTACCCACCTATAACTCTCAACCCGCGGAAGGATAACTGGATGGTCTGCAGGGCTTGGGATTTGGAATTCTCACTTGCATCTTGTTAGTAATTAGGCTTGTGACAATCCTAGTTAGTTAAGTAGTAAGCCGTAGTACTTGTTTGGCCGATTGTAATTGAATGGTGTCTAGCTCTGTCCAAGTCTTGTCCAGCCCCTGTACCTGGAACTCTTGATCATGATTGTTTAACTTATCTCTAACGATAAATGGGTAGAGACAGTGAGCTATTCAGGCGAAGGGGTACAATCCCGGTCCTTGTTTGGTTTAAGGATTGTAACCTGGCTCCCGGAATGGTTCCACGTCCCTAGTCGTTTATCGCCCTGTGTACCTTACTATTTGTATCTTCTTTTATTCTTTATGTTCTGATATGCTGGCTTTCGTTCTTATTTGTGGCCTCCTTTGTGGCACTTGCTCTTCTGGGGTTTGACCCAGCTGGTTTTGTGTGGCCAAATTTCGGAGCAGCTCCCGAGGATCTACCAAGCTTCCAGCCCAATGGTGAACACTAGACGGAACCCGGGCTACGAGTGGGTTTTCCCTTTTGTTTCCCCCACTTATATGTAAATTTATTCTTTTGAGGCGTTTGCCGACGAGCACCTGTTAGCTCGATGCATTTACTTACTGTCTGCCTACGGGCTGTAACATGATGGACACATCCTAGGGTTGATCATGTATGACTGAAACTCTTGCTAGTCCTATCATTTTGTACGACTAGCTTCATGATCATCCAATATGTAATATTTGGGATGCCTTATAATTATGTATTTGATGCTCTAAGATCTTGTACTTACTTTAATTGCTTGAGATTGAGACAATAGGCTTGACCTTAAGAGACTGCTGGCTTGTAGTAAACCCTCATATCTAGACAGCCGTGACCGTATAGTTGAGATGTATCCTATTTCAATATACGTAGCTGGCTGTGTCTGCCCCCGCTCTCCAGTATTCTGGTTCTGGGGCGTGACAGGTTATCACAAGCCTAATTACTAACAAGATGCAAGTGAGAATTTTCCAGTCCCAAGCCCAGCAGACTATCTAGTTATCCTTCCGCGGGGTTGAGATTATGGTTGGGTACATCGCCCAGAAGACGATATACCCTTAGGTGACTTAGAGGGTGCAACACATAACAATGTGCTGGAAATGTGCCCTACTCGTCGGCAGGCTACAAGTCCGTTTAAATGCGCCCAGATAACAATATTGCCTGTGACTGGAAATTCTCCGTGAACTATAGTTTGATCTAATCATTAGCCTAATCCATATTTAGTACGAATCTCTGGCCGTGGTACCCAGGGAGTCACGTCCTAGATATGATACAAGACAAGACATGTAGATTTGCACAAGCAACAAGAAAGAACACCCACGGTGTCAGGGCAAGTCAAGTACGACCAGTTGTCGAGTCGGGTCAAGTCAAGAGTGCGCCGCGACGGCCACTATCAAGATATCAAGTTACAGGGGTTTAATTACAGGTCGCAGGTTACCAGTTAAAAGCCACAAGTTACAAGTATCCCAACAAGTTACTGCCAAAATCAAAGAATGCTAGCAATAAATTAAAATAGAAAATCGTGTCAAGGCATGCCGGGTCAAACCAAGTCGTGCTGTGGGCAAGAAATCTCAGAAAAACACAATTCAACAGAGAAGGCAAGGACCAAGGGAAACCAAGGGACACCATGGCACAAGGTGTGCTAGGTAAAGGGGCAGTCCAAGGGCGCGGCCAAGTGGGCAGGGGCCAATACGCCGGGGCGCAGGGTCCAAGTGCGCAGGGGGCCAATGGCGCAGGGGGCCGATGGCGCAGGAGCCAATATCGCAGGGGCCGATGGCGCAGGGGGCGCGGCTAAGTGCACAGGGGGGCAGATGGCGTAGGGGCAGCGCGCTAAAGAGCGCGTGCGCCAACGGTTGCCGCGGCCAGCGCCAAAGGGCACGGCGTGGGGGCAGCGCGACGCAGCCAAGCGCGTGGGGCGTAGGGCGGCGAAGCGCGCGGGCCAGCAGCATGCTATAGAGCGCGCGCGGGGAAGGGGGTCTTCTTCTCCAACAAGCCGAGAACAACCTCCAAGAACACTAAAAATCCCAATTCCCATAACTTGACCAATTCAAAACCAAATTTGGATTTTCAAAGTTCTAACTTGAGTAAAATTAAATTTTCTTCCACATGGAAGCATCAAAACAAGCAAAAATCTAAGTTTAATAGATCAAAACCAAGAAAATCCAAAATAGCTAACACTTAGATCTAGAACAATGGAGACTCCAAATCTCAAAATGTCAAGTTCTAATGTTGTTCTCCATGGCCTAATCTAGCTAATGGACAAATAAAATATGGTGCTTATTTGGTAGCAAGGTGCACTTGCCTATGGTGTTGGTGGAGGAAGGAGGAAGAAGAAGATGGAGAAATTAATAAAATTATGGAGAAGAGAGAAAGTTACGTGGGGAATTTAATGAGGGTGGTTGTGGTGGAATGAGGGTGGAGTATAGGTTAAAATGTTCCATTGGGTTTAAAATCAAACCAAACCAAACCAAACCGACTAAAACCGAATCGAGTCGAAACCCAAAATACGAGAAAACTCAAAATTCCACGAGTCGAGAAAATAAAAATACAGGCTAAAATCCGACTATGAGTATAACTACGAAATACGGGAAATGAGGGTGACAACTCTACCCACCTTAAAAGAATTTTGTCCTCGAAATTTAATCAAGGAGCTAGAGATTGCCACGGCAAGCTACATTAAGCACCAACAACTACACTAAGCAGTTCAATCATACAATCATACATGCAAGCAAGGGATGGAAAAGCATAAGGCATAAGGAAGATATTAACCTTACGAGTCAAACAGGTAGGGATATCGCGTTCGGATATCATCCTCACGCTCCCACGTTGACTCACCTAGAGAGTGATGGCCCAAAGCAACACGGACTAAACTAATAGTCTTGTTCTTGAGTATCTTTTCCCTCCGGTCCAAAATAGACACGGGCTTCTCCTCATACGAAAGGTTGGTACCAACAACCAATTCCGAATGGTCCAGGATATGGCTCGGGTCCGGGATGTACCGTCGTAATTGGGACACATGGAATACATCATGCACCTCTCTTAGCGACGGCGGAAGAGCAAGACGATAGGATACATCTCCTACTCGCTCCAGGATATCGAACGGCCCTATATACCTAGGACTAAGCTTTCCCCGCACGCCAAAGTGAATGACGCCGCGGTTAGGCGAGATCCTACGGAATACATGGTCGTCGATAGCAAACTCTAAGGGACGCCTGTGAGCATCGGCCCAATGTCACTAGCGATCTTGGGCAACTCGAAGATGACCCCTGACTTTTCTGACTACTTCAACTGTCTGGGCAATTATTTCTGGACCGAGCATCTGCCTCTCCCCGACATCGTCCTAAGCTAGCGGGGACCTGTACTTCCTGCCATACAGTGCCTCGAATGGTGCCATCTGGATGCTGGCCTGGACACTATTATTGTACGAGAACTCCACCAGGTGCAGGTGATCCTCCCATGAACCACCGAAGTCAAGGATACAAGATCTCAACATGTCTTCAAGAGTCTGGATTGTACGTTCCGACTGACCATCTGTCTGCGGATGATATGCCGAACTGAACTGGAGACGAGTTTCCAACTCTCTGCAGGCTACGCCAAAAGTGTGACGTAAACCTTAATCCTTGTCCGAGGTGATACTGACGGGCACCCTGTGAAGCCTGACAATCTGTTTGAGGTACATCTCTGCTAGCTGAGCCGTCGACTGACCCACTCTGAACGGAAGAAAGTGAGCCACCTTCGTGAGCCGGTCAACTATAACCCAAATAGCATCTCGACCAGCTAGGGATCTAGGCAATCCAGTCACAAAATCTATGGTCACATGCTCCCACTTCCATTCTGGAATCGGCAAGTGCTGAAGAAGTCCAGCGGGCCTCTGATGTTCAGCTTTAACCTGCTGGCAAACCAAACACCGAGAGACAAACCGGGCTATCTCCCTCTTCATACCATTCCACCAGAAATGCTGACGAATATCACGGTACATCTTCGTGCCACCGGAATGAATAGAATACTGTGAACTGTGAGCTTCTGCCTGATATCTCCACTGGGTACACAAAGACGAGTACCGTGTCGAAGTGTACCATCTTTATGAATGCACAACTCTGGCCTTCTTCCTGCCTCACACTCTGCTCTGAGCCGCTGAATCTTAGAATTTGTAGATTGCGCCATCCGAATCCTCTCAACTGTGCTGGACTGAACCTGTAGACTGGCTATCAACGCCACATTGGTAGGAAGAACCACTTCAATTCCCATCTTCTGAAAATCTGACAATAACTCTGGTTGCGCCATTAGGAAGTAAACTCCGGGTCTCCGGCTCAACGCATTTGCTACAACATTGGCCTTCCCTGGGTGATATTGCAAATTCACATCGTAGTCCACCAGTAGCTCGAGCCATCTCCTCTGCCGCATGTTAAGGTCCTTCTAGGTGAAAACATACTTCAGGCTCTTGTGATCAGTAAATATTTCTACTCTATCTCCATACAAGTAGTGCCTCCACAACTTAAGTGCAAACACTACTGCTGCCAGCTCCAAGTCGTGGGTCGGGTAATTCTTTTCATGATCACAAAGTTGACGTGATGCATAAGATATTACCTTCCCATGCTGCATCAAGACACACCCCAATCCTCTGCCTGAAGCGTCGCAATAAACTGTGAATCCTCCGGTCCCATCTGGAATTGTGAGAATGGAAGCCGTTATCAAACCTCGCTTCAACTTCTCAAATGATTCCTGGCACTCTGCTGTCCAAGCAAACTGCACATCCTTGCGGGTTAACTGGTCATTTGCGCCGAAATTCTTGCAAAATCTGAAACGAATTGCCGGTAGTAGTCGGCCAATCCAAAGAAGCTGCGAACCTCTGCCACTGAACTAGGTACTGGCCATGACTCGATAGCCACAATCTTCTGGGGATCCACTTCCACTCCTCCTCGGTAATGATGTGACCCAAGTACGTAATACGATCGAACCAGAACTCGCATTTGCTGAACTTGGCGTACAACTGATGCTCTCTAAGCGTCTGAAGGACAACTCTGAGATGTTGCTCATGCTCTGCTTCACTTTTATTATAGACCAGGATATCATCTAGGAATACGATCACGAACTGATCCAATTAAGGCATGAAATACGATTCATGAGGTCCATAAATACGGCTAGCGCATTGGTTGCTCCAAAGGGCATAACAAGGAACTCCCAATGCCCATACCTCGATCTAAACGCTGTCTTCGGGATGTCCTGCTCTCTGACTCTGATCTGGTGGTATCCTGACCGCAAGTCTATCTTCGAAAATACTGAAGCCCCTCTGATTTGATCAAACAAGTCATCTATCCTCGGGAGAGGGTATCTATTCTTGATTGTCATCGAGTTCAAGGTATGATAATCTACACATAATCTGGACGTACCATCCTTTTTTTTCACAAGAAGCATCGGGGCTCCCCAAGGCGATCCACTTGCACGAATGAATCCTTTGGTCCTGAGTTCTTCGATCATCTTGTACAAAATCTCCAACTCTGAAGGCGCCATCCTGTAGACTCTCTCTGATACTGGTGCTGTCCCGGGGATCAAGTCTATAGTGAACTCAATCTCCCGCTCTGGCGGCATTCCTGGAAGTTCTTCTGGGAAGACATCTGGAAAATCTTCAACTATCCTGGGCAACTGCTCTGTTGCTACTGCCATCCGCAACACTGGAAGGATGGTTCCACTGCGCCTCTGAAAAATGAAAACTCTGGCTCGCCTGGGATACTAAAGATAACCCTGCCAACATGGCAGTCTATCCTGGCATACTGTTTCCTCAACCAATCCATGCCTAAGGCTACATCATAGTCTGCCATAGGGAATTCTATAAATCTAGCGGGGAACTCTCTACCGCTAACTACGATCCAACACGAGGAAAACATTCGATCTACTCCCACAAGACCATTACCAGTAAGTATATTAAGCCTCACTGATAATGACTCAGGCTCCAACCCTATCCGTGTCACGAATCGTGCAGACATGAATGAATGCGATGCACCAGAATCAAATAATACCAATGCTGGAAAGGAGTTGACAAGTGTCACGACCCGCACCCTAGAGTAAGGGCACGAGACGTGGGTACGTCCAGCCTACGCCGCAGTGTCGGCGGTAGAACGCTGTCCTAGATCAACAATCATCTAGCAATATATCTCTAAACAGTTTATACTCCCCGAATGGGGGTGATATAGCAGTAAAACTCAATCACAACTAAGGAAGAGATAGTACGATATGAAATAGAACTCAAGGAAATAAATAGATGAAAAGTAGTCTAAGATAATCCCAGCAATATCCAGCAGTACAAGGTCTCAGATACAGAATGAAAGAATATACAACTCTGAACTCCAAATAAAGTCTAGCTAAACATGTCTCATGACTACATAAAAGAAGATAAGCCTAACTAATCTAAACTAGGCAATCGGGGTGATATCCTCAGCTAGAGCTGGGTCCTCCTGAGGGTCCAGCTCGCAGGTGTCATCTAAGGCTGCCCCATAGAATATGTCCAGGCAGGCCTCCTCCTCGTCTTCTGTAATATTTCAACAGGTCCAGTCAGGACAGGAGCGAGCACAGTACATCTCAACAGTTCATAGCAGGTTAGAAGATATAATCATGCAGTAAAGTAAGATACAAGTACTAAAATAAGTACAGTATGTAAACAGGGAGAGAAAGCTGTAATATAAATATCTACTATAAATAAAGAGCTAACATGTGGCTAGTGAGTCAGAGTACAACATGGACATGTAAATGGCATGGGATGATTCTGATAAGACACTATAGAATGATTCTGATAAGATACTACTGGTGTATTATTCACATATCCACTTCTACTCCCCCGTACCCCCAATCAATACACAAGGATCCAAACAGGTTATGTTATGATACTATGTAAGGCCCCCGAAGGATGATAAGCCCCCGAAGGGTGGTACATAGTAGACCCATAAATGGGATAAGGATTCCAGGAAGACTCTGTAATCATAAGGGTATATGTCACAAGTAATCGAAGAACCAACGAAGCATAGTGATACGCCATGTAAGTGAAACGCACAGAACATAGAGTACCCGATGCTCCCTAAGGATAACATCTCAAGAAGGGATCCATATAGTACCAATCCGTGTGACCAACGTGACAGTACAAATAAAGTAATCTACTGCAGAAAATAGTTCTAAGCAGGATATTAAATGATCAGAGAATGTACTCGCCTAATATCTAAGTGTCCAATATGAAGGTACTTCCGAGGAGTGGTGTCTGGCTCCTAATCAGAACAGCACAAGTCACAACAAGTCCAGAATGGTAAAATGAAATCCTACTATGCATTCTACATGATTCTAGGTCAATCTAGGCCAAAGTCAACTCTTGGTCAACCCTAGAAGTCAAACTAGGTCAACTAGCCTATACTAGTCTAGCAAGACAAACCTATATCTAAAACCTATCATTCTTGATACATATATTGCAAATCTAACCATACACACCTATATATGTAATACACATATATAGTTCACGCAAATTATATATACATGATGCTTATGTGTATAAACCAATACAACCTATACATCTAAGTAGGTATCCATACTAGATACCCAAAAAGATACACAATCCTAATATATATATATATATATATATATATATATATATATATATATATATATATATATATATTTTATATATATATATATATATATATATATATATATATATATATATATAGATATATATATATATATATATATATATATACACATATTATATTATATGAATACATTACATATTATAATACATTATATAGTATGTATAAGGAAGATAGATAGTTAGAGAGAATGTAAATGTGTGTGTGTGTTGCACATGTGACAGGAAATGGAGTGACATGGGACATGTATAGAGTGTGTGTGTATAAGAAATGAGTGATGACTATGAACATTGTGTGTGTATTTAGAAGACAGTAAAAGAAAGGAAGTCAGTGAACCAAACAATAGTTAAATAGTACCAAACTCAGGTTGTGGGAAAACTGAGAACATAACCTCAGTTTTAGAGGAAACACAACATTGAAATCAATGTAAAGGAATGTTCAGTGAACAACCAACCTATATTGGAAGGTAGGGGACTAGTTAGTCAATTCAAGAGAAGGAAATCAGTGAAGGGAACTCAGGTTTAACACATAATCTCAGTTTTAACTCATGTGAACCTTAGTTAACAATGAACTCAGCTATATGCTAAAACAAAAAGAAAGAAATCAATGAAACAGTGAAAGCCCCAAACCATGTCCAGGTTTTAGAAAACCAGCAATACCAATGCCAGGTAACTTAGGTTCAGCCATAAACCAAACCCAAATTCAGTCTCAGGTTTCTACAGTGAGAGCATTGTTATTTCAGAAATGTAGGAAAATATAGGATACATTAAATTCTCAGGAAAAAGAAAGGGAACTCAGGGTTGCTCACAATCTCAGATTTCAAATTTGAAAAACAAGTTAATCTAATGGTTCAATCATAAAGGAAAAAGACTGTGAGCAATTCCAAGCCAGTCCCAGTTAACATATGAATCTCAGTAAAACATAACCCAACAATTTCAGATAATCCATGATAAAAACAGTGAGCTATAACTGTGGGGTGTGTTCAGAATCAAGAACAGTGTATACACTGTGCAAATGGATGTGTGTGTATGTGACAGTGTATAGGAAAGGAATTCAGGTTGCAATACCAGACAATACCCCACCCATACTTAACAATTAAAACACCAAGTTATCAAGGTAACAAATCTGGAAATCTCAGTTTCCAGTTAGCAATGAATTCCCAGGTTTCAAATTCGAAAATGAACTCAATTAACATTGGTTCCCACAAACTTGTTGTCAGGCCCATGGTTGCAAAACCATAGTAGGGATCCCAACCTGCTAGGATACAACTAGCACCCCTAGAACCAACAAATAAATCAGGAATTTATCCAGAGGGGAAAAGCGTATTGCTGATACACTGTTGCGTATCAGAGAATGCACAGGAACCCCAAAATCAATCTAGTTAACCCCATAAAACCCGATTCTAATATGGAACTCTAATCTAATATAGTTATACAATATTGTTAGGATCTAAATAGCAGAAGAATTTATGATTTAAAACATTAAAACAATTTACACAGGAATACCCATATATACACTGAAAACCCACAGTGCACGACACGTGCACAATCGATTTTCTCCCTCGATACGAAACGGAGACATGTGGGACTGGACACACGGGGTGTCAGTCATGGCTCCATGCTACGTGTCGAGTTTCGTGTCAATACAATACGTGTCATGTCCGCTACAGGCCCCGAGTAGCGGGGGATCACTATAGCGCGCGCGCGAGCGTGTGCACGCGCTTGTCCAAGCCAAGATTCTGACACAACCCGACACTAACACTACCACATAAGAACAGGAATCAATAAGCAAGATTAAAACTAAATTTTCTATTTAAAAATAATACACAAACGAGATCAAAATGCCCTTTGGGGCATTTCGTCAAATACTCAACCCTAGCTCTGATACGTGTCCAGAACGGACACGAAACCTAGGATACCCGACACAAAACCTATACTGATACTTAGGGGACTCCTAGGACTCCCTAATGATGAAGACAAATCAAAATTTCATGGAGTGTAGAGAAAGTTACCTAAGCTTGAACTTCTCAAGAAAACCCCTCTTTCAATGGCTCTCCTCTTGATGTCCCAATCCACTAAAATCACCTCAAACTGAAATGGAACATTAATGACAACAAGAATAGGTAGATTAGAACCTAAAGGAAAAGATTTGATGGAAAAGGAAGAGGAATAGAATTTTAGGAATTTATTGAATAGGAACAAACCTTGTTTTTCTAACTTGAGCTTTCCTAAGAAAGAGGCAACCCTAGATTTTAGGAGAGTATAAATATGGTGGTGATCCCAATAAAGATAGGTGGCCGGCCACCACTTCCTCGAGATTAGGGTTTGGTTAATTTTTGAGCTTTGGGCCAAGTTACATAGGCTATGGTTTGATTTGATTAATAAGGACTTTAAATCATAAGCCATGACTTATGACTTTCTAATTTCTATTACTAATTAGGTTCTAATGACCAAACCAAAGATTAGGCTAGGTTAGACTAGAGTCATATATCCTAACCAAACTCATACTAACTAGGGTTAGCTCCTAGGTTGGTCTACAAGGGTCCAAACTAGCCAAGATCAATCTAGTCCAAACAATTCCAAAATAATTCCTAAAAATTCCCATAAATTCAAATAAATTCTAATAAATTTAAATTTCCCCAAAAATATCAAAAATACGCTAACACTAGAATGTGGTAGTGACAAATCTACCCTCCTTAAAAGAATTTTGTCCTCAAAATTGAAAGGCGAAATGCAACTGATGAGAAGGATAGAAAGTATACCTCAAGGTCCAAAAAGATAGGGGTACCGCTCGCGCATCTCATCCTCCCGCTCCCAGGTAGACTCTCCTGGAGAATGATGCCTCCATGCGACGCGTACCAAAGGTATCACCTGGTTCCTCAGGACCTTCTTCCGTCGATCCAGTACCTCCACTGGCTGCTCTGGATAGCTGAGAGAAGGACCAACCTCAATCTCCGAATGATCGAGCACATGGCTAGGGTCAGCCACGTTCCATCTTAACTGTGATACATGAAATACGTTGTGGACCCCCACAAGTGCAGACGGCAAGTCTAGCCTGTAAGCTACGTCACCGACTCTCCCGCTGATAATGAAAGGGCCGATAAAGCGCGGGCTAAGCTTCCCGCCTCCACCAAAATGTATCGTACCATAAGTCGGAGATATCCTCAAGAAAACTTGGTCTCCGACCTAAACACAAGCAAGGTCTCAATTAATTATAAATAACAAACATGATCAAATCATAACAAACAACCTAAATCTAATCCTACTCTAATCTGTACCTCAAACTCCAAGGGCCTCCGGTGGCTATCGGCCCAGTGCCGATGTCTGTCCTGTGCCATGCGAAGTCTGTCCCTGATGAGATTCACCTTCTCGGCCGTATTAACAACCATCTCTGGCCCCAGTAAAGCTCGCTCACCAACATCATCCCAAGATAAGGGTGTACGGCACCTACGCCCGTACAGAGCCTCGAAAGATGACATCTCAATGCTGGCCTGGAAACTATTATTGTAGGCAAACTCCACCAAATGAAGATGATCCTCCCAGGAACCTCCAAAGTCCAGGATGCACGTCCGCAGCATATCCTCAAGAGTCTGAATAGTCTACTCTGACTGTCCGTCCGTCTGGGGGTGGTATGTAGTACTAAACTTGAGCTGAGTACCCAAGCTGGTCTGCAAACTCCTCCAAAAATGGGAAGTAAAACTGCTATCCCGATCTGAGACGATACTGACTGGAATCCCGTGAATCCTGACTATCTGCCGCATATACATCTCCGCCAGCCTCTCTGTAGACGTACCCACCTTGAATGGCAAGAAGTGGGCCGATTTGGTCAACCTGTCATCGATGACCTAAATTGCGTCTTTCCCTCCTGGTGTGCACGATAATCCTGATACGAAGTCCATAGTGATATGCTCCCATTTCCACTCGGGAATGGGCAGCGGCTGCAACAATCCACCGGGCCTCTGTCTCTTTGCCTTTACCTGCTGGCAGACCAAACACCTAGCCACGAAGCGAGCCACCTTCCGCTTCATCCCTGACCACCAAACATGCTCCCGCAGATCTCGGTACATCTTGTTGGCACCCGGGTGTATAGAGTACTGAGATCTGTGGACCTCCTGCATAACCTGCTCTCTGAGATCTCCACTGGGCACACATAACCTGGAACCGTGCCTCAAGCACTACACCAAAATAGAGAATTTGAAACATTAAGAACTTTTGGCTTTGGAACGGTATATAAGCGTTCCTATGTGTTGGAACACATTATGTTCGTTCCAAAAATATTAAATGTTCCTAAAACTATTTTTTTCTAAAAACAAATACACATTATATTTTATGGAACACTTTCAAACTATTTTAATTTGTGTTCATCCACCCCCTCCACACGTTTATACTAAAGAAAAGTGTTCCAGACTCACTATTCTGACCTAACTCCCTCCCCCTCTTTCTTTCTTTCTCAATTGTCGCTCGTGTAGCCCCGGATTGGATCTCTCCACAGTGTCGACGATCACGCGGCCCCTTTCCTTTGCTGGTTAGTCACTCTCCCCCTCTCCCTCTTCCTCTCTCTCTTTCCCCTCCCTCCGTTCCCCCGTCCCATACCCCCTCTCTCTCTCTCTCTCTCTCTCTCCTCTCTCTCTCTCTCTTTCCCCCTCCTTATTAATAGTTCCCTTCCAGAAGAGCTAGGGTTTGGAAGGAACCTAACACCTCCTGCCATAATATTTAGGGAAATTGCAGAAAATGACAATGGAGAACTCAATTTGGGGAAGAACAAGAGGGAATTTTATTGAGTGTTCTTGACAGTGGATATAATACGTTGATAGGATCTAATATAACTTTACACTCAGCAGTGTTAGCTCATTGTGCCTATTCCATTTTATACAAGTAGCTTACTGACAGGAATTTAGTAAAGTGGGGAGGAAACTTGGTTAGCAGATGTTGTAAAAGAAATTATTTGTGATGATTTTTTTGTGCATTAGGATGTTGTTAGGTTCTTGCATTAGGATCCCCAGTTGATACACTATGTTGTTATGTAGATGAATTGATGTTTTAGTTCTCGCATTATTTACTGCTACACAGAATGTTACTCCATACTGAATGTTACTGCTACACTCTATACTGAATATTACTGCAATGAACCATGAGCTATGTTACTCACTGTTCTTGTAAAATTTATTTATGTATATAGTATCAAGTTAAAACTTGATACATGAACCAAAATTATGATAAGACATCATTTACAGTTTTGTTTAGAGAACACTAGGACTTATAACTATGATAATGCATTATTGAAATACAGTTATCTAGGTCTCCGTGTAGCACATATTTATGAAGTTGAAGAAAAAGAGAGCGACATGGTAGTTTTCTTGACATTCCACATACTCATAGTACTGGATTTATTTTAATAGAGGAAGTGAATCCTAAATTCTTTTCTCATATTGTTTACAAAGCTTGTATTAAGTGATCCATAGTGTATGTTATAGTAGCAGAGGCAAAGGCTTTGTTCCTAAGTTTCAGTCTTGTTAGATAGTGGTTTGATTTTAGTTTTTACTAATTGAGGGGTTGGGTGATTATGAAACACAGTCACATGATATTATTGTGGTATCTTGAGCTAAGGCACATTTTTCATTGTGGGCCACAGTACAGGTTTTGGACGCAGCGCTAAACAGGCTAAGATAGATAGAGAAGAATATGTAGGAGGAAGCCAAAAGCTTAATTAGGATGGTGATTTTCCTTGTGAATGTTTATCATTTGACAACTGGTTGGAAAAATCTTGTCAAATTCTTTAATTTTCTTTTTATGCTTCATAGCCGACCTTGTTCTGCTGAGAGAAGGCTTGGAAGATTTGATGATATATCATATGGAGTATCCATATGGTAACACTACACCAAATCGGACGATTTGCGACAGTTAGGATTGTCCAATGAAATCCGTCTTTGCATTCTCGACGGATTAAAACCGTTATTTAACATCAAAATTTCCTTAAAAATTTTGGCCCCTCCATTAAATTTTTTAGCTCCCCAAATTTTTACAAAAACTCGCGCCCTCTCCCCGAGCTGGAGCCTTATCTAAAAAATTCCCTCCTCTCAAAATTTTAGCTCCCCTAATTTTCATCTCTTTTCTCAAAATTTTTAGCTCCCCTACCGCCGCCATTCGTCCCTCATTTGCACCCTCACCCGCCTCGTGCCCTTTCGCAACTTTATGGGGACGAAGGATAGGAAGGTTCGAAGAAGAAGAAATAGAAGATCAAAGACCAACCCTAACCTTAATTCTGTTCCTGACGACGATGATGATGGGGACGACCAGTTCTCGACGACGACGGGTTTCTTCTTCAAGTCCTTTCTTTCTAGGTTAGGGCTTTTGATTTGGGGAAATTTATTCATTTATGTTTTACCAATTTTTTTCTTCCTCTAGTATAATTTTAGATGATGGCTCATTATATTTTGTAGATTATTAATTTTTTTCCATTAGTTTGATCATTTTTATTTAATTCCGCTGCAGTTAAAAGAAATTACTGATAAGTTGATATTGATATTGTGAACCTTGTGATAAACCAATTTACAAGTATATGCAAATATTGCTTGAATTGTTGAATTAGCACTAGTAACTCTCTTACTTGGAATTCATCTTTTGTGAGGAATAGGCTACATCTTTTTGTTCTTGTACTAAATTATTTTTGCTTTGTCATCAGTAGATTACTTGGGGCCCAAATTCTGATAGTAACAGTACTATATACAGTTATCTATAATGCTTCTTTTGTTAGATTCCACAAGTGGTGTTAATCATTCCTACTCTTTTATCTATTGTTAGACTTAATGCTTTTTTGTCATATTTGAAAGTTGATGCATCTTGTTGCCAAGGTTTCTTCCTGTGCTGACATTCGATATTTAACCATTTGGAAGATGAAAATTTATAGATCCGTTGCTAGAATAGCTTGTATGTCTCGATCTTTTAGATTCTTCTTTGTCGTGATATCCTTCATAACGTTGTTGGATCCGTCTCGGGATGGATGGCTACAAATCATGAGATCATCAATGTTTTATACCCAATCCAATTATGTTTGTATCATCTTCTGCTGCTGCTCCCTCTTGTCTTGTCCTGATCTCGATGTTTATGTGTCATCCAGGTTGGTCGTAGATGTTATAGCTTGCAGCGACGAAGCGGTGTTAGATGAGGCATGGTGATGGCGTGGTGGCTGACAATAATGGTAGGAACATCTATATATCCCCTACTCCCCAGTCCCCACACACTTGAAACACTAGTGATACATGATATAACCCATCAATCCAGGGAACAACATCCACATATTGCCATCGGAACACAGGGTGACTGGATGCGCATATCCGAGATCCACCAATCATTGTAGACTTGTTGCAATGTCTTTGTGATTATCTCTCTCTCACTTCATTTTGATAATCTCAAGATGTAGAGGTGAAATATTCCCATCTCTATTAAGCAATAGATTTACCTCTTCCTGGATAACTAAATATTAGGGTCTTTTGGTAGTATATCTCACTGAGGTTTTCAAGTCATGTATTTGTTGCTTTGTTTTGTAAGACGAATCATAGGTTTTTGGCCCCTTAATGTGCAGAATCCCTCTTTTTTGTTGTAGGTTCTTGTTTCCTCAACGACAAGCCCTTATCGGATGAATATTCTGCCTTTTGTGAACCATTAGCAACTGTGCAACTGATTTATTCATTCTTTGCTCTCTTTTTTACATGAATCTTGCTAGTAGATTTTCCATATTTCAGACGACCAAGTACCAATCATGCTCTATTATACAGATAGAACAGAGTGGGAAATCAGAAATTGTAGCGCTCGATAAGGCTGCCATAATGAGGCACGCTCTGGAATACCTGCTAGAAATCTTTGGCTTTTGGATACATTTTTTTACCCCTCCGTAATATTAGGTCGAGAGAAGACTTTTGTCATCAGCCTTGAGAACATCAGGTGTGTGTATATATATATATATATATATATTCGTACCTAATAGAAATATATATATATATATATATATATATATATATATATATATATATATATATATATATATATATATATATATATATATATATTCGTACCTAATAGCGTGTTTGTGCTGTGTGCAGACAAATACTCAATCCTTGCAAGCACCATCATCTCAACATTCTGCTTGTGTGTCAGCTACTGTTTTTTCTTCTCCAGGTTTCCTGCGCTCTTCCCGCAGTATAACAGCTGCAGGTAACACATGGATACATGGTAGTTCAAGTGTTTGTGGTTTATATATGATAATTGTACTTGGGATACATTTCTTCCTATTATTGTACTTGGGTTGGTCACTTGAAGTCATTATACCAAATTTTTGGGGTTGGTCACATGAATTATTTTCATACATTCAGCTCTTTCAAGGGACATATCCTCTATAATGCTAGCTTTTATGAATGTGGTACAACAATGAAGAAAAACAATAACAAAGACACAAGATTTAATGTGGTTGAAAATGTCTTTTCCTACGTCTACGGCCGCACACAAGTTATTTTATTATTTAAAAAGAATTACAATTACAAGAGATTGAAGCCATATTATAACAAAAGATTAGGACGACCACCGACTTCATTATATTTACCGAACTACCCCCACTAATTGATGTACAAACCAAACTCATCCTACTCATGTACGTACACCTATAGAAGACAATTTCTCGGGTTCTATACAAAACTTTCTCGGGTGCCACTGCCCCCCGAAACCCCGCCTTTCGGGCAAGGGGACATTGCCCCCTTACAAATCACCCTCCCCCTCCTCCTCCCCCCCCTCCTCCTCCCCCCCTCCCCCAACCCCCACCCCCACCACACACACACACACACACAAACACCACAACTCATAGTCGAGTCAGATCGGCAAATTTGGGGCTTGATGTACACTAGGAATATGATCAAAGCTCCACACACTCTAACACTAGCATCTACTGAATCCTTCTCTTATAACCTCATTTTGCTTCACCCTGCCCAAAATCTAGCAACTCATTCAATTGTAATCCTATCGCTCCCTATGTGCTGTAATTACTTCAAACAATTTTTAACTCTTATTATCCTCAACTGAAGCTCACCCATAGCTGTGTGTAAGTGAACTTTTATTGTAGTGTTGCTCATTCATGTCAACATTCCATTTCTGGCATGTTTTCTTTTCGGCTTTTGGACATATAATCAAACCAGAAAAGGGGAGAAGGATTCGTATGATTGCTTTGATTTTAATTACAACTCAGTGGAAACGCATTAGGTGTAAAATGCCCTATACTTTGGCTATTTTTGTCATATATCTGCAAGTTTGATTTTAATTGCAACACTATGCCCTCTTTTGCCATTGTGTCATACTTTCTGGTCCCGAGCTCAAGGTTCTCATAAACATGTTATTGGAATGTCTTTACATTACTACCAGGTAAACATCATTGGACCACAGAGGGCACGCGATCAAATTTCTTCTAGTTAACTTTATATACTTTATGTAGTTACGTATATCCTATAATAATATGTTTTTCCCTTGTCAGTGTTGTAAGAGCGACTGATAACACTAGTATGTACCAAATTTACTTAATTGCAGTTAATGTATCAATTTTTGTTCATGATGTCTACTATACTTTGGATCATTTGTCTTATGCCCAAAGCTGATATTACATTGGATATGATGTCATTTCCAATTTTATCAATATTTTAGTGCTATTAATTTCCTCATGCCCGTCTCTATTATATTGGAAAATTGGAACTAGAACAATGGTGCATTTCACTTTGAAAGTGCAGAGAGGAATAATTAACTATTGGAGACATTTAATTAAAGAAAGGAAAACTTGATATCGACTACGCCTGCTCTTATAATTTGCAAAAGGAAACTGCAAGTATTTAAAATAAAATCGAGATATGGGGTTCAGTGGAGGGCGATAAGTATGAAACCAGTCGGGCAAAGATTTCTACGATATTTATATCACGTAATTTAGTCCACTTAATTTAAGCCGTGGCAAAATTAGGATCAGTCTAACTGTTTCACTCTAGTGCTTGGACAAGAAAGATTTGAAAACAAGTGTTTCAAGCATTCCACACAGTACATGTAATTTTGGTCATCTCAGGTTTCTCAACAAATTGTACACATTTCATGTTATGCTTAATAGGACTACAAACCTAGGAGTGTTTGCACTGTGTAACATCATGACTACATGCTGACACACATTAGGTGTGCACAGAGGGCGGCTGAACGTGTAGTGTAGGATGTGCATGCGGTGGGATAGATGAATCAAATTTATTCATGTTTTGCAAGTTCTACTTGTACATTATGTGTGCTAATAATAAAGAGCTCAATTGACATGTTATCTTTGAGTGATCCTACAGGTTATGTGTGAAGATATGTTATCTACTTTTCTTAGATTTGGGAGAGAAAGAAATATTACTATAGAATTAACTATTATTTATTGCATTGAAGCGAGGGACGTTCCATGGTGTTTTCTATTTTCTACTGATATTAGTTGGTCTAGGAAGCAGAGACACTACAAAATGTAGGCCGTGTCATCTAAGACACGTATTGGATATAATATGGACACTCCAAAATACACTTGGTCAGACCAAAATAGGTATTGTGTGGTATCCGTGTCTGTGCAACATAAGTGTCCGTAGATGAGAGTAGAGGCTATCTTCTAATAAAATCCTCGAGAGTAAAATGAAGTTTTGTTTTTCACTATTTCCGTGTCTGCGCAACATAAGTATTTTTTTTCTTTCTTTTCTTTTTCACTATTTCCAGTATGAAGTTTTGTTTTAACAATTCTTCTACTTTTGCAGCTTCCTAGATATTGGGCTGAAGTTCCAATATTTAAACAAGACCATGTGATAAAAAAACTTGAAGAAGCCCTCCAATGTTGTGCAGGCTATTATTCGATCGGTTCTAGATTTTAGTAGAGACCATGGCCTAGAGATTCTGATAATGTAAAAGAACTTGTCAAGAGGATGCTTAATCCGGACCCAAAGAAGCGATTGACTGCTCAAGAAGTTCTTGGTATGCTTTAGCTTTCTGATATTGTTATCTTTTTTTTTTCAACTTAAATTGATACTTCTCCACTTCTCCAGTGATTCTTATGAATATAAATATGGATAAATGAACACTTAAAGACAAATATGTATCTTTTTTATATCAAAATTAACCATTCGTCGTAGCCCAGTCCATTAAATCGCTATGTTTCATCGTTGGCTTTAGCACATATTTGGGCATTTTTACGAAAGTTGGCATTTTTATGAAAGTTGGCATTTCTGAACACCCGTGGCTGCAGAATGCAAATAAAGCCCCAGATGTTTCTTTAGGAGAAAAAGTTCGAGCAAGACTCCAATAGTTCTTTGTGATGAACTAGTTGAAGAAGCAAGCACTGATGGTAAGCCTTGAAATTTCATAAGAAAAATGCTATAGTATTCCATCTGTCCATGTCTATTTACCACATATACTCCAAAAATCAGTATCGTGTTTGTATTATGTCGTCTTAGACACAACAGTCACATTATGACACACCAAAACAATGTGCCATGCCTGTTTCCCACACCCATATTATATCATGACACATTCATGTTTGTGCAAAAATTAGTCCACAATGTCATGAAAGAATGACTTAATTCATAGTAGATAGTAGGTTGAAGAGTTTTTTTATTGAGAAAATTTGATGTCCGTATCATCATGGTTGCTGTTGTCGATATATTGGTTTATCTAAGCAACACATGCAGACGTTCAAAGTTACAAATGCAAACTTATCAATCAGCAACATATATACACTGTTGGAATGCTCATAAAGGCAAATTTTTGGTTATTAAACTTTAATAAATTATCCTATAATAGCTATCCTCTGGTTCACACCAGCGCTGAGTAATTCTATTTGACAATGAGTACTCCTGATCATTTTACCACATCAGTAAGTTTGCTTCGCTATTGCTTCTACATGTGTGTAATTTGTTGTTGTTCTCTAGCTATAGACAAGAACTTGTTTTAAGTGCTGACATCAGTATGCTACATTCTATAGTACATTATGATTTCATTGATGACTCTAACTCATACATGAACACAGTTTATTTAGAGCCATCATCATTATGCAAATTATCATGTCATTTACTTCCGTTGTTAGCTTACTTATTGCAGCCATACATGAATGTAGCTCTTTACCATGTCATTTACTACCTTATACTATTTCAGACTGATGTTGATGGGATCTGGACCCTGGATTACACAAAATTTGTTGCCGTATCAGTCCGCTTACAGAAGATAGGGAATGACGAGAACTTGTGCAAAGCCTTTGCCTAATTTGATCTTGACAAGAGTGGATACATAGAAATGAAGAGGGGTCAAATGAGCGAGATCAAAGTAGGTGTACTACAAAATTTGGGTCATCCATCAGTTTATTTAGGAGGGAGTTTGATGGTGCTTGATTTTAATGTTATCATATTCTGTACTTCTCAATAATTTTGAACTATTTCAATTTTCTGGTGAATATTTGTGACTTGTGCAAAGCTTTAGCTGTTTTTTCTCTTGTAATGATGTTTATATTGCTGTTTGGAAGGAAAGTTTGACAGGTGTCTGTTTGAAATAATATATTAAAGTGTTATCTGTTTTAATAGAGTAACATTGTGTATCTCTGGAAGAGATGTTTTAATGTGTTAATAATTTTCTCAAATGTTCTCTCATTTAATGTTGTGTTTCAGCTATTACTTCATTTTGTGTCTTTAGCCTAACTTGATTTAGAATAGCGAAAAAATGTAATGGATGAAAGTATAGTATGTTGTGCCTATATTCATGGTATCATCATTTAATGTGCTATCTTCAAAAATATGATTGTAGCACCACTTATTATGTGTTTCCATGTTCAATTTAGAAATCATTAGATTTAATTTTGGTTCAAACTAAAAATTGGAATACAAAAATGGAAATTAAAAAATAAACAGGAACGTTAACAAAGTGTTGCAAATATAGCCATAAGAATAATGCAAAAGCGTTCCAAATTATATTTAGAAACAGGCTTAAAGTGTTTCAAAATACCATTTAGAAACATTTTAAAGGTGTTCCAAAAATAATTTAGAAACACTTTATATATGTTCCGAAATCTAATTTTGGAACGCCTCATAACTGTTCCAAACTAAATATAGGAACGCTTTATAACTGTTCCAAATATTGCAACGCCACTTTTAGGAACGGTTATGATATGTTCCTAAAATTATTAGGAACATATAAAAACTGTTCCTAAATGCCTTTTTTGGTGTAGTGAAGGCACCATCCTATGCAAGTGAAAACTCGCCCTCTAGCAATCCTGCTCGAACCTGCTCTCGGAGACACCGCAGATCAACGTCCTCAAACTGTGCCGACTTGATCCTCTCCACCAATCTGACTGAATTTGTATCCCCCATAGCTGCATCTGCACTCCGGGCACGATCACCTCAATCCCAAGGCTCTCTAAGTCGACAAGCAAATGCCGATCCATGGTCAAACACATGGCAGTCAGATACCTACTCAAGGCATCGGCAACCACGTTGGCCTTCCCTGAGTGATACTGAAGTAGGATGTCAAAATCCTTCATCAACTCTAGCCATCTGCGCTGTCTCATGTTCAACTCCTTCTGAGTGAACACATACTTTAATCTCTTGTGATCTGTGAAGATCTCCACTCTCTCACCATACAGATAATGCTTCCACAGCTTCAGAGCAAATATCACTGCTGCCAGCTCCAGGTCGTGGGTAGGGTAGTTCTTCTCATGGGGACGCAATTGCCTGGAAGCATAGGCAATCACCTTCCCATGCTGCTGCAAGATGCAACCCAGCCCCTTTCCTGAAGCATCACTATAAATAGTGAAACCACCCGATCCTGAAGGTAATGTCAGAATCGGAGCTGTCGTAAGCCGCTTCTTTAACTCATCAAAAGCTGTCTGACACTCCTCTGACCAAACATACTCAGCATCCTTTCGGGTCAACCGAGTCAACGGCTCTGCAACTCGGAAGAAATCCTGCATGAATCTTCGATAATATCCTGCCAGCCCCAGAAAACTTTTGATCTCTGCAACTGAAGTCGGCGCTGCCCATGCCTCAACTGCTACAATCTTCTTGGGGTCAACTGAGATACCATCTCCAGTCACCACATGCCCCAAGAAGTCCACCCGATCCAAGAAGTCCACCCGATCCAAGAAGAACTCACACTTGGAGAGCTTCCCGTAAAGCTGCTCCTTCTTGAGAGTCTCCAGCACGATCCTCAAATATTCCTCATGCTCCTCCTCAGCCTTGGAATATACCAAGATGTCGTCAATAAACACCACCACAAACTGATCCAGATACTGGTGGAACACCTTGTTCATAAGGTTCATAAACACTGCTGGTGCATTGGTTAGACCAAACAGCATAACCAAAAAATTGAACTGCCCGTACCGCGTCCTGAAAGCTGTCTTGGGAATATCCTCCCTCTTCACCTTCACCTGGTGATATCCCGACCTTAGATCAATCTTGGAAAATACCCGAGCTCCGCTCAACTGGTCAAATAGATCGTCGATCCGCGGCAGTGGGTATTTGTTCTTGATCGTGAGGTTGTTGAGTGCCCTATAGTCAATACACATGCGTACTGACCCATCCTTCTTTGGCACGAACAATACTGGTGCACCCCATGGCGACGAACTCGAGCGGATGAAGCCCTTGTCCTGTAGCTCATCCACCTGCTTCTTCAGCTCCACCAGCTAGTTGTTGTTCACCCGATAGACATACTGAGAGATGGGTTCCGCTCCTGGAACCAAGTCTATCGAGAACTCTATGTCTCTGTCTGGCGGCAATCCCGACAACTCCTCTGGGAAAACATCCATATACTCTGCTATCAAGGGGTGTGGAATCGTTTGCTCCTCGACCGAGACTCCACAGAAGACTCCGCTGCTCTGCTCTGCCTGACGTCTGGAGTACTCGAACTCTGGCTCCCCCGGTGCTCTGAAGAGAACTCTACCCCCTCTGCAATCAATGCCGACGTGGTGCCTGCTCAACCAATCCATGCCTAGTACTATATCGTAGTTCGGTAATGGCATTACGAGCAGGCTCACCTCCAACTCACGGCCTCCAAAAACCACCGTCCGACCCTTATAAACATCACTCACGAGGATAATGCCACCCCCGGTCGTGATCTTGTAAGTCCTAGGCAACGATTCAGCTATGATACCATATCTAATCGCAAAAGACACTGATATGAAGCTATGCGAAGCACCAAAATCGAATAATGCAAATGCTGGACTGGAGTCGAGAAGAATCGAACCTGCAATCAGCTCTCCTATAACCTCTGCATCTTCAGCTGCCATGGCGAAAGTTCGTACCTGCTGGCCTTCCCTGGCCTGCTGCTGGTGCTGGACAAACCTCTGCTGCTGCGTCGGTAGGGCTGGTCCCCTCTGCTGGCCTGCTGCTGTCCTGGCTCCTCCTTCCGGGCCTGCTCGTGCTATGCTGCACTCCCTCATCTGGTGGTCTGCTGAACCAAACACTAGGCACTGGCCCAGCCTCTTCTGGCACTCATTGGCGACATGCCCGGGCTTCTTGCAGTAGACACAAGTGATAACCTGCCTCTGGCCCTGCTGGTGCTGCCTCGGTTGCTTCTGCTGATGAACTGGCCTCTGCTGAATCGGCTGCAGCTGAAACTGCCTCAGCTGCTGGTGCTGAAAGTGGGGCCTCTTGGCCTGGCCTCCGCTGCTGCTGCTGCCTCTAACTGGGTCTCTCCCCCTCTTGAGCCTAAGCTCAAGATCATCCTCGGCCAACAAGGCTCCTGTCAAGATCTCCTCGAACGTGGCATCCCGGTTGCCCTTGGTCAAGGACTTGACCTCCTTGACTAGACCCTTCCGGAACCTCTGGGCCTTCGCCGTCTTGCTCAAGCCCTCCACAAACCTGCTGAGGCGGCCGAACTCCCCGACATACTCCTCCACTGAGAGACTCCCCTGGACCAGGCTCTCGAACTGTGTCTCCAAGGCTCTGAGTGCTGAATCTGGAAAGAACTTCTTCTTGAAGAAGCCCTTGAACTGCTCCTAAGTCTTTCCAACTACCCCCACCATGGGGTCTGACTGATACCAGGTGCAAGCAAGATCTCGCATCCGGCTAGCTGCGGCCTCGATCTGAAGGTCTGCTGGAATCCTGGCCAAGCGAAAGATCTCCTCTATATGCTCGATCCACTCATCGGCATATAGGATCCCCTCTGTCCCCAGAAAGTCTCTGGGGCTCATCTTCTGAAACTGCTCGATCTCCGGTGTCCTCGGCTGCTGAACCACCGGTCGAGCTGCGGCTGTCGTGACGGCCAACTCCATGCCTCTGTCCTGTCGAGCCTGCTGTCGGTCCATGAACCGCTGGAAATACGCAAACATCTGAGCTGCGTCCACGTATCCTGGAGGCGACTGCTGGAAGGGATCCTCTGGAATGATCGGGTCCTACCTCCGAGTCGGTGGATGCATACCTCCTGCTGCGGCTGCCGAGGTCTTAATACGAGCTGAGGTGGTAGGAGCTGCAGTCCCCTGGCCTCGCCGTACTGGCTAAGAGGTAGCAGTCCCCTCTATAGCATCCTCATGAATGGCACGCTGCGATCTAGTCTCTACCATCCTGAAGATAGACAAACAAGAGTATCAATTTCTGAGAAAGAAGCGAAATAATAAAGGCGGACAATTATAATTCAAAGGATCAGCTGACAAAAAGGATTTAGATGGCAATAAAAGAAATTTTTTTTCTAAAGTGATTGAGTACCTTAAAATTAATATCCTATATCCTACTGTAGGTTGTAGTGATACTCTAATTCGAATACCACTACACTTCTAGTCTAGACCTGTATGGGCCACCACTAAAAACGTGTCACGACCCGCACCCTAGAGTAATGGCACGAGACGTGGGTACGTCCAGCCTACGCCGCAGTATCGGCAATAGAACGCTGTCCTAGGTCAACGATCATCTAGCAATATATCTCTAAACAGTTTATACTCCCCGAATGGGGGTGACATAGCAGTAAAACTCAATCACAACTAAGGAAGAGATAGCACGATATGAAATAGAACTCAAGGAAATAAATAGATGAAAAGTAGTCTAAGATAATCCCAGCAATATCCAGCAGTACAAGGTCTCAGATACAGAATGAAAGAATATACAACTCTGAACTCCAAATAAAGTCTAGCTAAACATGTCTCATGACTACATAAAAGAAGATAAGCCTAACTAATCTAAACTAGGCAATCAGGGTGATATCCTCAGCTAGAGCTGGGTCCTCCTGAGGGTCCAGCTCGCAGGTGTCATCTAAGGCTGCCCCGTAGAAAGTGTCCAGGCAGGCCTCCTCCTCGTCCTCTGTAATATTTCAACAGGTCCAGTCAGAACAGGAGCGAGCACAGTACATCTCAACAGTTCATAGCAGGTTAGAAGATATAATCATGCAGTAAAGTAAGATACAAGTACTGAAAGAAGTGCAGTATGTAAACAGGGAGAGAAAGCTGTAATAGAAATATCTACTATAAATAAAGAGCTAACATGTGGCTAGTGAGTCAGAGTACAACATGGACATGTAAATGGCATAGGATGATTCTGATAAGACACTACAGAATGATTCTGATAAGATACTACTGGTGTATTATTCACATGTCCACTTCTACTTCTCCGTACCTCCAATCAATACACAAGGATCCAAACATGTTATGTTATGATACTATGTAAGGCCCCCGAAGGGTGGTACATAGTAGACCCATAAATGGGATAAGGATTCCAGGAAGACTCTGTGATCATAAGGGTATATGTCACAAGTAATCGAAGAACCAACGAAGCATAGTGATACGCCATATAAGTGAAACGCACAGAACATAGAGTACCCGATGCTCCCTAAGGATAACATCTCAAGAAGGGATCCATATAGTACCAATCCGTGCGACCAACATGACAGTACAAGTAAAGTAATCTACTGCAAGAAATAGTTCTAAGCAGGATATGAAATGATCAGAGAATGTACTTGCCTAGTATCTGAGTGTCCAATATGAAGGTACTGTCCGAGGAGTGGTGTTTGGCTCCTAATCAGAACAGCACAAGTTACAACAAGTCTAGAATGGTAAAATGAAATTCTAATATGCATTCTACATGATTCTAGGTCAATCTAGGCCAAAGTCAACTCTTGGTCAACCCTAGAAGTCAAACTAGGTCAACTAGCCTATACTAGTCTAGCAAGACAAACCTATATCTAAAACCTATCATTCTTGATACATATATTGCAAATCTAACAATACACACCTATATATGTAATACACATATATAGTTCACACAAATTATATGTACATGATGCTTATGTGTATAAACCAATACAACCTATACATCCAAGTAGGTATCCATACTAGATACCCAAAAAGATACACAATCCTAATATATGGATATATATATATACACATATTATATTATATGAATACATTACATATTATAATACATTATATAGTATGTATAAGGAAGATAGAGAGTTAGAGATAATGTAAATGTGTGTGTGTGTTGCACATGTGACAGGAAATTGAGTGACAGGGGACATGTATAGAGTGTGTGTGTATAAGAAATGAGTGATGACTATGAACATTGTGTGTGTATTTAGAAGACAGTAAAAGAAAGGAAGGAAGTCAGTGAACCAAACAATAGTTAAACTGTACCAAGCTCAGGTTGTGGGAAAACTGAGAACATAACCTCAGTTTTAGAGGAAACACAGCATTGAAATCAATGTAAAGGAATGTTCAATGAACAACCAACCTATATTGGAAGGTAGGGGACTAGTTAGTCAATTCAAGAGAAGGAAATCAGTGAAGGGAACTCAGGTTTAACACATAAGCTCAGTTTTAACTCATGTGAACCTTAGTTAACAATGAACTCAGCTATATGCTAAAACAAAAAGAAAGAAATCAATGAAACAGTGAAAGCCCCAAACCATGTCCAGGTTTTAGAAAACCAGCAATGCCAATGCCAGGTAACTTAGGTTCATCCATAAACCAAACCCAAATTCAGTCTCAGGTTTCTACAGTGAGAGCATTGTTATTTCAGAAATATAGGAAAATATAGGATACATTAAATTATCAGGAAAAAGAAAGGGAACTCAGGGTTGCTCACAATCTCAGATTTCAAATTTGAAAAACAAGTTAATCTAATGGTTCGGTCATAAAGGAAAAAGACTGTGAGCAATTCCAAACCAGTCCCAGTTAACCTATGAATCTCAGTAAAACATAACCCAACAATTTCAGATAATCCATGATGAAAACAGTGAGCTATAACTGTGGGGTGTGTTCAGAATCAAGAACAGTGTATACACTGTGCAAATGGATGTGTGTGTATGTGACAGTGTATAGGAAAGGAATTCAGGTTGCAATACCAGACAATACCCCACCCATACTTAACAATTAAAACACCAAGTTATCAAGGGAACAAATCTGGAAATCTCAGTTTTCGGTTAGCAATGAATTCCCAGGTTTCAACTTCGAAAATAAACTCAATCAACATTGGTTCCCACAAACTAGTTGTCAGGCCCATGGTTGCAAAACCATAGTAGGGATCCCAACCTGCTAGGATACAACTAGCACCCCTAGAACCAACAAATAAATCAGGAATTTATCCAGAGGGGAACAGTGTATTTCTGATACACTGTTGCGTATCAGAGAATGCGCAGGAACCCCAAAATCAATCTAGTTAACCCCATAAAACCCGATTCTAATATGGAACTCTAATCTAATATAGTTATACAATATTGTTAGGATCTAAATAGCAGAAGAATTCATGATTTAAAATATTAATACAATTTACACAGGAATACCCATATATACACTGAAAACCCACAGTGCACGACACGTGCACAATCGATTTTCTCCCTCGACACGACACGGGGACACGTGGGACTGGACACACGGGGTGTCAGTCATGGCCCCATGCTACGTGTCGAGTTTCGTGTCAATACAATACGTGTCGTATCCGCTACAGGCCCCGAGTAGCAGGGGATCACTATAGCGCGCGCGCGATCGTGTGCACGCGCGTGTCCAAGCCAAGATTTTGACACAACCCGACACTAATAATACCACATAAGAACATGTATCAATAAGCAAGATTAAAACTAAATTTCCTATTTAAAAATAATACACAAACGAGATCGAAATGCCCTTTGGGGCATTTCGTCAAACACTCTAGCTCTGATACGTGTCCAGAACGGACACGAAACCTAGGATACCTGACACAAAACCTATACTAATACTTAGGGGACTCCTAGGACTCCCTACTGATGAAGACAAATCCAAATTTCATGGAGTGTAGAGAAAGTTACCTAAGCTTGAACTTCTCAAGAAAACCCCTCTTTCAATGGCTCTCCTCTTGATGTCCCAATCCACTAAAATCACCTCAAACTGAAATGGAACATTAATGAAAGCAAGAATAGGTAGATTAGAACCTAAAGGAAAAGATTTGAATGGAAAATGAAGAGGAATGGAATTTCAGGAATTTATTGAATAGGAACAAACCTTGTTTTTCTAACTTGAGCTTTCCTAAGAAAGAGGCAACCCTAGATTTTAGGAGAGTATAAATATGGTGGTGATCCCAATATAGATAGGTGGCCGGCCATCACTTCCTAGGGATTAGGGTTTGGTTAATTTTTGGGCTTTGGGCCAAGTTACATAGGCTATGGTTTGATTTGATTAATAAGGACTCTAAATCATAAGCCATGACTTATGACTTTCTAATTTCTATTACTAATTAGGTTCTAATGACCAAACCAAAGATTAGGCTAGGTTAGACTAGAGTCATATATCCTAACCAAACTCATACTAACTAGGGTTAGCTCCTAGGTTGGTCTACAAGGGTCCAAACTAGCCAAGATCAATCTAGTCCAAACAATTCCAAAATAATTCCTAAAAATTCCCATAAATTCAATTAAATTCTAATAAATTTAAATTACCCCAAAAATGTCAAAAATACCCTCACACTAGAATGTGGTAGTGACAACGAGAATAGTACCTGCCACTACCTCACCTGGTGTAACTTCTTCTTCTATAGTCATTATCATGGCCTGACCTTGTCCTCTAGCTGCGGGTCCCCTCTGCTGGAAACCTCTCTGCCTACTCTACACTTGGGCTTAGGTGTACTGCTGCTGGTTCTGCTGATGAAACGCCTGGGCCTGAGGCAACAATAGCCTCGGTTACTGCTGCTGCTGCATAGGTACTGGTCCCCTAACCGATGGACTGGTTAGGTTAGAAGAGGACGAACTACCCCTATTCGGGCAGGCTCCTATCTTGTGATCTGCCGCTCCACAAGCCAGGCACAATCCTTGTGCCCTGCGACAATTCGCCACCACATGGCCTGGCTTCCCGCAATGAGAACATCCCATTGCGGAAGTCTGCTTCTGCTTCTGCTGCTGCGGGTACGTCGGGTTTGAATGCTGAACCGACGTCACTGAGGCCACCCGCCTCGGAGTTCCAATGGTCAAACTCCTAGCTGCCGGGACTGGAGCTGATGATTGGTACATCTGACTGTGGGACCGCTTCCTACCTCCGGTCCTATCCACGATCCTCTGGGAGGTGTACTCATGCCTCCTAGCTGCTCTCAAAATTGTATCGAATGTCTGGTGCTCGAACTGCTCAACTGCCAACAAGATCTCCAAATACAGTCCCTACCGCTGGGCCCTATCAAACTCGATCGCCACCAAGGTGGGGGCAAACCTACTGAGTCTAGAAAACTCAAATGCATAACTGTTGACCGTTCTGCCTCCTTGCTTCAAGTTGGTAAATCTCGTCTGTAGGTCGTACCGAGCTACAATATCGAAATACTTCATCTGGAATCTTTCTCTAAACACCGCCCAAGCAATGGGTGCAACTAATCCCATGGCTTGCGCCGCCCATCAACTGCGAGCCAAGTCTAACAAATACAGGCGTACCACTGCCACCTTCTCATTCTCAGGTGTCCTACCTGCTTCCAGAACCACCTCGGTATCCTGAAGCCAAGCGTCCGCGGCAATCGCATCTTCGTTACCGTCGAAGAATGGAGGGTTCAAGCGCTTCAAGCTGTTGGCCGCGCTGTTTCCTGGATGACCGCCTCTGGTCAAAGCATCTACCACTACCTGGTACAAGACGTCTCCTCTACGATCCTTGTGAGACCTACCAAGGTGCCATCGTCTAAGGTCCTGATGAGACCTACCAAGGTGCCATCGTCCGGCTCGGCAGGCTGAACGGGCTGAACTGGAGGTTCTCCTCCGGGAGGTATAACTCGAGAGGCAACTCCGGAATGTTGGGCTTGATCTCCGGGTTGCTGGTCCACGGGAAGTGCTCTACCTTGCTGATTGGCGGAGTCAGGTACAGTGCCGCTGAAGAAGACGACACAGGAAAAATAATAAGGAAGGACCAGGACAGATCAACGATACAAGCACATGAGCAGGACAAGAATCTCAGGGATTTGAAAATACGAGTGAAGATTAAGGGAGAATACTGATTGAGACATCTATCCGGTAAACCCTTACATATCTTGAATGCCAAGACCTACATGGGCCACCACTTAAACCATGTCACGCCCCAGAACCAGAATACTGGAGAGCGGGGGCGTACATAGCCAGCTATATATATGGAAATAGAATCCATCTCGCTATATGGTCACGGCTGTCTAGATATGAGGGTTTACTACAAGCCAACGGTCTCTTAAGGTCAAGCCTATTATCTCAATCTCAAATAAGTAATATAGTTACAAGATGTTAGATCACCAAATATACAGTAAAAGGCATCCCAAATATTACATATTCAGTTGATCATGAAGCTAGTCTTACAAAATACGAGGACTAGGAAGAGTTAAGTCATACATGATCAACCCTAGGATTTGTTAATAATGCTACAGCCCGTAGGCAGACAGTAAGTAAATGTGTATCGAGCTAACAGGTGCTCGTCGGCTAAACGCCTCAAAAGAATAATTTATAATGGAGTGAGTGAAACAAAATGGAAAACCCACTCGTAGCCCGGGTTCCTTCTAGTCGCCACCATCGGGCTGGAGGTTCGGTAGATCCTTGGGTGCTACTCCAAAATCTGGCCACACAAAACCAGCTGGGTCAAACCCCAGAAAGAGCAAGTGCCACAAAGGAGGCTACGAAATAAGAATAAAGCCAGCATATCAGAATATGAGAAAAATAGAAGAAAATGCAAGTAATAAAAGTACAGCAGGACAATAAACGACTAGGGACATAGAACCATTCTGGGAGCCACATTACAACCCGTAAACCAAACAAGGACCGGGGTTGTAATCCTTCACCTGAATAGCCCTTGTCTCTATTCATTTATTGTTAAAGATAAGTAAAAAAATCATGCACAGGAGTACTATGGTACAGGGACTAGACAAGACTTGACAAGGCTGGACACCATCCTTTCACAAGCGGCCAAGCAAATACTACAGCTTACTACTTAACTAACTAGGGTTATCACAAGCCTAATTACTAACAAGATGCATGTGAGAATTTCCCAGTCCCAAGCCCTGCAGAATATCTAGTTATCCTTCCGCGGGGTTGAGAGTATGGTTGGGTACATCACCCAGGAGACGATATACCCTTAGGTGACTTAGAGGGTGCAACACATAACAGTGTGCTGGAAATGTGCCCTACTCGTCAGCAGGCTACAAGTCCGTTTAAATACGCCCAGATAACGAGATTGCCTGTGACTGGAAATTCTCCATGAACTATAGTTTGATCTAATCATTAGCCTAATCCATATTTAGTACGAATCCCTGGCCGTGGTACCCAGGGAGTCACGTCCTAGACATGATGCAAGACAAGACAGGTAGATTTGTACAAGCAACAAGAAAGAGCACCCACGGTGTCAGGGCAAGTCAAGTACGACCAGTTGTCGAGTCGAGTCAAGTCAAGAGTGCGTCGCGACGGCCACTATCAAGATATCAAGTTACAGGGGTTAAATTACAGGTCGCAGGTTACGAGTTAAAGCCACAAGTTACAACTATCACAACAAGTTACTGCCAAAATCAAAGAATGCTAACAATAAATTAAAACACAAAAAATTGTGTCAAGGCGTGCCGGGTCAAACCAAGTCGTATTGTGGGCAAGAAATCTCAGAAAAACACAATTCAACAAGAGAAGGCAAGGACCAAGGAAAACCAAGGGACACCATGGCAGAAGGTGTGCTAGGTCAAGGGGGAGCCTAAGGGCGCGGGGGCCAATGCGTCGGGGGCGCAGGGTCCAAGTGTGCAGGGGGCCAAGGGCGCAGGGGACAATGACGCAGGGGGCCGATGGCGCAGGGGGCCGATGGCACAGGGGCCGACGGCGCAGGGGGCACGGCCAAGTGCACAGGGGGGAAGATGGCGCAGGGACAGCAGCGCGCTAAAGAGCGCGTGCGCCAACGGTTGCCGCGGCCAGCGCCAAAGGGCACGGTGCGGGGGCAGCACGATACAGCCAAGCACGCGGGGCGTAGGGCGGCGAAGCGCGCGGGCCAGCAGCATGCTAAAGAGCGCGCACGGGGAAGGGGTTCTTCTTCTCCAACAAGCCGAGAACAACCTCCAAGAACACTAAAAATCCCAATTCCTATAACTTGACCAATTCAAAACCAAATTTGGATTTTCAAAGTTCTAACTTGAGTAAAATAAATTCTCTTCCACATGGAAGCATCAAAACAAGCAAAAATCTAAGTTTAATAGATCAAAACCAAGAAAATCCGAAAATAGCTAACACTTAGATCTAGAACAATGGAGACTCCAAATCCCAAAATGTCAAGTTCTAATGTTATTCTCCATGGCCTAATCTAGCTAATAGATAAATAAAATATGGTGCTTATTTGGTGGCAAGGTGCACTTGCCTATGGTGTTGGTGGAGGAAGGAGGAAGAAGAAGATGGAGAAATTAATAGAAATTATGGAGGAGAGAGAAAGTTAGGTGGGGGATTTAATGAGGGTGGTTATGGTGGAATGAGGGTGGAGTATAGGTTAAAGTGTTCCATTGGGTTTAAAATCAAACCAAACCAAACCAAACCGACTAAAACCGAGCCGAGTCGAAACCCAAAATACGAGAAAACTCAAAATTTCGTAAGTCGAGAAAATAAAAATACAGGCCAAAATCTGACTATGAGTATAATTACGAAAAACGGGAAATAAGGGTGACACATTCCTCTCTCCCTCTCCCCAAAACAAACCCCTCCCCATCCTCCAGAACCCGACAGCGCCGCTCCCCCTCCGGCCTCCGTGCTCCGGCTTCCCCGACCCGTCGGCACACCACAGCGCGCCCCGGCTTCCTCCTAGCCGGCCCGACCCGAGCGGCCGACACCCCGCTCCGCGCGGCCGCCCGCCTCCGGCCTCCGCCGAACCTTCCCGCGCCAGCGCCGCTCCTCGAGCGGTCCAGCGAGTCGTACAGGTTTATCGACCTGCTGTCCATGCTTTTTCGTGCTCGAATCCTGCTGTCCAGCACAGCCGTACCCCGGCGAGGTGCTGTCCTGAGCCGATCTACTGCCCGCGGGTTCCTTTTCTTTTTTTATATCATTTGAGAGCTCTAGCCGAGCAACCCAAGGTATAATTTCGTATTCCCGTCCCCGTTTTCGTAGTCGATGATGAGATTGGTCCTCGATTCCTTCCCACGAATTCGGTTTTGTGGGCGTAATGGTTTCGGAGTTTCCGAAATTGTTTCTGTGATGTTCTGTGGTAAAATCGTATTTTTTCGAAATGTGTTATTCTGGATTTTTGGGTGCTGTGGTGTTCCGACTTCATTTCGGGATTTTCGATTTTATTTCGGGTTTTCGATTTAGCTTCGGAAATGGTTCTGTGAATTTAATTTTTATGTAAAATGGTTTTGGAAGTTAAATTTTGGGTTTTCTTTGGTTTGGAATAATTGTTGGAGCTGTCTACGGATTTTTCCAGTTTTGGGTTGTCCCAGATATAGAGGAGATGCTGCCCAATTTTTCGAAAATATTTTTTAAAACAGATTTTCGTATAAAATTAGGGATTTGAAAATCAGATTTTTGCAAAACGTTTATATATTGGATTTGTCGGCTTCCGAATTTATAGATTTCTGTACCACCTTTTAGGCGACGACCTTATAGGTCGAATGAGCCTGGCGAAGCGCAAACGCTACAGGGTTCCTGTACGTTGAGGCGCTAGCCAATATTATGACATTTAGACCAAGTCTGAGACTCATATAATTATTATCTTTAATTTATAATTATTATTTTAGTACGGGTACTGCTGTTAGTATTTTTGGTAAAGGGCTTCGGCCTGCTGAATGGACCGCTTCCCGGCATTCAGGATTCACCCAAGTTTTATTATTGTTCTTAAAATTCATTTATGTAAATAAATGTAAGGGTATAAGCCCAGTTTTTTATTTTTCTTTGCTGCGACCTTGTATTGTGTAGCGTAGCTTTTCTTGATTTTCTGAGTTATTATTTGGCTTTAAACGCATAGATTATTAAAATGAGTATTTATTTTAGTATAGAAAAATTAATAAGGTTTTCTCACAGTAAATAAATTAGCAAAATTACAGGTTTGTTATTTAAACAAATTCACGTTCTTCTCATTTAAAGAAAAATATTAGTTTTATATATTATTACAAAATACAAAATTTTGCCAAATTAACTGGTAATTGCCATTTTTCCAATTAATCGATAACTGGCTTATTTTAATTAAATAACAACGAACGTAGAATTACGACGTAGACGATTTCCGGTAAAATAAATAAACAAACTTAAAACTTGACTAGGACATGCTACTAGAAATTGCAACTAGCACACCTAGCTTGGTTTCACAATGGTTCTAAGTCAAGGTTCTCAACTGTAGGATCTCGGAGACGAACTTGACATCCTCTTCGGAACCGACTTTACCGATCCAGTCATAAACAAAGGCAAGTACGGTTGTATTTGTTGAGCAATTTAATTAGTAATTGTTATCTGCATGCTTAAACCATATTGTTACACGGAACTCTCTCCTAGAGTATTGATTGATATTGATTGATTGCGGGATATTGGGGGAGTAGTGTAGTGTCTATGAGCAATACCCCAAATAGTATAATGATTGTATTAGCTTACCCCTCTTACACACGGGGATAAGCCATATCGTATCGCTAGGATACAATTGTACAACCCAAGCCGGTCATAGTCATTATCTACTCAAATCACATTGTTTTCTATCGTGTAGAATTGTGGAAATATTATTTCAAAACTGTTTAATATTGCAAATTTCTAATTATTAGTTGAATTGTTTAATTTTTATAATTGTACTTTGCTCCCTCCTGACTGAAGACAACATTTTTAGGTAATTTTGAAGATGCTGAGCTATTGTACAATAGCTATTATGACCCGATTCTGTACCCTGTGGTGTTGCCAGAGTCCCCCTTGGAGGACACAGGACCTGAGGCCAACAGCCGAACGCTTAGCTAGATATTTTCCAGTTTCCAGTTTTGTTGTTTTGAAATTTTGTTAATTTGAAATCAGCATTCATTTCAGTTCTTTTACTTTCCAGTTGTATTTATTCAAATATTGAATAAAGTTTTTTTAAAATATCCGTATATTCAGTTGTGACAAATGTATAGATGTTGTTGTGAATACCTGCTAATGGAACAGCTTACTGCCGCCGTCTCACAACGGTGCAGGCTAGGCATGATCCGGTTCGACCCAATTATTTGGGATCGGATCGTGACATATTTTTAGTGGAGGCCCATGCAGGTCAGTAACAACAACTTAGGAAAATATACCTAGAAACAATTAGAACACTAGAACATTGATTTGTCATAACATAGGTCCGAATTATATATATAAATATTTTTGTTTGATTATATACTGGTAGGATACCTTGCTTATGTTTGTACCAAAAACCTTTCAGAGTAAGGCCAAAGGGAAGACTACCCGTTCCGGTCCTGCTGAAGATGAGGTGTCATCTACCAATCACACTCCACCTTCTAAAGCACGTCGGGACCCTCCTCCTTTGCAACTGACTGACCGTCCCCATGCTGCACCAGCACCCCGTCCCGTTTATGCTACTACAGCGCAAACGGCAGAACCGACACTTCCCCGGACTGAGCCGTAGTCCCCTGCGGTAGTGCCTGCACCAGCTGCCCCACCAGTGCCCGTGGATCCCACCGATCTAGTGGGCATGCTACGTGGAGTGCTTGAAGCCCAAAGAGCCCAAGCAGAAGCTCATCGTGAACAGACCGCAGCCCAAGCTGAAGCCCATCGCGAGCAGACCGCGATTATGAGAGAAGGCATGGAGAATGCCCACAACGTGGCTATGGCTGTTCTCGAGAGAGGAGGAACCACTTTATTGGAGCCACGACCTACCAAGGTAAACATAATCCAGGAGTTAAGTTATGTATCATTAGGCCATTCTTTTGATAAGAGGCATATTATTATGTGAAGGTCGGAGATATAGAGAGTTTCAAGAAGCAGGGCCCTCGACCTTTCAAAGGAACCGAGGGAATCATCTACGCCGACGAATGGCTAGACAGTATAGAGCATCTCTTGAGTGTTGCTCGACTCCTAGAGGGCCTCAAGATCGAAGCAGTAGGACTCCAGCTGCAAGATGTGGCAAGCACCTGGTATCGAAATGAATCCCGACTCCAGGACAAGCAGCTGGACTGGGACACCTTCAAGAGGATGTTCCGCAGGAAGTTCTTCCCAACATCAGCGATGTGGAAGATGGAAAGACAGTTCCAGGACCTGAAGCAAGGGAACATGACGGTTGGAGAGTATGCGGCAGAGTTTGGCCGACTTAGCCGCTTTGCCCAGAACTTGGTTGCGGACCCCAAGGATCATGCTGAGAGATTCAAGTATGGACTAAGAAAAGAAATTCGTACCCCTGTGACCACAGGCGGCGCCAAGACACACGAAAAGATTCTGATACGAGCTCAGGACGTGTAGAAGAGCCAACCTTCTCGTTCAAAAAGAGAGTATCCTGGAACTAGCAACTTCTAAGGTAACCATAAGAGGCCCAACAACAACAACAACAGGCCTTCGCACCATCAGCAGCAGCACCATCAGGCAAGGACCAATGAAAGAGCGCCTCAGAAGCAGATCCTTGTCTGCAATTTCTGGAAGAGGCCAGGACATCAGGCGATCATCTGCAGGATGAGGCTAGAACACTGTCTAGTCTATGGGTCTGCCATCCACCAAGTGAGGGACTGCCCCACAGCATCCAACCGGACCGGAGCAACTCAGCAAAGAGCTCCTCTACCCACTCAGCAACAAGGTTCGGACAACACCAGCAGAAGACCGGGCGAGCTTTTGCCCGAGCAACAGATGAGCAGGAACCAGAGCAGGAACCCACCGCTGATGTCATCACAGGTTCCATTTATGTATTTTTACATCCTGCTCTAGCATTATTTGATTCGAGTGCATCACACAGTTTCATATAATCAAAGTTTATTTCTACACACCACCTAGATACGGGACTTAGCAAGATGATTAGTAGAGTTATGACCGATGGTAGACCTATACCCATCACCGAGGCTTGTAACTGTCCCATAACTATCTCAGGCCATAAATTCTTAACACCCTTACTTGTGATGCCCTTGCCCAACTATGATATAGTCCTAGGGATGGACTGGTTAAGTGAACAGCATGCGCTGATAGATTGTCACCGAGGATGTATAATCTTCAGCCCACCAGGAAAACCAGAGTTTGAAATCTCTCGAGCTTCGAAAGACATGAAGAGTGTTACCTACTCCTCCATCACCAAAGAACCCGGGCCTCCTCACCCTATCATAGCAGAATTCATGGATGTCTTTCCAGATAGTCTTCCAGGATTGTCGCCAGATCGAGGTGTGGAATTCTCCATTGACCTAGTACCCGGCTCTTCCCCTATTTCTCGGGGATGCTACAGAGTCAATCCTAAGGAGGCAAAGAAAATGGAGGACCAGATTGACGAACTGAAGGCACAAAGATTTATCAGAGATGGGGCTTCACCCTGGGGAGCACCATTTTTGTTCGTGCCCAAGAAAGGATGGAACCGTACGGATGTACATTGATTACCGGGCGCTGAACAACATCACCATCAAGAACAAGTATCCTCTGCCCCGGATCGATGACTTGTTTGATCAATTGAATGGAGCTAAGGTATTTTCGAAGATAGATCTCAGATCAGGCTACCACCAAATCAAGGTCAGGAAGGAAGACATTCCAAAGACGGCGTGCAACACCAAATATGGTCAGTATAAATTTTTGGTCATGCCGTTTGGACTGACGAATGCTCCTGCAGTATTCATGAACCTTATGAACAAGGTCTTCCATGAATATCTGGATCAGTTTGTTGTTGTCTTCATCGACGACATTCTGATCTACTCGAAGACTGAAGAAGAGCATGAAGAGCACCTGAGAAAAGTTCTAGGAACTTTAAGGAAGGAGAAGCTCTATGGTAAGTTATCTAAATGCAATTTTTTTTTAGACAAAGTGGATTTTCTTGGCCATGTTGTCACAGAAGAAGGAATTTCGGTGGATCCAATGATGATAGCTGCTATTGAGAAGTGGACTACACCAAGTTCAGTTGCAGAAATTAGAAGCTTTTTGGGTTTTGCTGGCTACTACTGGAAATTTGTGAAGGATTTCTCCAAGATTGCTGAACCAATGACGAAGCTCACCAGGAAGAACGAAGAATTCTTTTAGTCTGAAGCTTGCCAATCAGCATTTGAGGAACTGAAGAAGAGGCTTACTACGGCGCCGATACTTTCGCTACCCTCAGGTACCGACGGTTTCTCAATTTATAGTGATGCTTCCAGTAAGGGATTGGGCTACATTCTTCAACAATACGGGAAAGTAATTGCTTACGCATCTAGGCAATTACGGACTCATGAGAAGAACTATCCCACACATGATTTGAAGCTTGCAGCGGTGATATTTGTATTGAAGCTATGGAAGCACTACCTTTATGGAGAGAGAGTAGAAATATTTACAGACCACAAAAATCTTAAATATGTTTTCACTCAGAAGGAGCTGAATATGCGATAGAGACGATGGCTGTAGCTGATGAAGGATTTCGACATCAACCTGCAGTATCATCCGGGTAAGGCTAATGTTGCTGCAGATGCACTTAGTCGATACCCGGTGGCAATGTTCTTGACCAAGGAGCGTCATTTGCAGGAGGACATGGAAAAGCTTGGACTGAAGATTGTACTGTCTAAAGAGAAAATAAAGAAACTGGGAAGAGAAGCCATTGTACTAGGTGCTGATTCAACAATGATGCAGTTGCAACTGTGTTCAAGTCTAATGGACAGAGTCAAGGAGGCACAATTCCAAGACGAGACGCTTTGTAAACTCAGAGATCAAGTGCTGGCAGGAACACTTGAAGGTTTCTTAATCACCAGCGACAGAGCACTGAAGCATGGTACGAGGCTGTGCGTACCAACTGGCGAACTGAGGAACGAGCTGATGCAAGAAGTGCACCAGTCGTAGTATTCCATACATCCAGGAGCCAACAAAATATACCGGGATATGCGTACTATAGTGTGGTGGTACAGAATGAAGAAGGACGTATCCAGGTATGTAGCTAGATGTTTAATTTGTCAACAAGTGAAAGCTAGCAGACAGAGACCAGCAGGACTTTTGCAGCCGCTAGACATCCCAGAGTAGAAATGGGAGCACATAACGATGGACTTTGTGTCAGGACTGCCTCGATCCCAAGGAGGGAAGGATGCCATTTGGGTTATCGTGGACCGACTGACGAAGTCAGCCCACTTTATTCCTTTCAAGGTGGGTTTATCTACTGAGAAGTTGGCGGCACTGTACATACGGCACATCTACCAGATTTATGGAGTTTTAGTAGGTATTGTGTCTGACAGGGATACCAGGTTCACCTCTCACTTCTGGAAGAGCTTGTATGACAGTTTGGGAACGCAACTGAAGTTCAGCACCGCCTACCATCCCCAGACTGACGAACAATCAGAGAGAACAATCCAGACGCTAGAAGACATGATGAGATCCTGCGTCTTGGAATTTGGAGGGTCTTAGGAAGACCATTTGTACTTGGTGGAGTTCTCCTACATCAACAGCTACCAAGCTAGCATCGGTATGACACCGTTCGAGGCACTCTATGGACGTCATTGCCGTACTCCACTTGCTTGGGACGACGTAGGAGAACGAGTATTGCTGGAACCTGAGATGGTGACCGATGCGGCAGCGAAGGTAAGAATGATCAGAGACAAGCTCAGGATTGCCCATGACAGACAGAAGCATTAGGCCGATAGCAGCCGACGGCTGTTGGAGTTTGAAGAAGGCGACAGTGTGTTCGTGAAGATCTCTCCTACTAGAGGAACCATCCATTTCGACAGAGCAGGAAAGCTAAGCCCCAGGTATATTGGTCCTTTTGAAATACTGAACAGGATTAGAGAAGTGGCTTATCGGGTGGCTCTACCCCCAAGTCTCGAAGGCGTCCACAACGTCTTCCACGTTTCGTAGCTGAGACGCTACATCTCGAACCCGAGCCACATCTTGGACAATTCGGAGCTGGATATTGGACCCAGCCTTACAGTGCCAGAGAAGCCAGTAGCAATATTGGACAGAGGAGAGAAGAGAACCAGAAATTCCGTGACGCCAATAGTCAGAGTTATGTGGCGGCACAACTCACCAGGCGAGTCTGCCTGAGAGCGAGAAGACAAGATACGGAAGCAGTATCCGTATCTGTTTGAGACTTGAGGTAACCCGTGACCCTGCATTTAATTTCGAGGACGAAATTTTCTAAGGAGGAAAGATTGTGAAACCCAGATTTTAGATTTAATAGATTTGTAGTGTAATATTAGTTTAGTTAATTATTATTATTATTATTATATATTATTATTACTATTATTTATATTATTATATTATTATTTAGTCGGATTTAGGAAAAATATTATTTTAAAATTATCGTTGGTTTTTTATTGTGGTCCTACCCCTATCCCGAGTCCGGACTCCGAACCCGAGTTCGAACCCGGAACGATTTCCCGAAACCCAATCCTGTTTTCTGAACCCATTCTTAAATTTCTTTTTTTCATATATATATATATATATATATATATATATATATAGGTTTTACTATTAGGAATGAGAAAAAAAATAAAAAATAAATAAATCCTAATCTACCTCCGTCGACCAGTACTTCTTTTCCCTAGTCTCCAGCACCTATTTTCCCTCACGTTCACTTCTTCCCAGATTATTCTCCTTCTCCTTCTTCTTATAACCCACTCCTCCAAACCCCACTCTCATTCCTCTCTCCCTCTCCCCAAAGCAAACCCCTCCCCATCCTCCAGAACCCGACAGCGCCGCTCCCCCTCCGGCCTCCGTGCTCCGGCTTCCCCGATCCGGTGGCACACCCAGCGCGCCTCGGCCTCCTCCTAGCCGGCCCGACCCGAGCGGTCGAGCCCCGCTCCGCGCGGCCGCCCGCCTCCGGCCTCCGTCGGACCTCCCGGCGCCAGCACCGCTCCTCGATCGCTCCAGCGTGTCCCACGGGTTTCCCGACCTGCTGTCCGTACTTTTTCGTTCCCGGATCCCGCTATCCAGCGTAGCCGTACCCCGACGAGGCGCTGTCCCAAGCCGATCCACTGTCCTCGGGTTCCTTTTCTTTCTTTATATCATCTGAGAGCTCTAGCCGAGCAACCCAAGGTATAATTTCGTATTCCCGTCTCCGTTTTCGTAGTCGATGATGAGATTGGTCCCCGATTCCTTCCAGCAAATTCGGTTTTGAGGGCGTAATGGTTTCGGAGTTTCCGAAATTGTTTCTTTGATATTCTGTGGTTATTTCGGATTTTTTCAAAATGTGTTATTCTGGATTTTTGGGTGCTGTGGTGTTCCGACTTCATTTTGGGATTTCCGATTTATTTCGAGTTTCCGATTTAGCTTCGGAAATGGTTCTGTGAATTTAATTTTTATGTAAAATGGTTTTGGAAGTTAAATTTTAGGTTTTTCCTTGTTTGGGATAATTGTTGGAGTTTTCTACGCATTTTTTCAGTTTTGGGTTGTCCCAGATATAGAGGAGATGCTGCCCAATTTTTCGAAAATATTTTTTAAAAAAGGATTTTCGTATAAAATTAGGGATTTGAAAATCGGATTTTGCAAAACGTTTATATATTGGATTTGTCGGCTCCAGATTTATGGATTTCTGTACCACCTTTTAGGCGACGACCTTATAGGTCGAATGAGCCTGATAAAGCGCAAACACTACAGGGTTCCTGTACGTTGAGGCGCTAGCCAATATTATGACATTTGGACCAAGTCTGAGACTCATATAATTATTATATTTAATTTATAATTATTATTTTAGTACGTATACTGCTGTTAGTATTTTTGGTGCAGGGCTTCGGCCTGCTGAATGGACCGCTTCCCGGCGTTCAGGATTCACCCAAGTTTTATTATTATTCCTAAATTCATTTATGTAAATAAATGTAAGGGCATAAGCCCAGTTTTCTATTTTTCTTTGCTGCGACCCTGTATTGTGTAGCGTAGCTTTTCTTGATTTTTTGAGTTATTGTTTTGGCTTTAAACGCGTAGATTATTAAAATGAGTATTTATTTTAGTATAGAAAAATTAATAAGGTTTTCTCACAGTAAATAAATTAGTAAAATTACAGGTTTGTTATTTAAACAAATTCACGTTCTTCTCATTTAAAGCAAAATATTAGTTATATATATATTATTACAAAATACAAAGTTTTGACAAATTAACCGGTAATTGTCATTTTTCCAATTAATCGATAACTGGCTTATTTTAATTAAATAACAACGAACGTAGAATTACGACGTAGACGATTTCTGGTAGAATAAATAACAAACTTAAAACTTGACTAGGATATGTTACTAGAAATTGCAACTAGCACACCTAGCTTGGTTTCACAATGGTTCTAAGTCAAGGTTCTCAACTGTAGGATCACGGAGACGAACCTGACATCCTCTTCGGAACCGATTTTACCGATCCAGTCATAAATAAAGGCAAGTACGGTTGTGTTTGTTGAGCAATTTAATTAGTAATTGTTATCTGCATGCTTAAACCATATTGTTACAAACGGAACTCTCTCCTAGAGTATTGATTGATATTGATTGATTGCGGGATATTGGGGGAGTAGTGTAGTGTCTATGACCAATAGCCTAAATAGTATAATGATTGTATTAGCTTACCCCTTTTACAAAGGCAAGTACGGTTGTGTTTATTGAGCAATTTAATTAGTAATTGTTATCTGCATGCTTAAACCACATTGTTACACGGAACTCTCTCATAGAGTATTGATTGATATTGATTGATTGCGGGATATTGGGGGAGTAGTGTAGTGTCTATGACCAATACCCTAAATAGTATAATAATTGTATTAGCTTACCCCTCTTACACACGGGGATAAGCCATATCGTATCGCTAGGATACAATTGTACAACCCAAGACGGTCATAGTCATTACCTACTCAAATCACATTGTTTTCTATCGTGTAGAATTGTGGAAAATATTATTTTAAAAACTATTTAATATTGAAAATTTCTAATTATTAGTTGAATTGTTTAATTTTCATAATTATACTTTGCTCCCTCCTGACTGGAGACAACATTTTTAGGTGATTTTGAGGATGCTGAGCTATTGTACAATAGCTATTATGACCCGGTTCTGTACCCTGTGGTGTTGCCAGAGTCCCCCTTGGAGGACACAGGACCTGAGGCCGACGAGCCGAACGTTTAGCTAGATATTTTCCAGTTTCCAGTTTGTTGTTTTAAAATTTGTTAATTTGAAATCAGCATTCATTTCAGTTCTTTTACTTTCTAGTTGTATTTATTCAAATGTTGAATAAAGTTTTTTTAAAATACTCGTATATTCAGTTGTGACAAATGTATAGATGTTGTTGTGAATACCTGCTAATAGAACAGCTTACTGCCGCCGTCTTACAACGGTGCAGGCTGGACATGATCCGGTTTGACCCAATTATCTGGAATCGGATCGTGACATTTTTTCTTATTATGATATGAAATTGAAAATATATAATAGTTGATGGTATTAAATTGTTGAGTAAAAAAATTTAAGGTATTAACTTAAAAAATCGAGCCGTAGTTTTATTAGTAATCTATAAAATCTGTACCAGCAGGATTCATTGCATGTTTTTTTTAATAATTTTCTTGCAGCATAAAAGATTTTGTTTATAACCGTGCTACTTTGCATCTGCACGTGCTCGCGTTTGTGCACACGTACAAGAGAAGTCAGACATGGAGCAAGAGGGAGGAGAGGGACGGCACCGTCTTGCGCATGTGCCCGCACACGAGCGCATGCCAAACATTAATTTTTGATTGTTTATGCCCATTTTATGGCCTCTGATGTGTAGAAGTTTTTTTTTTTTCCTCATACTTAATGATTGCAAGTTTCTCTGAGACTTTTCAAGTCATGGATAGGTGGTTGTCATTTTGAAATGCCTGTACTTCACATGCATCTATTACTGTGTCTGTGCGCAGTTCTCATAACAGTGAGGTACTCACACTAGCATTGCCTGACTCGATGTACGATTCTTGGTTTGCGACTAAAATTACCGATGACTTCAACCCCGGAAAGCAAGCGGAAGTATATGGATTGAAGAAAAGAAAACTATTACACAGTTTCTAGAATTTTGTGTGTGGAGGAACAAAATTTGGTGAAATTCTTTTCGGAATATCAAGTTTTAAGAAATTGGTTGGAGAAATCTAAAGCTCTTCAAATTCAATGACATTTTAACAACAAAAACGCACGTTTTGGTTACTAACCGGACAGACCGTCTAACATTTTGGTTGTCAACTCGGCAGATGTTTTGACATTTTGATGTTGAAAGAAACCAAAATGCCAAACACAATGGCCTAACCAACAAAGTAAAAGATAGATTGTTGGTGCTGTTTTTACATGGAGAAAGCTAGCTCTCAACATGCCTTGTAAAATTTTAGTCCCACATCGAAAATGCACCATGAGTTATCTCAACATATATACTTGGGTGTGTTGTTGAGAGATGCACATGGGGTGATGGCCCTAAGGAGGGAACCATGTGGGTGATTTTACTAGGAGGTAAGAATAAGGTTCCAAGGATTAAGCATTAATGTTTTTGTCATTCTCTTGGATTAATTCCATTTGGAGCTAAGCCCCAAAGGGGATTAGTGACTTGGACTCGGGCTCATGAGCTTATGAGGCGTAATATGGCATTTTGTTGGCGCACTTTGCGGCTCATGTGGTCCATGCGGCCATGAGGCTCATGCGGCCTACTGCCGCATGGAGGGTTCCGCTGACTGTGCAGACTACGAGTCAGTTATGCAAAGACTGATTCAATGCGATTAATTCAGATCCGATCTTTGTGGGATTTGAATTAATTTCGTTGCTATCTTTGTGGAATTTGAATTAATCTCGTTGCTATCTTTTTGGAATTTGATTCAATCTTTCCATAACAGAAGAGGCGGCTAGGGTTTCCACCCTCTCTCTATATACTCTCTTTTAGCCTCCTTTGTGGGTACGACGAAAAATATAATTCAGAAAAGGAGAAAGAGAGAGAGCTGCTGCCACCATTGCAAGTCCATCCGAGGAGTCAGAACAGAGGTGACTACGAGCGTTCCATAAGTTCTTCAAACTTGCTGGTTCCTGGAAGCAGATCGTGTGGGACGAATCTTGCTTTGAGCAACGGTGTTTTGACACCCCAGCATTGTTCTTCTTCTCATCTCTCTCTAGATTATTGTAACTCATTCTGTCCCAATTGCAACACGTTTACAAGGAAGAACGAGAGATCTTCTCTTCTCTATTTTCTCCTCCATATTGTAATCGGGTTATTTGGTATTTGTATCTTCGTAGATCTTTGTTGCATCTGTTTTAACCGTCTTTGATCAATCTCCGGGACTAACAATCTCAAAACAAGATCCGTGTAGATGAAAAACATTAATGCTTCGCTTCTCCAATCGGACTTCTGCAAGTTAGAAAAGTTCGATGGAGAGCATTATCAAGTCTGGAAGAGAAAGGTTTACCTAACTCTCCAACTAAAAGACGTTGATCATGTTCTGTTGGAGGAAGAACCCTCTGTTCCAGACACTGGATCTACTGTCGCAATCAACGCGGCTACCAAACTCCAGGCCAAGTGGAGAAGGAAAAATAGCATCTGTAGGCTTCTCATCCTGAATGCTATGGAGGACTCCCTGGCAGAATCCTACTCGAAGAAGGAACTTGCCAGAGACATATGGGAGTCTGTGGAAAAACTGTATAAAGAAGACAAGAACCGGAGCAAAATGTTTGTGGTTGAAAAATATCACAAATTTCTCTTTGAGGACGAAAAGTCCATGTTGCCACAGGTGAAGGAATTTCTGAAGCTGCGTCAGAAACTAGAAGACGGAGATGCCCCTTCCCGACAAGTTTGTCGTCGGAGGGATCGTCTCAAAACTTCCTGCTGGATGGAGTACCTTATATACAAGGATGCACAGAAAGAAGCTAGACATTAGCTTGGGAGATCTCACTACTAAAATAACCCATTTTAGCGACGTCAGGAGACGTCGCTAAATAAGGAAAATACGTCGCTAAAACCAATTTGCGACGTATTTGGCGACGAAAAATGGACGTCGCTTATAGGCAAGTCGCAGATGACATTTTAGTCACTGAACGTCGCTATTTGCGATGCGGACTTAATTATCGCTAGACGTCGTAAAATTAGCGACAATTAGCGACATATCACTACGTGCCAAAATTGCGAAGTAAAGCGACTACTTGCGACGCTGTAAACTTTATATATGATGACATGGCGTGGCAGCCACGTGGCAACTTAGCGACGACTACCGACAGATTTAGCGACGTGTGTTAGTGACGTCTAGCGACGTAACGTCGCTATTTAGCGACGTATAGCGACGTCTACGTTCCATCGCAGTACGTCGCAGAACGTCGCTATACGTCGCAGATATTACAAAAAAAATTTAAAAAAATATAATTGATATTTTTGTTATGATGTGTGTCTGTGTTTGCAGTGTGTGTGAAGTGCAGTGTTCGAACCATCGACAGTTTCGCTTACTGTTCTATGTTTTATCTTGGACAGAAAGAGCAACAGTTCAGGGTGCACTTCTCAGAGCTTCCTCTTCACGTCCTTCACCTTCTCGGGAACCTTTACGACGTCCCGAGAAAGTGAAAGACGTGAAAATGAACCTCTCAGAAGTGCACCCTGAACTGTTGCTATTTCTATCCAAGATAACACATACAACAGTAATCGAAACTGTCGATGGTTCCGAACACTGTATTTCACATTCACTGTAAACACAGACACATCATAACAAAAATACACAATATATTTTTTAAAATTTCGGCAGCACCTTCTTTGTATATCAGATCATCGCTTATAACCCAGCGTAATGTAATACTAAGACATCAATGTAATACTAAGACATCATCTACTACAAAATACATAATCCAAATACAAAATACAAAATACTGAAACCAAAATACAAAATACTGAAACCAAAATACAGAAACCAAAATATAAAATACAGAACCAAAATACAAAATACTGAAACCAAAATACAAAATACAAAAACCAAATATAGAAACCAAAATACAAAATACAGAAACCAAAATACAAAATATAGAATCCAAAATAGGACCCTCTATGAGAACGGATGGCTCAGAACACAACCCAACCGGAGAGGATACTCTAAGAGATCCATCTGAGAGGGACGTATACTCTGAGAGATCATATTTACAAGAATTATATCAGTAGTGGGATCGAGTGTTGGAGGAGATATTATCAAAGTATACGTTCTACTCAGATGGGTCTCTCACCGTTACTATTTTTTCCTGACAGCATGGTGGATGTGCTCCGTCCACAGATTCTTGCTCCGAGCCAAAACTTTGTCCCGGAGCTCAAGTGGACATCCTTGGTGTAGAGCTCGAGTGAGAGGTTCCTGACAGCATGGTGGCCTCTTTTGTTAAAGTATCCGTGCTCGTCCCACAACCAATGTGGGATGAGCACCGATACTTTAACAAAGGAGGCCACCATGCTGTCAGGAACCTCTCACTCGAGCTCTACACCAAAGATGTCCACTTGAGCTCTGGGACAAAGTTTTGGCTCGGAGCAAGAATCTGTGGACGGAGCACATCCACCATGCTGTCAGGAAAAAAAAGTAACGGTGAGAGACACATCTGAGTAGGACGTATACTCTGATAATATCTCCTCCAGCACTCAATCCCACTACTGATATCATTCTTGTAAAAGTAATCTCTCAGAGTATACGTCCCTCTCAGATGGATCTCTCAGAGTATCCTTTCTGGTTGGTTGTCGTATCATCATTGCCGAGGGATGAGGGTCGGAGGACAGTCGACTTTATCTACGGATACATAGTTTCTGCCTCGCCAGTCGAATGGCTGCAAGGACTATGTTACCGCGGTGTCGTAGTACAATATAATCCAGAGATTGACACAGTTCTAATTCATATTGTAGTCCAATACAAATAGTCTAATACAAAAACAACCCAATACAAATAGTCCAATACAAATAAGTACTAATAGCTAATGAGAACCACGCTGCTCACACAAACGCTCAATGATACGTTCACGCAACCACCTCGAAAAAGCGAGATTTTTGGCACGAGGAGGGATGTCGTCCCTTGCAAGGACTGCATGAAGAGAACTCTCGGTCTCACTAGCTACCGGTGCTGGATGAATAGAACTCTCGGTCTCACTAGCAACCGGTGCCACTTCCTCCTCAACTGTAGGAGGAGCCACCTCAGCATTCACTGTTTTATTCAAACGACGTGCCGCTCCTCGGGTCATAGGTGCCATCTGGTAAGTATATCTAACAGAATGTAAAAGAATGTAATAGCTCAAAATACAGTTGGTACTAACCTCAATAGAACAAACACTCTCACAGCTCAAAATACTAATACATGCTCACGCCTTACTCTTGTGACACTCCCTTTCAAACACAAACACACACCTATATGTTCCCTTACACATGTTGCCATGTTACCTTTAAAAATAGGAAACCCTTGTTGTCTATAATAAGACACAATTCACCAAAGGAATCAGTGAGCTAACATGCAGCCTATTCTAATTAAGCAATCCTACAGTAAACACAAACTAGAACATGTGGGGATCATTATAACTCATCAAAAGGAATCAGTTCAATTCAGTTCAAGGAAGAACAGCAAACCAAATTCCTGAGTTTTCATCAAACCAATTTAAATCGAACGCCATGTCCAATATCCTATTCTCAAATCACAAGCCTAATCAGAAATGAAAAAAAAGGAATTAACAGGTACTAACACGTGTTACAACCATGATAACTGAACAACAATTACAAATCAAAAAATTTGGAATTAAAGTTCAGGGGACAATCAAAACTGATTCATGAGTATCAGTCAACCCATTGAAACCAACTCGAGTCCAAATTCCATTCCCATATCATAAAACTTAATTTAATAAGTAAAGATCAATCTATCATAGGCTAATACACATGTAGGAGTAATATTGGTACTTAAAACATTAGTTAGAATCAGATTAACAGGATTGACATAGGAAAAACTTGAAATGTATCATGTTTCAGTCATGTCAAGTCAACCCACATTTGTTCGAATCCCATATCACAGCAACGACCCATTGTCAATGTAAATATCAACTAACATAGATTAACAACATGTCTAGGAATCAAATCTAGCATTTAAATCATAATTTAAACCATTTAAACTAGGAATAAATCTGTGTCTGTGTGTGTGCATGTGTCTATGTCTGTGTGTGTGTCCGTATCCGTGTGTATATGTATGTCTGTGTCTGTGTCTGTGTGTGTGTGGTGTGTGTGTGTGTGTGTGTTAGTGTTCGTGTGTGTCCGTGTGTGTATGTGTGTGGTGTGTTAGTGTTCGTGTGTGTCCGTGTCTGTGTGTGTGTGTGTCTGTGTCTGTGTGTGTCCGTGTCTGTGTGTGTGTGTGTCCGTAGAGGAGGAGGAGGAAGGAGAGGAGTTATGTTAGGGTTTACCAGAGGAAGAGGAGGAGGAGGTCGGATTGGGGGAGGAGGAGCTCGAGGAGGAGGATCTCGAGGAGGAGGAGCTCGCCGGAGGGGGAGGGAGTCGCCGGGGGGAGGGGGTCGCCGGGGGGGGAAGGCACTGACAGAGGGGGAGGGAGTCGCCGGGGGGGGGGTTGGGGTGCGGGGAAAAATTAAAATTTTGGGGGATTTTCGAGTGAGAGTGAGGAGGAAAGAAGGTAGCGGCGTGCCCTAAGTAAAATAACTTAACGACGTAACTTGTTGACGTCGCTAAACGTTGCAACCATGGCGACATATACTTATAATATGTCGCTGAACGTCGCTATTCAGCGACGTAGTATAATCCTGTCGCAGAACGTCGCTAGCCAGCGACGTTTTCCGACGTGTTTATAAAGACGTTGCTACTGACGACGTAATTTCTTGCCGTCGCTACATTACGTCGCTATTTGATGATATTTTAGTAGTGTCTACTTCAAGAGATCCATGTTGAGGACGAGATGCGTTCCCAACAGAAGGTGGACACTCTGTCCAAACAGTTGGCTAAAGCCAAGCTTGTGCAGACGAGAGATTCCAAGGGGAAGCAGGCGGCTTCTCATCCCAAGAAGAAGGACTTCACTAATCTGAAAGTGAAGGGTCCTTCATTCAAGCAACAGAAGACTAAGTCCTACGTGACTTGTTACAATTGTGGCAAGAAAGGCCATTACAAGAGTGAATACAGATCTAAGCCTAAACTGTCACGACCCGTATCCCAAATACAACGGTGACGTTATGGAACACATCCCCAGGATACGCGCCGAATTCGCGATTGTCACCCGTAAATCAGCAGAATGGAAAATACAAGGACAATCACATTCATAATTACAACTTTAATTATATTTACATCAAGAGTATTTCTAAAGGTACATTAACTTTAAGTTAGTTACAACAAAATGTTATACATAAGACTAACTACAAACTATCGGTTGCCACCTCCTGAGATTCTCTCAGATCGTCTATTCTTCATCATCCAGGGGTAATGGATCTGCTGGAACGTCATCCTCACCTAGTGAACAAATACTAGGTCGTTTAGAAACGAAAAGCAAGTCCTCGGTCAAGGACGGTAAATAAATGATATAATGATTGGAAGTGAATGATAAATAATATATCTTGAAATTTGGAAAATTAGTTTTACTTTCATAAGAGTAAATTGAATATCTCAGTATTAATTATTCTTAATTATTGCATAAACACTAAATATGCATACAATAACGTACATTCTAAATGAAAATGCAATTTTGAGAACAACCCTTCCGAATATTCTCCTAATCAGCTTTTTTCGACAACAATCCCATATACCTGGGATCAGGTTATGACTTGGTGGCGCGGTGCTTAGAATCCGGCCCTGTCTCTCTTGGGCTTAAATGTACTGAGTCTCTCTTGAACCCAGAAAATCATCAAATCGATGTTACTGTCGAAGAGGTACAATTGTTGGATGGCACAGAATTAAATCCGGCCCTGCCTCTCACAGGCTAAATGGATGGCTCAGATCATTACAATCCGGCCCTGCCTCTCATGGGCTAAGTGAGATAAGCCTCACATACTCAATTCGTATGGCCCTACGAATGAGCTAGTGTACTGATCAGTCTTTGGTTATTATGTTGCGGAGCTGTAAAGGTGATATTCGGGTTGTTCTCCCCTCCCCATGCTTCCTATCTAAGCTTTATGATTTCTAAGTGTTACTATTACAATCACAAATAAGGAATTTATCTTTCTAAAAGGCTAAAATGTATTTTGTAAGATGTCCAATTGAATGATATTTAGAAATCAACTTTTCCGAAATGGCATTTGTATTTAAACTACCAAGTGGAATATAAGGAGTCTAAACAGATTTATAATACGTGTCTTATTATATCCCAAATATTCTCTAAGGTTTACAAGATTATCCAAATTTCTTGGAAGGTCGAGAATTAGTCTATATCTTGAAATTTTTGAAAATTTCGGCAGAGTCTCCTTTGTATTTAGAGACCCCGAAAATTTTTCAAGAAACATGATAAGGATATAAATTAATCCAGGTTCGCCGACCCCTTCGGTGGAGCAACCCTCAACACCGGAAACCACGCAGTTAATAATTCGGATTCGCCGACCCCTTCGGTGGAGCAACTCTCAACACCGAAAATCACAAAATAAAATAAAAGTGCAGTTTTTGAAGTTTATTACCTTGGCAAGCAATTTAAGCAAATAAGCAAGTTTCCTGGGTGATTGCAGCTTGCTAAATATTATACAAATTCAAAAATAGAGTTATTAGTAGCACAAATGATACTAGATTTTGCTTCCAAGTGTCATGTCTTTACAAAATTAATTTACTACTCTTGTAACATTGGTTTGATAATGCAAAAGAGTTTTAAAAATTGGAATTTGATAGATGTAAGGTTACTTTGATATATAAGAACTTATAACCACTCAATTTAACTAATTAATCATGTCAATATATGTCATTTTGGTAATTTTTATATTGTGGACAGAATTGATATTATACCAAATTAAACCCGAATTTTTGACTAAATCCCTATATGCTAAAATACTCATAATTTAGTTCTTTGGTATGCAAAGGAGCTTAAAATTTGAAATTTGCAAATGTATGTTTATTTTGTCTTATAGGAACCCAAAAGTTCCATTTTGACTATATAATGAAGTCCAATTATATTAAGTAGGGATATTTTATATTGTGGATAGATTTGATATCATTGAAAGAAAATTATCTCATTATTGTACAAAGAAGTATAAAACTCATATATGCATATTTTTCTTTTAAGTGTAAAGGTGGAGTCCCTAAGTTAGGTCAACTTGTAAGTGTCCATATAAGTACATGGATTGTGTCCACTAATTGTGTCAAAGCAAAAGTATATAATTCTTGGGTTGAATCCACATAATATCATATGAAGTTAGAGTCGAAGTGTTTATTGGTATATATATATATATATATATATATATATATATATATATATATATATATATATCTGTATTGTGTTCAACATATATATTTGCATTGATACAATGTTGTGTCCAGGTAGTATGGTGTTCCACACATTTATTCAAGTATCCATATACATACATTCAAGTGTTCAAATTATATTCATCTATGGTGTTGTGTGCATATTGTGCCCAATATTGTGTCCAAAAAATGTATAATCATCCAAGGTGTATCCATGTTATATATTTATTCTTAATTCATACTACATTTTTATAAAATAGATTTTTGTCATAAATTTCCTAAATTCCAGAATATAAATTAATCTATATTTGTCCAAGGAAAATTGAAAAATCAATTTAGAGACATTTTCAAGGGAAAAAGGAAAGAGGACTTGCCTTGGGTTGAAGATGACCTAGTTTCTCCACAAATTTCCTAGGTTTTTGGTATTGGAAAGGAAGGAGGAAGAGAGGATGGTGCTGGAGATGGCGGGGGTGGCCGGCAGTGGGCTCGGGCGGCGGCAGTGGGTCCGGTCAGAGGCGGCGGGTCCGGGCGGCAGCAGCGGGTCCGAACGGAGGGCTGCGGTAGCACAGTAGCAGCAGTAGTAGTATAGCAGTGGTAGTAGTAGATGGAGATGGAGAGAGGAGTGAAGTGAAGAGTAGGAGGAGGGAATTGGTTGGGTGTGTGTGTGCTGAGGGGGGTGGTATGGAATAAGAACGGGGTTTTATTATAGAAGAGGAGGATTATTTGTTTAAGGAGAGAGTGAGAGGTGGCAAGAGATGGGATTCTATTCCTTCATGTGAAGACATGTGTCAATGCCACATGTCCTATGGATTGCCACATGCCCCTTGGAGATGACACCTCATAAGGTTGAGTTGGTGAACAATTTGTGAAATTTACAAAATTTTCCTAGGGTCTCAATTGTAAAGTTTTACATATTTAAATAGAAAATTGTTATAATTTTTATTATTATTAAATTTGTAGAGAAAAAATTTGTTAGAGTATTACATGTCTACCCTCCTTAGAATAATTCCGTCCTCGGAATTGAAATAACTACTATAACAATGTGATTACTAACCTGTCTCAGCGAATAGATACGGATATTGCCTCCGCATATCTTCTTCTTTGTCCCAGGTTGAATCTCCAGGAGAATCCTTACTCCAAGCTACTCGAACTAACGGAATGATTCGATTTCGAAGAATCTTATCTCTTCGATCCAAGATTCCAACAGGTTTCTGCTCTATCCATAGAGTTGGACCAACAATGATATCTGAATGGTTTAATACATGACTCGGATCCGATACATATCTTCGGAGTTGAGATACATGGAACACATCATGTACTCCTTCCAGGGTTGGTGGAAGAGCTAGTTTGTAAGATACTTTCCCAATTCTTTCTAGTACATCAAATGGCCCAATATATCTCGGACTCAGTTTTCCCCGTCTACCGAATCTAATTGTTCCTTTTGTTGGTGAAATCTTCAAGAACACATGATCACCGGGTTGAAACTCCAATATCCTTCGATGTTTGTCAGCCCACATCTTTTGTCTATCTTGTGCAACTTGCAGGTGACTTCTTATTGCTTTGACCTTGTCTACTGTCTTTGTCACCAGTTCTGGACCTAGCAATTATCTCTCTCCTACATCTGTCCAACATACTGGAGATCTATATTTTCTTCCATACAAGGCTTCAAAAGGTGCAACTTTGATACTATCATGGTAACTGTTGTTATAAGAGAATTCTACCAAATGTAGGTGGTCATCCCATGATCCTCCAAAATCTAATGTGCAGGCCCTTAGCATGTCTTCCAAAGTTTGAATTGTCCGTTCGGACTGACCATCTGTTTGAGGATGGTAAGCGGAGATGAACTTTAATCGAGTACCAAGATTTTTTTGTAGACTTTTCCAGAAATGTGAGATAAACCTGGTGTCTCTATCTGACACTATACTTACTGGTATTCCGTGTTGGCTGACAATCTGTTTCATATATTTGTGCCAGTGTTCTGTTGACTGTCCCACGCGAAAAGGTAGAAATCGAGTTGTTTTAGTAAGTCTATCAACAATAACCCAGATAGCATTATTACCCTTTTGGGTCTTATGTAGTCCTGTTACGAATCCATTGTGAGATTCTCCCATTTCCATTCCGGTATGGACAAAGGCTGAAGAAGTCCTGTTGTCCTCTGGTGTTCCGCTTTCACTTGTTGACAGACGAGGCATTTAGACACAAACCTAGCAATATCTCTTTTCATGTCATGCCACCAGAAATTTTGTCTCAAATCCTGGTAAATCTTAGTACTGCTCGGGTGAATAGAATATTGCGAGTTATGAGCTTCTGACATAACTTCTGTCCGCAATTCTCCACCGGGTACGCACAATCTATCTCCGAATCTTAATGATCCGTCTGGATGCTTCCTCATCCCGGTCTGGAGCCCTTCTTTTGTTTGTTTCCAAATTTTCTGAAGTTTTGCATCACCATGTTGGGATTCCTTGATTCTATCTACTAAGGATTGTATTTGTAAATTTTTCCATATTCCTTCTGTTGTAGGACATATTACTTCAATTCCCATTTTTCTCAAATCCTCTAGGATTTCTTTTGGGGTGTTCATAAAGAATGTTGTTGGCTTTCTGCTTAGTGCATCTGCGACCTTATTTGCTTTACCAGGATGATATTCCATTGTCATATAAAAGTCTTTAAGTAACTCTAGCCACCTTCTTTGTCGAATATTGATCTCCTTTTGGGTAAATACATACTTTAAAATTTTATGATCTGTATAAATCTTAATCCTTTCTCCATACAAGTAATGTCTCCATAATTTAAGTGCAAATACGACATCTGCAAGTTCCAAATCATGAGTCGGGTAATTTCTCTCATGTTGTTTTAATTGTCGAGAAGCATAGGCTATAACTGTTCCTTGCTGCATTAGCACACAACCTAGCCCCTTGCCTGAAGCATTATTGTATGTCTCATATCCACCCGATCTGACGGTAATGCCAATACAAGTGCTGAAATCAGCCTTTCCTTTAATTCTTCAAAAGCTGCTTGGCATTTCTCCGTCCAATTGAATTTTTCTTCTTTCTAGGTCAGCCGAGTTAAAGGCTCCGCGATTTTTGAAAACTTTTCCACGAAGCGTCTATAGTACCCTGCTAAACCTAAGAAGCTTCAAATTTCTGCTACAGACTTTGGTGTTGGCCATGATTTAACAGCTTCTACCTTCTTTGGATCTACTGAAATTCCTTCACCACTGATAATATGACCTAGGAAGGATATATGGTCCAGCCAAAATTCATATTTGCTCAATTTGGCGTATAACCGTTCTTCTCTCAAAGTCTGTAGTACTATTCTCAGATGCTCTTCATGTTCTTCTTCATTCTTTGAATATATAAGGATATCATTAATGAATACAATCACGAATTTATCCAAGTATTGATAGAATATTTGATTCATTAAATCCATGAATATAGCAGGAGCATTTGTTAACACGAATGGCATAACTAAGAATTCGTAATGCCCATAACGAGTTCTAAATGCTGTCTTCTGGATATCTTCCTTCTTAACTTTTACTTGATGATATCCAGATCTCAAATCAATCTTCGAGAATACCTTGGCCTCTCCTAGTTGATCAAATAACTCATCAATACGGGGTAAAGGATATTTATTTTTGATTGTTACCTCATTCAAGGCTCTGTAATCTATTACCAGTCGTAAAGTTCCATCTTTCTTCTACGAATAACACTGGTGCACCCCAGAGTGAGGCACTTGGTTGTATGAATCCCTTTGATAATAATTCTTTTATTTGTTTGTTAAGCTCTGCTAACTCTTCCTTGTTCATGGGATATATCTTTTTAGCTGTAGGTGCTGCCCCAGGTATTAAATTGATAGAGAATTCTACTCTCTATCTCTATCGGGGGCAATCCTGGTAGATCTTCTGGAAAAACATCTTTAAAATCTTCTACAACTTTTGGGAATTGTTTTTCCTCCAGTTCTTGGAATTTTCCTCGAATTGGCAGTACGAGTTTCTCTAATTCTTTCGCATCAAATTCTTTCTGGTTTTGATTAAATTCATATGTTTTCTTATTTGGGAGTTGAAATAAAATTCTTCCTTTTCCACAATCTATATAGGCCGACGTCCTGGTTAGCCAATCCATCCCAAGTACTACGTTATAATTGTTCATTGGAAAGATCAATAGTCTTACCCGAAAAGCTCCACCACCCCAATTTTACTGGACAGGCGTTGCAAACCGGCTAACCTTTACCATACCAATGCCTGTAAGAATATTTAGATTCCTGGCCAGGGTTGTGATTCAATTTCCCGTTAGGTATAAAACTAGCAGATATAAAGTGTGTGGCTCCTGAATAAAAAAAATAGATGCTGGATATGATGAAACTAATATAGTACCTGTTACCACTTTGCCTGCAATCTCAGCTTCTTCAGTATCCAGCATAAATGCTTGCCCGTGTTTCTACATCTTCTTTCCAGCCTGGGATTGTCTAGCCTTCTGTACTTGTTGGTATTGATGGGCATGGGATGCGAGTGGTGATCTTTGTTGCCCATGTTGGCCCAATGATTATATTGTGTTTTTGAATATGGCTAATCAGTTAAGTTTAACATAATGATGTCACTAATATCATATATTCACTTTTATGTTGCTACTTAAACTTAGCATTATAATAATTGTCCTATATTATATTGCTATGCTTGTATCGTACCAACACTTGTTGGCCTAACGTGCTATCATGTTGTCACTTAAACTTAGCAATGTCCTAATTGTCCCATATTATTGCTAGCTTGTATCGTACTGCAACATGTTTTGCTGGCCTAACATGTATTTGTAGACATGCAGTAAGCATGATCAAACATGATCAAACAGACATAGGCAATGAAGAATTAATGATGGACCAAAGACGACGTCATACAAAGAGATTTCTCTGAACCGTCTAGCGACCTATCCGGGGCCTCGCATCGAGGGTTCCGCTGCCCGTCAGCGACAGGGGTCGAGGGGGCAGCGCCCCCGTCGGGGGTTCGGGGGCGAAGCCCCCGAAAGGTATTCAGATTTTCATATCTGTATCTTTCGGACGACTGCTGTCAAGGAAAAAGACGTCTTCAGGGCTGGTCAAATATCAGAAGAAAGGCATCATCAAAGGGCTCTTGGTTTTCCTACTTTTTCCAAGTCTGTAATCTTCAATTTATTGAGTCTAAGAGAATGTGTACGTTGAGTCGCACTGAGTCATCTCAACCCCTAGACATATCTCTCCAAACTCTACCATACAAACAGACCAATTCCTGAACCAAGCCCAAGCTCCACAAAGCCCAAAAGCCCAATGGACCAATTCTGTCTTCTGGAGACAGTTTGGGCCGAACTCTGCCTCCACACAGAGTTCGGGCCGAACTCTGTCCCCTGATTTCCAGTACCCTAATTTTTAGGGCCTGCTTGCTACAAGCTGTCCAACGGCCAAAAATTTGAATTATTTATACCGAATTCTGGCCGAATTCTGCATGTCCCGAACCCTATAAATAGGCCTTGGTTTCTCTCATTTGAAACAATCCACTCTTCTATTCTTCTTCTCTTACATAGCCTATATAGTCAAGAGCCTTACTCTTCCAATCTACTAGCCACAAAACTTCCTAAGTCCCAAGGTGCTCAAGTGCGATTCAGCTAGAAGTTTTTGTGCAAGAGTTGAAAAGAAAAGTCACTTGGACAATTCCAAGTCGCTTGAAAAAATCCAAGCAAATCGCCACTGCGATCCTCTATAAGAAGTTGACGTGCTCTTCTGAAGAAAAGGCACGGGTTGTAAACTATTTCACAAATAGTGGATTTGAATCCTGAGCTAGAGTTCTCAGGCCTGGACTAGTCCTCCACGAGAAAAACTAGGTTAAAACTGCTGTATTTGCGTATGCTCTTCTGATCTTTATTTACTTTCGCATTTCCTTCTGATTTATTTACTATCTTGATAGTTATTTTGTGGAGGTGATATAGAGTTAATTTTATTTGGTGATTATCGACACAAACTCTATTCACCCCCCTCTAGAGTTGCCTACACCTGTGTTTCAATGGTATCAGAGCAAGGTCTCTATTGTAAGGCTTAACATCCTTAGAGTAGATCCTTGTTTATTTGTGTATGGCATCGTATTCTTCCTCCTCCGATGAAGAGGGTTTTACTTCTAGTAGCATAGACAATCATGTTTCTTCTAAATGCAATAAGTGCTCTAAGTGGAAAGCCATGGCTAACCAATCCTTAAAGTTTGCTAAGGCTTTTCATTCTACAAATGAAGAACTTGTAGAAAAGGTTATTCATTTAGAAGAAGCTAATGAGTTTTTGAGAAATGAAAACAATGTTTTATTATCTAGACTTGACTCTCAAAACTCATCTTGTGTTTCTTTAAAGAGTTTGAATGATTCTTTAATTTTGAAAATCAAATCTCTTTTCTCATCAATAGAAGATCTTAAGAAGCAAGCATATGAGCTAAATCATTTGTATGATTCTTCTATTGACTCTTTAAAGAAACAAAATGATGATTTTATTTCTAGAATTGCTTTATTTGAAAAAGAGAATTATGCTTTAAATGCTAAATTTGATTCTCTTACTTGTTTGCATAATGATTTGCTATTAGAACATGATATTTAAGACCAAATCCATGCATAGTGATTCTCTTACTTGTGTGCATAATGATTTGCTATTAGAACATGATATTCTTAAGACCAAATCCATGCATAGTAATTCTCTTACTTGTGTGCATAATGATTTGCTATTAGAACATGATATCTTAAGACCAAATCCATGCATGCTCACTCTAGAAATATTCATCATTCTAGTATGTCACATGTTCATAATCATGCTCATTCTGATACATGTGCACACACTAGTATTAGGTGCTTCTATTGCTCTCGCATTGGACACATGAGTGTAACTTGTCCTATTCGTAGGAGTTTTTCTACCAATGCTAGAGTAAATAGTACATGGGTCCCTAAAGCTAACAAATGTGGATCCAAATTTATTTGGATACCAAAGTCTTCACCTAATGTTGTAGGTGGAGCTTCTTGTATTGGAATATAGCACCAAGGAGCGAGTTGGTGGTTGCAAAGCTCAAAGGTCATCTTCCAAGCAATTGTACCAACACAAGTGTGGCCACTAGAGCCACTTTGGTAACATGCTCAACGATTCTCTTTAAATAGTTGATATTGTTGAATCTAGCATGTTTCTCTTGATGTCTTGCTATTAGCTCACATTGACATCCTTTGGTTGCTTATTCTATAAATCAATGTGAGATATAATACTAGCATGCTTAGTTAATATTTTATTTCTTTATCTAGCATGACTAATTACTTAGCTTAAATGACTAGTTCACACTATATAGTTTATCACTCATTTTCTAGTAGTGTGACACATCTATATATGCATCCTCATTTTTTTTAATCCTTATCTATAAAGTATGCATATCACTCTAGTCCATATGACCTTGGTTTTGATTTGAGTTAATATGATTTTATCTCTTCATCTTTAAAAGTTTTGAGATAGTTACTTCTTGTCAATTTGTATTTAGTATACCATTGGTATTTGTGAATATATGTGTTTAGCACAAGCTTCTTATCACTTGATAAGTATATACTTATACTTCTTGTTAACCTTGTGCTTACATAATATATTCATTATTGATTCTCATGTTTTATTTTGATTATCCTATTGAGAATCAATTATATCTTTGTCTAATAAAGTCTATTTATACGTGCTTTTGAATTTGTGATAGTTTTTCAAACATTCATGATAGATACATGACTATATTCATTAAATCTTCATTTACATGTAGATCATGTATTTATTATATTGACATCTATTTTTGTATAAATATCTTTATGTGGGCATATGAGATAAGCTCAAGTTTCATATTATTGAAGAGTATTTATTCATACTTGTGCTTACCTTATAATTTAGCTATTGATTCTTTTGACTAAATTTGTGTTATCTCTACTTGAATCAATTAGCTTATTCCTTAAAGTCTTCTTTTTGATGATATCTTATTGGCTTTTATTTGTTGACTTTATGGATACATGTCTTTCACTCTTAATTTGATCTTTTCGCTTAACCAATTCTCAGCCTGATTCCAGTTCTGTCACCAGAATCCGAAATTTGGGCCGAACTCTGCCCTTACCAGAGTTCGGGCCGAATTCGGCCTGGCTGTTCCAGAACCGGAAACAGCCTCAACCGTTGATCAAATTATAGATCCAATAGCCATTATTGATTCCAAATGTTGATATTTATTTATTCAAATGCCTTTAAGTTGGAATGTTGAGAGAAAATATTTATTAGTGTCTTGTTCATGACTTTTATGGAAGTTCTTTTAAGAATTGCTTGATTTTGTGCTTTACCTTACTTGTTGAGATCATCATACTTATTTTGAGTATGAATCTTCAATATATTTATTTTCATAAAGTGTATTTTGAAAATATTTGTTTTGAAAATATTCTTAGCAAATTTTGATGACCATTCTTTCATTATTTGGGTATTTACCTCTCTTATTCAAAGTAATTTTTATACTTTGATGTTTTTTGATGATATTGCATATATTCCTCTAAATCTAATTTCTTAAAAGTAAAGAACATCTTGGGAACAAGCCGAAAGGGTCCTTCTTTCATACAGGTGTAAATAGCCTGAAGCGACACGGTGCACTAGTCTTCGGACTATCGCTAGCTGGGAACCGGCCCCTACAGCTAACCCAAAGTGATCAACACTTTATAGACTTAAGATTTATTAAGGTCTACTTGCAACCATTATCGAGTTCTGGATCCTTCCCTAAGTTCCAGAATACTTCATCATATCTAGCCTTATATTTGAGCTATAAATATTTTATTATTATTGCCCAATGATGTTTTGTAGCACATGAGAATATATGTAATTGATATATCATACTTCTCATGTCTTTAGCTACTATGGGTTGAACTTTTACTTTGAGATTTTCCATTTCTAGAGAATACACTTTCATAATGGTTATAATTTTGCATTCTCTAGATCAATCTATTATTTCATTATCTTGGGCAAAGAGATTTGCTTTATTGTGTTTTCATGAACATCTCTTTTGTCCTTTACTTGATGAGAGTCTAATTCATTTACTTGCTATCTTATGCTCTTATCCTTGCTTAGCAAAGAGTATATAAATCATTTTGATCATTCAAAATGTATTACCCTTATTATGAACTCTATGCTTAAGCATGTATTTTTTAGTGTTAGTGACTTAAGATTTAATGAGCACATTTATCATGTTAATGGCCTATCTCATTAATCTTAATTAGTTATGTAGCTAGCTTGCTTATTTGCGATGTATTGTTAAGCTACATAATTTTTGTTCACTTTTACTATTCTAGCTATCCTTGAACTTCAATCTATATGTGATATGCTAGTTTACAAAAACAAGATTTATGAATTTTTTCTGATTTGTATTCTATTTTAGATACATATGTTTGGTTTCTAAAATTAGTTTGACAAATTTTTATTTTATCTTGTTTCCATTGAGATTTGTGATTCATCGCTTTAACTTCCTTTCATACTAGTCATTGACAAGCATCTCTTAAATTTCTCTCATCTTTCGAGTCATGATTCTATTATATTATCATTTCTTTGGAATAAATTTGCAATCATTTAAATAAGATTGACTCTTTTCTATATTTTCCATTGGTTTGTTTATATGGTTTTTAGATGGAATTTATGGCGGATCATAATTATTTATTGGTTTACTTTATGAATGATCCTATTGATAGAGTAGTCCTATATTATCTAATTATGTGGTTATCAAGTTAATTTATTACTCTACTTTGACTACTCATGGATTATCACATATGCTCTTTGCTATTTGAACTTCATTGGTTTCTTATTTAGTATTAGCAAGGTTGGATTATTACCCGTTGATGGGTATATGTGGTAAAACATACATAGTCCATGCAAAGCAATAAATTGGTTGATCATTTCTTAATTAGATAATCATGGACATGATATTTGAGATTTATTTTTTTTGAGCTATATTTTGACTTTCATCATGATTGATTTAATTGACTTTATTGATGATGATATTTTTCTTTAGTTTATTTTTATCTTTTGAGCTATATTGTGATTCTCATCATGATTGTTTTTAATGGACCTTATTTCTTTTCATGATGATTTTTTTTTCAAAAGGTAACATGCATTGATCTATCATATTTAAATATGAGATTCTTCTATATAGGCTAATGTATGTCATCTTTTGATTATATGTGCTTAATTAAGATATTATTTTGATCCTTCATCTTTAGTGACTATTTTATTGGATATCTCTCCTAAAGATGACATTATTTGTTTTATGACGTTTTTATAGCCTTACATCATTTTTTATGTCATAAGTTATCATTTTATAGACGTTTTTATTGCATTAAGCAAGGGGGAGAAATCAATATTTGATTTACCCCTAGATCTTGAAGTTATCATTTTTTTGCTATAAGTGCTTTGGAACTAGATACGCATATTTTAAGGGGGAGCAAATAAATTGGTTCAATTCATTTATTCCCTTTAATATGTCATATACCTAGTTCATCATTGACCCATATTTTTATCATTATTTATATATTAGTGATTGAGGTTATGATACTGTTTTTTTGTGAAAAGTTTATGAGAGTATATGCAATTTTTTTTATCATATTATCTCTCTTTTATATGGGTCATTTCGTTAATATTTAATTTCGTATTTTATCTTGATGACGATTGTGCTTTCTTTGATTTGGCTTTCTTTGTATGTTTCATTTGGCTTTCCTTGTTGAGGACTTATCCAATATTCATGATTTTATCTATATTGGTCATAGTTTGAGGGGGAGCATTCAATTCGACTGAATTTCTCCTTCTCAAACATTGTTTCTCCTTTACCTTCATGTTTATTCATATAGCATGATAAGGTAATTGAGTTCAAATGCATGAATTTTGGATAAGCAAATAGATTTGCAAATAATGAGATCATTTTATATCAATTGCTTCTATTTTACATTGATCATTCCTTTATTTTGTTTCACTATTTATCTGTGGACAATTGTGACTATCATAGTTTCATTGATCAATGTTTCAAGTTTTCATATTTCAATTGATATCAAGTTTGTCTATTTCAATATCTCAATTGGTTTCTTTCTTCTTTGATATCTATTATTTGCAATTATCTAATCCTTATGGTTTTTGACTGAAATCTTTTATTTCATAATTCTCTTCCAAAACTAGAGCAATATTTCATATCATACTATGTTTTGTATGTCTTTCTTGGATTTCATGTTGGTAAACTATCTATTGATTATTTTCAAATTCTTTTAGTTTTACCAACTATTTGTGTCTTGACAAGCTATTTTCTTTTTGGCACTCTACATTGGGTATGTAGTTTCTATACTTGTCTTTACACACTTCTCCCATTGATCCTTATTTAGTATCTTGATCATGATTGTCTATGCCTTCCTCCTTATGCTTGAGTTCATTTTATCTCTTATTACGAGGGAGCTTATTTTGATCATGTCAAAGGGGGAGAAATAAGTTTAAGTTAGCACACTATCTTCTCGTAGTATGTGTTTATTAGTGATATATGCATCTATCGTATCTGTCTTAAACTTAACCGATTTGCCATAATCAAAAAGGGGGAGATTGTTGGCCCAATGATTATATTGTGTTTTTGAATATGGCTAATCAGTTAAGTTTAACATAATGATGTCACTAATATTCATATATTCACTTTTATGTTGCTACTTAAACTTAGCATTGTACTAATTGTCCTATATTATATTGCTATGCTTGTATCGTACTGCAACATACTTTGTTGGCCTAACATGCTATCATGTTGTTACTTAAACTTAGCAATGTCCTAATTGTCCCATATTATATTGCTATGCTTGTATCGTACTGCAACATATTTTGCTGGCCTAACATGTATTTGTAGACATGCAGTAAGCATGATCAAACAGGACATAGGCAATGAAGAATTAATGATGGACCAAAGACGGCATCATACAAAGAGATTTCTCCGAACCGCCTAGCGACCTATTCGGGGCCTCGCATCGGGGGTTCCGCTGTCAAGGAAAAAGACGTCTTCAGGGCTGCTCAAATATCAGAAGAAAGGCATCATCAAAGGGCTCTTGGTTTTCCTACTTGTTCCAAGTCTGTAATCTTCAATTTATTGAGTCTAGGAGAATGTGTACGTTGAGTCGCACTGAGTCATCTCAACCCCTAGACATATCTCTCCAAACTCTACCATACAAACAGACCAATTCCTGAACCAAGCCCAAGCTCCACAAAGCCCAATGGACCAATTCTGTCTTCTGGAGACAGAGTTCGGGCCGAACTCTGCCTCCACACAGAGTTCGGGCCGTACTCTGTCCCCTGATTTCCAGCACCCTGATTTTTAGGGCCTACTTGCTACAAGCTGTCCAACGGCCAAAAATTTGAATTATTATACCGAATTCTGGTCGAATTCTGCATGTCCCGAACCCTATAAATAGCCCTTGGTTTCTCTCATTTGAAACAATCCACTCTTCTATCTTCTTCTCTTACATAGCCTATATAGTCAAGAGCTTTACTCTTCCAATCTACTAGCCACAAAACTTCCTAAGTTCCAAGGTGCTCAAGTGCGATTCAGCTAAAAGTTTTTGTGCAAGAGTTGAAAAGAAAAGTCACTTGGACAATTCTAAGTCGCTTGGAAAAATTCAAGCAAATCGCCACTGCGATCCTCTGTAAGAAGTTGACGTGCTCTTCTGAAGAAAAGGCACGGGTTATAAACTACTATTTCACGAATAGTGGATTTGAATCCTGAGCTAGAGTTCTCAGGCCTGGACTAGTCCTTCACGAGGGAAACCAGGTTAAAACTGCTATGTTTGCGTATGCTCTTCTGATCTTTATTTACTTTCGCATTTCCTTCTGATTTATTTACTATCTTGATAGTTATTTTGTGGAGGTGATATAGAGTTAATTTTATTTGGTGATTATCGACACAAACTCTATTCACCCCCCTCTAGAGTTGCCTACACCTGTGTTTTCAGCCCATAGGTTATCATGACCTGATGTACAGGTGCTTGGAGCATAGGTCGAGGACCATTTCCTGGGAGCATTAACTTGCCCTGATTTCCTCGAAACTCTTGCCGTGCTCTTTGCCCTGGATTTTGGATTACTGGCCCGGTGGTTGATTGTGGTAGACATTGACTAGTTTGGTGGTTAGCTGAACCACATCTTAGGCATAATCCCAACAGCTTTCTACAGTTTCTTTTTAAATGTCCAGGCTTGTGACAATAGTTGCAAATGAGCGGTCCATCCGAACTATCAACTTGGGGTCGTTTGGATGGTCCCTGCCACTGACTTCTGGAGGATGGTGCTCCTGACTCCAGAGCCCTCTTCTGAGCTTGGGGCCGGAACGGTTGTTCCTCCTTTAACATCCTTTCCTGGTTTCGGGCAGCTTCGGTTATTTCAGAATACGTTTGGCACCGATAGGTTGCAACCTTACTTTTTAACCGTCCTCCCAATCCTTCCAAAAACCTTGACACCTTAGTTTCCTCATCTGCTACCATGTATGAAGCAAAACGGCTAAGCCTGAAGAATTCGGCAGTATACTCATCAACTGTGAGCCTTCCCTGCTTTAGATGAATAAATTGTCTTTCCAGCTCCATTCTGGCTGACTTTGGAAAGAACCTTTCTTCGAATTTCTTCTTAAATTCTCCCTAAGGTACTGTATTGTCAGACTCTTCAGGATGCTCCGCACTCCACCAATGTTCAGCGACATCCTCCAGCTGGATGCGGACTGTAGAAACCATATCTTCAGGACTAACCTTTGATGCCTTTAATAATCCTTCTATGGTCCTGATCCATTGTCCTGCTTCTATCGGGTTCTCTGTCCCGCAAAATTTTGGTGGCCTAAGCTCTCTAAAATTAGCTATTGTCCTAACTTTGGAGTTTGTCGCCCGCATTTGATCTAGTACTTGAGCGGTAGTGGCTTGGGCCGCATTTACATGTTGACTGTTTGATTCTAAAACTTGTTGAAATAGTCGGTACATGTCTGAGATAGAGGGTTCGGTCTGGCCTTGAAATGATGATGCGTGGGACTGTCCCTGATCAGACATTATCCTGAAAATTTTTGAATAAACAAATTTTCTAAGGAATTGTCCTTTGTAATGCCCACAGAAAAGCTTTTGCAAGGCTTAGCAATAAAGGAATATGATTCATAAAGAAATCACATTTAGAAAGCAAGCATATTTTATTTACTCTTATCGAAATATTATACAAACATGCTGCTAGGTCTTTTCTTACATACTTTTACATAACTTTTTTTTTTACAGACTTCCCCTTACTTTCAAGTAGTTATCATACATACATCTGCTATACTGTATAGCAGAGAAGAAACAACCCTTATAGGACCCCTAATTTCTAGTTACCTACATATAAGGGTTCGTTCATAACTAAGGATCATTACTTCGGGATGTAACTCCTGAAAGTCGTCTAATGTTCCTTTGTACCCTTCAAGTATGGGGTCTATGTATAGATGACCGGGGTCTCGAACATATATACAGTAGACCTGCCTTTCGTGGTCTACTTCAGCACCGCTTTCAATATCTCGGATGACAGGATTCATCACTCCATAGTATACTTCATAGACTGGTATGTCGTACCAGTCTGGTACTTTCCAAAGTTCCCTCACGTGTTGCTGGTACCCATATAGGGTACGGTCACTCCCATCCCATGGCAAGCTTGGAAGAAATAGGTCCATACCTACATACACAATTCTTTAATTAAGCCATAATTGGAAGTACAAGGACAAGAATATGGAGTCACACACACTTTATTTATTTTCAGTAGTACATAGTCAGGCTTCACATCCTTGCTATTTACATTTTTACACTTTTACACATTCAGTGGGTCATATCCATATTTTTCTTATGTTGAGGATTTTGGCATCAGAATAGGTTGACATCCACTCCTCCAGGGTGCCGTTGTGTTTGGACCCTGGTTCTCCAGACGGTTGGGCCTTAATAAGCACAAAATAATTTACTACATTGTAGTATTCTATTCTTTCATCCACTATATCTGTAACTACTGGATGCTTCAGTTCGTAGTGGACTCCATAAGCTTCTATCATCCCTTTAGGTGCCACTCGCCACATCTTCTTCACAAACTCATAATATTCGTCCAGACTATGGCTGTGGTTGCCCAATCTTGTAAAAGGTACAAATCGGGACATGATCTATACCAAGAACCTTTAGGTTAGTATACCTTTATTTAAGATCAAAATAAATGGCTTAGATAATAAAAATAATAATTTGTAAAATGCTACTAATTATTGATATTACTTTCTTTAAGGATCTCTATGGTAAGATTGGGACTCAAGGTTTCACCTATAGGTTCTTAGTCTATATTTTACTTTATACCTAGACCTATACCTGTCCTAAATTTTCCATTCTTTGCTGACCTGCATGGGCCACCAACAAAAGACGTGTCACGACCCGTATCCCAAATACAACGGTGACGTCATGAAACACATCCCCAGGCTACGCGCCGAATTCGCGATTGTCGCCCGTAAATCAGCAGAATGGAAAATACAAGGACAATCACATTCATAATTACAACTTTAATTATATTTACATCAAGAGTATTTCTAAAGGTACATTAACTTTAAGTTAGTTACAACAAAATGTTATACATAAGACTAACTACAAACTATAGGTTGCCATCTCCTGAGATTCTCTCAGATCGTCTATCTTCATCATCCAGGGGTAATGGATCTGCTGGAACGTCATCCTCACCTAGTGAACAAATACTAGGTCATTTAGAAACGACAAGCAAGTCCTCAGTCAAGGACGGTAAATAAATGATAGAATAATGATTGGAAGTGAATGATAAATAATATATCTTGAAATTTAGAAAATTAGTTTTACTTTCATGAGAGTAAATTGAATATCTCAGTATTAATTATTCTTAATTATTGCATAAACACTAAATATGCATACAATAACGTACATTCTAAATGAAAATGCAATTTTGAGAACAACCCTTCCGAATATTCTCCTAATCAGCTTTTTCCGACAATAATCCCGTATACCTGGGATCAGGTTATGACTTGGTGGCGCGGTGCTTAGAATCTGGCCCTGTCTCTCTTGGGCTTAAATGTACCGAGTCTCTCTTGAACCCAAAAAATTACCAAATCGATGTTACTGTCGAAGAGGTGCAATTGTTGGATGGCACATAATTAAATCCGGCCCTGCCTCTCACGGGCTAAATGGATGGCTCAGATCATTACAATCCGGCCCTGCCTCTCATGGGCTAAGTGAGCTAAGCCTCACATACTCAATTCGTATGGCCCTACGAATGAGCTAGTGTACTGATCAGTCTTTGTTTATTATGTTGCGGAGCTGTAAAGGTGATATTCGGGTTGTTCTCTCCTCCCCATGCTTCCTATCTAAGCTTTATGATTTCTAAGTGTTACTATTACAATCACAAATAAGGAATTTATCTTTCTAAAAGGCTAAAATGCATTTTGTAAGATGTCCAATTGAATGATATTTAGAAATCAACTTTTCTGAAATGGCATTTGTATTTAAACTACCAAGTGGAATATAAGGAGTCTAAACCGATTTATGATACGTGTCTTATACATATCCCAAATATTCTCTAAGATTTACAAGATTATCCAAATTTCTTGGAAGGTCGAGAATTAGTCTATCTCTTGAAATTTCTGAAAATTTCGGCAGAGTCTCCTTTGTATTTAGAGACCCCGAAAAATTTTCAAGAGACATGATAAGGATATAAATATAATCCGAGTTCGCCGACCCCTTCGGTGGAGCAACCCTCACACCGGAAACTACGCAGTTAATAATTCGGGTTCGCCGACCCCTTCGGTAGAGCAACTCTCAACACCGGAAACCACAAAATAAAATAAAAGTACAGTTTTTGAAGTTTATTACCTTGGCAAGCAATTTAAGCAAATAAGCAAGTTTCCTGGGTGATTACTGTAGTGTCCCGTCCCGCTCAGTCAATCGGAGGAATCGAAATGCCGACGGAGTTCGAACTTAGCCTTGCAACGGCTGCTCGAAGACATCGCTCGGTCGAGGTGACCGCTCGCTCAGGTGGGGTAGTTTCGGTGAACTTGTCTCATCTTATCCTTCATATAATAAATGTGTTTTCAACTTGCACAATAGGCTTGATAATAAAAGAGACGAATCCACATAGTTAAGGGAATAATCTCGACGGATCAAAATGAGTTAGAACATGGAAAAAGGTCCAACGGTCGGCTTAGAGTTGGAGCACGACGTGCTTTGAAAATGACACTCGGTCCTTCGTCCCGTGGCTTGGGAGAAGGAAAGTTGGTCTTCGGTACAAAGCTAAGAGTTAGCCTAAGTCATAGGCGTCGCCCGCATAAATGCTTGATAAAGCATGCACGCTTCCTCTGCGCAAGGCTTGGCATAGCCTTTGCTCGTCCTCGGGTTAAGTTGTAGGCTTGAGTAAGTTAGGAAAAGTTATGTCGGTCGACCTAAGTCATTCCAAGTGCTGTCCCACTCATTCTGCGGTTGTCAAGTTAAGTAGTCCCACGATCTCAAGGCCCGTCGACTTGGACAAGAGTGTCACGCAGAGCACGATTGGCTTAAGGCACGATGCACGGGCTTAGTGTTTAAGGCAAGAATCATAATTGATTCAAAGTGAGTTTGAGAAAGGACTATCAAATGGGCGTTCATGAGTTGAACCAAATGATAGGGTAACAAGGAAGGGATGCTCGCGACCATGGGTCGTCGAGGGGTCTCAAGGAAAGGAATGCTCGCGACTATGGGTCGTCGAGGGGTCTCAAGGAAAGGAATGCTCGTGACCGTGGGTCATCGAGGGGTCTCAAGGATAGAAGTCTTGGTTTTGGTAGAGGAATGACTGTGTGAGACGTCAGTTTGTGTCGAGTCTTGCATGGTCATTTGACAACTTGTCGACAAGGGCGATGAACCCTCGAGCGGTAACCCTGGGCCATGGGGCCGACTCGGCCTAGGAGAGAACATGGTATAGTCGTACGTAAGATTTTGGCACAGGTTAAGCGGGAACTTGCGACGGGGCTAGCTACTAGCGTCGAAAGGATCCCGATTAACAAAATATACGTCAAGGTATAGCTTGTGATGCTAGTGGCCAAGTTCATATAGATGTCGGCAAATAGCGGCTATCCGTACGTATGCCTTTGGATTGAGTTGAGTTGAAGATGTGTACAGTTAGAACACAAAGTTTGGGCCTAAGATTGGGTTTCAACATAGGCGTCGTGCTTCGACACGAGATGTGACGTCAAGTCTTGAGTTGTCGGCATATAAGTTACTTAAGTTGGTTGAGTTGTTTGAGTTTAAGTTGGGAAACCGCCGCAAGGCAAAGTTGGTTGAGTGATACTAACATTCACAAGTCTTGATTGGGTCAGTTGGTGGTCAAAGTAGCAAGGGCCGCTAGGCGGCAAGGGCCGCGAGGCGGCGATATGGTTAAGTCTTATTGAATTGCGAGGCACGGTCTCAGCAAGGATTTGTAGCACGGTCACACGGAAAATGGAGCTTCATCGTATAGTTGCATCTCTGATTTTAAGCCGTAAGACAAACACGACTCGATAGGTTAACGTTGTTGGCACGAGAAGGGTCTTGAGGCAAGGTATGAGTTAACGTTGTCGTTGCAAGCACGAGATGGTTTAAAGACACAAAATAAGCAAGGCGTCGGTCATAAAACTGATCCTAAGACAAGACTAGAAAGACAATTGATAAGAAGGGACTATGTTGCACAAAGTAAATAATGTGCGGGTTTTGTATGGGTGGACGAGGAGCTCATTCCACCAGTACAGTTGAGTACTGACACCCACATAGTTTCTATGTGCAGGCACAGGTAGAAGCTCACGACGCGGAGCTCGCTTGGACGCGTCGAGGCACGGAGTTCCTTGGCGATTCGAAGCGCGCGACCGCATGGAGTAAAAGACTTATACAGGACATAATGTATGGACATACCTTTCGAAGCTTCCGCTGGATCGACAAATGTATTAAGAGATGAGAGAGAGCTGAGTGAACTTGTAAAGAGTGAGCTTGAGTGATTGTAATATTGGCCTTGCGCCCCCAATGTAACCGTTGTTTCAATATCAATAAAGAGTTTCTTTGAATAACTTGTGTTTGTTCTTAATTTCCGCTGCTATTATTCAATGTCTCTGCTTGGGACTTCTGTGCGATGACCCCGTCGCAGTCGCTGAAATCGACCGTGGAACCCGCCTTACACGAGCGCAATCTAGGCTCGTGCGGCATCACTTCTCAAAATACGCGTTCGTCTACTTGCTCAAGTCTAAAGACGAAGCCTTCGAGAGGTTCAGAGAGTTCAGGGCCGAAGCTGAACGACAGACTGGACAACAACTCAAGAGGTTAAGAAGTGATCGAGATGGGGAGTACAGGTCTCATGAATTCGTATTGTTCTGTAAAGAACATGGAATCATATGTGAGACTACTACTCCATATTCTCCTCAATCCAATGGAGTAGCGGAGAGAAAGAACAGAACGTTGACAGAAATGATGAACTCAATGCTGCTAACCGCGGGTCTTCCTAAATGCTACTGGGGAGAAGCTGCATTGACGGCCACTTTTATTTTAAATAGAGTGCCATATGCAACTTCAGACGTAACTCCTCATGAACTCTGGTTCAAGGTCAGACCAAACTTGAATGTCATTCGAGTGTGGGGGTGTCTGGCGTATGTGAAGCTCCCAGATCTGAAGATTCAGAAGCTAGGGACAAGGACTACGAAGGCAATTTTCTTGGGGTATGCCGAGAAGAGTGATGCTAGGAGATTTCTTGATATTGAGTCAAATCATATCATCGAATCTCGCGATGCTGAATACTTTGAAGACAAGTTTGCAAAAGACAAAAACATTATTCTTTCAGACATTCCGGAAAATGATGTAGGTGCAAATGAGACTGAAATCTCATATGAGCCAGTAGTCCAAGAAGAAGCTATTGTTGATGAAACAACTCTTGTACCAGAACTCGCAGAGCCGTCAGCTAAGCGAGCGAGGAGACCGAAAGACTTCGGAGATGACTTTGTCACCTATCATATGGAAGCAGATCCACTTACCTATGATGAGGCGATGAAGACCAGAGATGCTATCTTCTGGAAGGAGGCAGTGAATGATGAGTTTGACTCTATCACCTGGGTGTTGGTAGATCTACCTGAAGGAGAAAAGCCCATCGGATGTAAATGGATCTTCAAGAAGAAGATGAAGGCAGATGGAACTATTGACAAGTTCAAGGCCAGGCTGGTAGCCAAGAAATTTTCTCAGAAACAGGGAATAGACTACTTTGACACGTACGCTCCAGTAGCTCGGATGACCACCATCAGGATGTTAATCGCTCTAGAAGCTATACATAAGTTGGTGATATATCAGATGGATGTAAAGACCGCATTCCTGAATGGGGAGCTGACCGAAGAGATTTACATGCAACAGCCAGATGAATTTGTCGTCAAAGGTCTTGAAGACAAAGTCTGCAAGTTGGTGAAATTATTGTATGGTTTGAAACAAGCTCCCAAGATGTGGCATAAAAAGTTTGACAAAGTTATTAGGTCAAATGGCTACAGAGTCAGCGAGACGGACAAATGTGTTTACACAAAGTTCACTGATGGAAGAGGAGTCATCGTTTGTCTGTACGTGGACGACATGCTAATCCTAGGTACAGATATAGGCTGTGTCACAGAGACAAAGAAGTTCCTCTCAACCAAGTTCAGTATGAAGGACTTGGGGGATGCAGATGTCATCTTGAGCATAAAGATCATCCGGACAGACACTGGAGTAGCACTGTCACAATCTCACTACATTGAGAAGATGCTCATATGCTATGGGTATAAGGATCTTCCAGGGATCGATACGCCATACAGGTGTGATCAGAAGCTGAAGCCAAACTCAAGAAAAAGCGTCAGGCAGCTGGAGTATTCTAGCGTTATCGAAAGTTTGATGTACGTAACCACTGCCACAAGGCCTGACATAGCTTTCGCCGTGGGAATGCTGAGTCGGTTCACAAGCAATCCAGGGGTTGAGCACTGGAAAGCTGTGAAGAGGGTGATGAGATATCTCAAGAAGACTCAGACATATGTACTGCACTACAACGGGTATCCGACAGTAGTGGAAGGCCTCAGTGATGCTAGCTGGTGTTCAGAGGTGGAAAGCGAGAGATCCACAGGTAGATATGTCTTTTCCTTGGGTGGAGCTGCTATATCGTGGAAGTCGAAGAAGCAGACCATACTCTCTCGTTCCTCCATGAAATCTGAATTCTATGTACTTGAAACTGCAGCAGATGAAGCAGAATGGCTTCGGGAGCTCATGTATGATCTTCCAGTGGTTGGGGCTCAGATACCGGCAATACCGATATACTGTGACAACCAGGCGACTGCGACGGTGGCATCAAATGACCTCTTCAACGGGAAGAAGAGGACTGTGCGGTTGAAGCACAGGGCAGTACACGATCTTATCAAAAGAGGTGTAATTGCAGTGGTTGATGATCGGAGTCAGGAGAACCTGACAGATCCGTTCACAAAGGGCCTCAAGCGCCAGTTGGTCGATGAAACAGCTTGTAAAATGGGCTTAAAGGTATTCTGATAGTGTCTTTGTAATCCTACCATAAAGTTTTATGCTATTAGTTCAAAGAGAAATCTACTAGGCATCTAACTTTTGGTTCAAAGGAGGATCACTGACTGGGAAACTATCAGGTAACAGTGGATACTTGTTCTCTGGAACATGGAAGGGATACGGACCCATAACCACTGTTGTCTACTATGTATTTTCTGTAGAAAAAATAGATCCTGTGGAAGGGTGGCTTAAACGCCTTAATGAGTTCTCAGGCAGAGTGAATGCCTGGTGTGCTTTACAGGAAGCACGGTAGAGCAGTACTATAAGGAGTGAAACTCCATGCTATAGTGGGGTGACTCCACCATGAGGTTCCCATGTAGGGGTAATGCCTCGGCCTTGCAAGCTAAGTCATAGCGGCGTAGCACCGCAAATAGGCAGGTAGCCTAATGCTGTATGACGTAATTAAAGAGTTGTATACAACACTACAAAGGGGAGGATGGCCCCATGTTACAGTGGTACGACCACGATGAGGTACCCAGGTAGGGGTAAAGCCTCGGCATTGCAAGCCATGTCGTTGCGGCGTAACACCGCAAGGAAGCCTTAGCCTTCATGCTGAGTAGATTGACACTACAAAGAGGCTGAGACCTCATGCTACAGTAGTATGACACTACGATGAGGTTCCCAGGTAGAGGTAATGCCTCGGCTTCAGGCCATGTCATAGCGGCGTAGCACCGCAAGGAAGCGTAAGGCTTCATGCCATATCTCTTTAATAAAGAACTCACCTATAGTGTATGGAAAGAGATATCAGGCCGTCTCTTGAGGGTAAATTAACTTGTAGATGCTCAAAATTAAACACTGAAACCAGGCTGGCACAGGGCCTTTAATGTGCAGCCAGAAGCACACGTAACTACACTTTGTGAGGAAAAGAATTACAATTATGGTACAGAATTCAAGGCGTAGTCCATTCTTGTATCACATTGTTATTTAACCCATGCGGAAAGATTCAAGTCATCAGCGACATCTATCCTAATGCAAAATGGACAGTTACTGTGGGGAACGCTCAACCCTGGACACATATATGTTGTGATTTGTGGGGGATTGTTGGTGCTTTCTTTACATGGAGAGAGCTAGCTCTCAACATGCCTTGTAAAATTTTAGTCCCACATCGAAAATGCACCATGAGTTATCTCAACATATACTTGGGTGTGTTGTTGAGAGATGCACATGGGGTGGTGACCCTAAGGAAGAAACCATGTGGGTGATTTTACTAGGAGGTAAGAATAAGGCTCTAAAGATTAAGCATTAATGCTTTTGTCATTCTCTTGGATTAATTTCATTTGGAGCTAAGCCCTAAAGGGGCTTAGTGACTCGGACTCGGACTCGGGCTCATGGGCTCATCAGACGTAATGTGGCATTTTGTTGGCGCACTTTGCACTTAGCACGTCAGCAGTCATGCGGTCTTTATGCGGCTCATATGCGGCCATGCGGTCTTATGCGATATGCGGCCTCATGCGGCTCATGCGGCCATGCGGTCCATGCGGCCATGCGGCCATACGGCTCATGCGGCCATGCGGTCCATGCGGCACATGCGGTCCATGCGGCTCATGCGGCCATGCGGTCCATGCGGCTCATGCGGCCATGCGGTCCATGCGGCACATACGATCCATGCGGCTCATGCGGCCTTGCGGTCCATACGGCTCATGCGGTCCATGCGGCTCATGCGGTCCATGCGGTTCATGCGGTCCATGCGGCTCATGCGGCTCATGTGGTCCATGCGGCCATGAGGCTCATGCGTCCAGGCTGCTGCTGTCGCATGGAGGGTTCCGCTGACTGTGCAGACTGCAAGTCAGTTATGGAAAGACTGATTTAATGCGATTAATTCAGATCCGATCTTTGTGGGATTTGAATTAATTTCGTTGCTATCTTTGTGGGATTTGAATTAATCTCGTTGCTATCTTTTTGGGATTTGATTCAATCTTTCCATAACTGAAGAGGCGGCTAGGGTTTCCACCCTCTCTCTATATATACTCTTTTTGGCCTCCTTTGTGGGTACGACGAAAAATATAAGTCAGAAAAGGAGAAAGAGAGAGAGAGCTGCTGCCGCCATTGCAAGTCCATCCGAGGAGTCAGAACAGAGGTGACTACGAGCGTTCCATAAGTTATTCAAACTTGCTGGTTCCTGGAAGCAGATCGTGTGGGACGAATATTGCTTTGAGCAACGGTGTTTTGACACCCCAACATTGTTCTTCTTCTCATCTCTCTCTAGATTATTGTAACTCGTTCTGTCCCAATTGCAACACGTTTGCAAGGAAGAACGAGAGATCTTCTCTTCTCTATTTTCTCCTCCATATTGTAATCGGGTTATTTGGTATTTGTATCTTCGTAGATCTTTGTTGCATCTGTTTTACCGTCTTTGATCAAGCCCCGGGACTAACATAGATTGCCAAAAGCCTCTTAAAACTTTCTTTAAAACAAATAATAATGCTTAAATCTTACACCAAAAGCAATTCTTTAGGTGTGGCCCATGTTCTTCACTAAGCACTAATGTCTTAAATCTTTGCTCATTTCGAAGTTCCTCTTGCTCCTAATTGGTAACAGTAACAATCTACAACAATGCCAGGGTTTGGCGTCGTTGATTTTTTTTTTCTTCAAAACTTCAGACGTGTTGGTGATAGAAGCGCCATAGAATCTGGTGAATTAATGACAAATGTCAGAGTGTCAAACATTTTTGTTGTTGAAAATAATAATAATAATAACGCTTGGCCGCGAGTTAGGCTTTCCCAATCAAAATTTTAAAACTCGGTATCCTGGAGAAAATTTCACCAAATTGTACTTCTCCAAACAAAAATTTCTTGTCGAAGTTCACCAACAACCCGTACAAACAACTAATAACGTATAAACGAGGTGTGTGTATCTATATATATATAATATATATATATATTATATATATATATATATATATATATAAAAAATATATATATATATATATATATTTTATGGGATCAAGTTTCATCCTAATGATGAAACATTTTCAGGCTCAATGTAACAATGGCTAACCAAATATCTTTTCCTCCAGCATGGACAGAAAAGGATATCATATCTGCATCATGTAATATACTTGTACAAATTTCAATGGGTTTATTATCCCTGTTTTCTCAAAACAAAAACTCCACATCACAGTTTTTGATAAACAAAAACGTTTCAAAGCAAAGTGAGTTCTTTTGGATGGTTGTTCCAAAATTAAACTTTACTTACGTGCGTCTAGAAGACAAGAGTATTAAAGTAATTTTTGTTTTCTACACAGTAATGCAAATAGACTAAAGTTAAAAAATACCAAAAAAAAAAATTGGACGTCTACTTGACCCACTTAATTTTCCTCATGTTACTTCCTAACATCTAAAAAATCCAATTATGCTGAAGTATGCATGCAGCAAGTGAAGAAAAAAATCAAAGCAGCAGCTCAAATAAATCTAACAAAACTCTGAACAACTGCAATTCGAAACATATAAGGGTTTTTGTTTTTTTTACTTCAAGCATCCAAACAGTACCTACTATACAAGCTGCAATGCTAAGTAGACTTTATTAGCCAAGAATGGAAATTGAGAGCCGGAACTCAAGGTGTAATTCGGTCGGGCCGGGCCGGACCGCACCCAAAAAAGTCGGGTCCAATCGGACTTGGTCCGGCTCAGCCCGGACCGAAGGCAACAGCGGACCGGACCCGGCCGGTTAGTGGGATCTGAGCCCAGCCCGGCCCAATGACCTGGCTTGGGTAGGGCTAGGCTGGGCTGGGCTGGGCCGGTCCGGTTCAACGGACGGGCCGGTCCAGCGGGCCGGTACGATCCTTTTTTTTTGAGTTTTTTATTGTATTTGAATTTTTTTAATTTTATGTTCTTTTCTTTTATTTTCTTTTATTTTAAGTTTATTTTGTTCTTTTTAAGTTTTCTTTTAATTTATTTTATTTCCTTTGTTTCTTTCTAAGTTTTAAAATTTTTTTTTTTTTTCTCTCCTCCTTTATCCGAGTTTGGGACCGGCAATGCAAGCTTTGCTTGCCATAGTTAGAGTTTAAAAAATTGTTTCAAGTTTATGTCTTTTTTTGTTATTTTTTGATTATTTTGTTTCTTTATTTTATGTTTTTTTTTCTAGTTCTAAGTTTTATTTGTTGTTTTTTGTTTTTTTTTCTTGTAAGTTTTTGGTTTTGTTTTGTTTTGTAATTTTTTGTTTTGTTCTTTTTTTTTCTTTTAAGTTTTTGTTTTTGTTTTTTGTTTTTTTTGTCTGTTTCTTGTTTTAAGTTTTTCTTTCCAAGTTTTTTTTAAGTGTGTTTTAAAGTTTTTTTTTTTTCTTTTTTTTTTTTTTTTTTTTTTTTTTTTTGTTTTTTTTTTTGGTCATACCTTTGAGTCATTCTTCTTCCTCCTCGGTTCCAGAAGCTTCATCCATTGTAAGCGATTCGAAGTCCAGTTCGTTGATGTCAGCAGCTTCATCTCTTTTGTTTTGAATTTTTTCTGCTAAAATTCAATCTTGAACACATACACAAGCTTCCAAGATATCTGGCCAACCGGCTTCTCTTTATGCTCAAAATCCTTGATCCTGCACTAAAACCTGACTCCGATGCTACCGTGGACACCGGGATCATTAGTAGATCATGTGCTATGGTAAAAAGTACATAAAATCTTTTATCGTAATTTTTCCACCATTCTAAAATGGTGAAGTGATTGAAGATTTCTCTTTTTCTTCATAAGAACTTAGATATAAAGACAACTCTTGAGTGGGTTGAGAAGAGTGTTTTTGTTCTTCCTTTTTAGTATACGACTGGCGTCGTCGACTATACCAAAGCTACTACTAGTATTCACTTGGGTTGGTCGGGTCGACTATGCCAAAGCTACTACTAGTATTCACTTGAGTTGGTCAAGTTGACACAACTTTGTCTTCATAAAGCATTACTAATCTTTTCAACACTGTCTTTAGTTCTACTTTCAGGTTAATTATATCAATATCCACGTTTTCTGCATAGTCATCTAACAAAGCCTCTACACCCTCTAATTTGATCGTAAGATCAAAATGGAAGACAAACAATATAAAATAGGTACATCACCCCAATATTTAGTTAATTTACCTTCCATTTTTTTCCAACATAGTTAAAATTAGAAATATTTCTATATTTAGAAAATAAGTAAGACATGTTACAAAGTTTCCGTAAAGCTAAACAAGAAGTAGGATAATAAACACTAGAAAGAGTACATGTAACATTTTAAAAGTTTCTAAAAATTTAAAAATAGAACAAGCAACCATCCAATCATCTTCAGTTTCTCTATATTCAAAATTGTGATCCATATTGCCAAAATATGTAATAACATCTTTAAAGGGATTTGCGGATTTCAACATTAAATATGTTGAATTCCATCTATGTTGTACATCCTTAACAAATCTTCTAAAACGAATATTAAAATGTGCACATGTGGTTTTAAAAGTTTGTTGCCTACTTGTAGACGTGTTCAAGCTGTGTAAACAATTTCTAAGAGTCTCTAAATGTGTACTAAAAAATTCGAGACATTCTTTACAACTAAGTTAATAATATGGCAAGCACACCTACATGCAATAATCTACCTTCCAAAATATGTTGAAATAGTAAAGACAATGAAGATATAGCAAAATTATTATTACTAGCATTATCAAAAG
>JANAVB010009203.1:0-157215 GCA_029216955.1 Iris pallida
GCAAGCTCTCAGTTAAAGCTTGTGCCATATGGATTAACATCGAGTAGAGTACTCGAGACTGGATAGTCCTCTCAGAGGGATACCAGTATATATCGCTGTGTCGCTGAGTTTGAATTATCTATCTCTTGCTGCATTATATTTTATTGTCTCTTATTTCACTGCCATAGTTTTAAAGTTTAGTTTTAATTGGTGATTATTTTCGCTGCACACACACTCTATTCACCCCCTCTAGAGGTGCTCAACGGTCCTACAATTGGTATCAGAGCAGGTTATATTTTTATATAACATACCTCAGAGAGTATATATGGCAGCCGTGAAATCAATATTCAACGGTGAAGGGCAATCCACAAATAGACCTCCCCTATTTGATGGAACAAATTATACCTATTGGAAAACACGAATGACTTTCTTTCTAAAATCTCTTGACTTTGATCTTTGGTCAATAGTTATTGATGGTTATAAGAAACCAGCACCCACAGTGGTTGAAGGTATTCTTATAGAAAAGCCTCATGACAAATACACCGAAGCTGAAAAAGCTAAGGCTAGTCTTGATGCTCGTGCCATCAATGCACTATTCTGTGCATTGACAAAACGGAGTTCAACAGAGTTTCAAACTGTAAGACGTCTCACGAAATTTGGAAACTTCTTGAGGTAACTCATGAAGGTACTTCCCAAGTGAAGGAATCCAAAATTAGTAGACTGACTCAGGAATATGAATCTTTTAAGATGAAACCCGGTGAGTCAATTACACAGATATTTACTCGTTTCCTTGATATAACTAATCCTTTGCAATCTCTTGGTAAGGATTACAGCAATCATGAGAAGATCAGAAAAGTGCTGAGCTCTAACAAAACTGGAATCCAAAAGCCACAGCAATTATTGAAGGAAACGATCTCACCACTATGTCCTTGGAAACACTTATGGGGAAGCTGATGACCCATGAACTTGATTTGCAAGAGTTTGAGGAAGAACACCAAAAGAAAAATCTATTGCCTTCAAAGCTCAAGCAAGAAAATCAACATGCAATAACTCTGATGAAGAATCATCAAGTGGTGATGAACATGCCCTACTTGTGAAGAACTTCAGGAAATATCTAAAGTTTACAAGCAGAAAGAAGAAAGATATCCAAGAAAGCAATGAAGATGAAACCATATGCTTTGGATGCAAGAAGTCAGGGCACATGAAGAAGGACTGTCCAACCACCAAGAAAAGCAGTCCATATGACAGATCAAGATCAAGCAGAAAAACAACACGGTCGAAAGTATGCCAACACAAGTATCTGGCATGAAAGTGATGCCAGTGATTCAGAAAAAGAATAGACCCTGCGGCAATGCAAATGTCTGTCTTATGGCATTTGATAAGGTATCTTCAAACCCTCTATATGATGACTTTACTTTCGATGAGTTAGAAAATGCCTTTAGCGATTTACTTGAAGAACACAAAAATGTGCTTGACAAGTATAAGCAATCTCGAAAAGAGATTAAGGCATACACAACGCGTTAGCTAGACTGTCCAATCTTATTGAAGATATTAAAGAGACGTCTACTACCGGTAACACGGAAGAGATAGCCAAACTCAAGGTAGACTATCATGAGGCTATCCTCAAAATTGAAAAGAAAGAAAGAGACTATGTCAAGATGCAAGAACTATATGACATAGAGAAGAAGCACCTAGTAACAGAACAAAGACTCTCAGATATGACTGCTAGATATGAAGAGTCTATTGCGATTTCTAAAAAGTTAGAAATCAAGTTAGGCAAACAGGAAATACCTGTGACACAGCCTAATTTTAGTCCTAATGCTAAGCATACACCTAAGAGGACTAAAAACAAGAAAGCACAGAAGAAACACGTATATAATCATGCTTTCACTTATAGGTTCTCCAAACCAAACAAGCATGCAAACACAGTGGTGACCACATCTAGTTCTAAACTGACTTGCACTTATTGTGGTACGCACGGTCACATATCACAGTATTGTTTAGCAAGAAAGCTTGTTGACAATCACACTTTAATTTGGAGACCTAAAGCTAATCAGAATGGACCCTTCAGTAAATGGGTACCAAAGGATTCATCTACTTGTCTTGTAGGTGGACCCTCAACCCTCTCATGCTAAAGCAAATGGATCCTCGATAGCGGATGTTCGTGACACATGACTGGTAATGCATCTTTATTCGCTATGCTATCGATGAAGAAAGAAGGATATGTCTCCTTCGAAATAACTTGAGAGGTGATATAATTGGTAATGGTACTGTAGGTATTTCTCCTATCCAGTAATAAAGGATGTTTGTCTAGTAACAGAATTGAAACATAACCTATTAAGCATAAGTCATTTGGCAGATAATGGTTATGGTATCAATTTTGTGAAAGATAAATATACCATATATGATATGTCATCTGGTGATCCCATATATAAAGGGATTAGAGAAGACAATATTTATGTTTTCTTTTTGGAGAATACTAATAATGCAGGTAGGTGCCTAGTATCCAACCAAGATGAAAGCTGGCTATGGCACATGAGACTAGGACATGCAAACATGGATACTACCTCACGACTAAGTACAAAAGTTGGTAAGAGGACTCCCTGAGATTCCATTCAAGAGAGATATGGTATGTGCTGACTGTGAAAAACAAAGCACATAGATCTACTTTTAAATCCATCAACGTTGTAAGTACTTCTAGACCTTTGCAGTTGATTCACATGGATTTATTTGGTCCTAGTAGAGTCGCTAGTCTTGGCGGTATGCTCTACGCTTTTGTTATTGTTGATGATTTCTCTCGATTTACTTGGGTTTACTTTTTATCAAATAAAAGTGATGCAATTTTTGAATTTCAGATATTTTACAAAAAGGTACAAAACGAAAAAGGCTTCATGATTACTCGTATCCGAAGTGATCATGGTGGCGAATTCGAAAATTCTGTTTTTAAAAAGTTTTGTGATGATAGTGGATACTACCATGAATTTTCTTGTCCTAGAACTCCCCAACAGAATGGTGTTGTGGAGCGGAAGAATCATACTCTAAGCGAAATGGCTAGAGTCATGCTGAATCAGTATAATCTTCCTAAATATTTTTGGGCAGAAGCTGTTAGTACAGCCTGTCATGTTTTGAATAGGGTGTTAATTCGACCAATCTTGAAGAAAACACCATATGAGCTTTGGTTTGGAAGGATTCCAAACATTTCTTACTTTAAAGTTTTTGGATGTCGCTATTTTATCCTGAACACCAAGGATAACTTGGGAAAGTTCAACTCCGAAAGATGACGGGATATTTCTCGGATATGCTGCTAAGAGTAAGATATAGAATTTTCAATAAAAGATCTATGATTGTTGAAGAAACTATTAATATTACTTTTGATGAGCTAAATAGTCACAGATCTAGCGACAGTGATGATGAAGATACACACGCAAGGACTAAGAAGAGTTTTGTGAAAGATCTGACCCAAGATGCAAGAACTGAGAAAAGTTTTGTGAAAGATATGACCCAACAGTTTGAATCATTAAAATTCAAGCCAGATCATCCAGAAACACTCATCATAGGTGATGTATCTAAAGGTGTAAGTACACGTTCATCTTTTAAAAATTCTGATATAGCAGCAAATGTAGCATTTTTTCTCAAATAGAACCTAAGAATGTAGATGATGCTTTTACTGATGAGTTTTGGATTTCTGCCATGCAAGAGGAACTTGATCAATTTGAGAGAAACCAAGTTTGGGAACTCGTTCCTAAACCTATTGGTCAATCGATAATTGGTACCAAATGGGTGTTCCGAAATAAACTCAGTGAAGATGGACAGGTTCTACGCAACAAAGCACGTCTAGTGGCACAAGGTTATAATCAAGAAGAAATTGATTATGATGAGACCTATGCTCCTGTTGCTAGACTAGAAGCCATCCGTATGTTTTGTGCATTTGCATGCTTTAATGATTTTAAATTATTTCAAATGGACGTGAAAAGCGCATTTTTAAATGGATTTTTAAAAGAGGAAGTTTTGTGAAACAACCCCTGGTTTTGAAGATTTTCAAAAATTTGATCACGTCTTCAAGCTTAAGAAAGCTCTTTATGGACTCAAACAAGCACCTCGTGCTTGGTATGAACGCCTAAGTGCCTTCTTACTTGATAATGGTTTTTCAAAAGGAAAAGTTGATACTACTTTATTTCAAAATCCTTGAATGATGATATCCTTCTTGTGCAAATTTATTGTAGAATGACATAATATCGGTTCTACTAACGAAAACTCTGTCAAGATTTTGCTAAGTGTATGCAGAGTGAATTTGAGATGAGTATGATGGAAGAGCTAAACTTCTTCCTAGGACTTCAAATCAAACAGCACTCAAAAGGAACACATCAACCAAGCTAAGTACACGAAGGACATACTGAAAAGTACGACCTCGAGAATGTAAAGCCAATCGGGACTCTATGCTCACCTATAAAGCTTGATGCTGTAAAAGTGGCAAACCTGTCGATCAGCGTAAGTATCGAGGTATGATTGGTAGTTATTAATTTAACTGCTAGTCGTCCTGATATGTTTAGTGTTTGCATTGTGCACGTTATCAGCAAATCCTAAGGAATCACATCTTAGTGCCGTTAAGCGTATCTTCCGATACCTTAAAGGAACTTCTACAGTCGGCTTATGGTATCATAAAACCAAATCCTTTGACCTGATAGGTTACTCGGATACAATTTTTCAGGATGCAAAGTGGACCGTAAAAGTACCAGCGGCACATGTTATTTCCTAGGAAAGGCCTTAGCCTCTTGGTTTAGCAAGAAACAAAATTTAGTAGCATTATCAACAACTAAGGCTGAGTATATCGCCGCAGGACGTTGTTGTGCTCAGATTTTATGGATGAAGCAAACCTTAGAAGACTACAATCTGCACTACACTAATGTTCCTATTTATTGTGACAACACTAGCACTATAAAACCTGACTAAGAACCCTATCTGTCATTCACGCACAAAACACATAGAGTAAGACATTTCTTCCGTGATCATCAACAACACGGGGATATCTGCTTAGAATTATTGACACAGATCATCAACTAGCAGACAATTCACAAAACTATTGGCTGAAGACCGTTTAACATAATGAGGCGTGAGCTCGGTATACTTGAATTTTTAGATTCATAATGCAATATGGTAATTAAAATTAATTTCATGACTTACAATTTGGAATTTATTTAACATAAATTATTTTTGGGTACAAACCTAAAAAGGGATGTCTGTCACCACGACTACGGTCGAAGCGAAGCGCGCGGTACTTAAGAGTTCCCCGGTGAACCTCCGTTAGCTGGGAAACCCCCTACAGTTAACCATAAATAACTAAGTTATTAAGTACTAGAGTCAAAAGTATAAAATACTTTTTAACCAACCAGAACTGCATTACTGTCTCGGGAATACAAGTGACCGAACTGGGCCGAACTCTGACCGAGTTCGGTCGGCGCTGTTATGGTTCCAAAAACGAACAACCGGCCCTAGCCCCTTTATAAACCCCCTTCTCCTCTTTTTCACTCACAACTCAAGTACTCCTCCTTTCTCCTAGAAAGTTCTTCCTCCTCTATTCTAGCAAGGAATCCAAGAGATCTGGTGGGCGTTTCAAATTCTCATCTTTCTCCTTTTTTTCTCAAAAAGGTAATCTACTTCCTTTCCTTCAATTTCTTTCAATGGCTCCTAAGCGTCATAGATATCTTTCCAAGATGCCCCTCCTCTTCGGATTATATACACCTGCTAGCCTTTTTAGTCCGCACGACCAATGGATGCAGAAGACTATGACTCTACTTTTTTTCGGACAAAGAGTTTTTTGATCTTTGGTTCGACTCTTTTTCTGGTAGTAGGATTTGCAATGGAGCTTTTTAAATTTACCATATTTCTGAATATGCTCCTACTTTTGACCACTTAGGATACCGAGATTTTTCGAGGTATCAGAACAACATTTTTGACAATGTCGTCCGAATTTTTTACTGCAATTTCCAAGTAAGACCTAACGGAAATTTCTATTCTTGCGTTGCTGGGCAAGAACTAGAATTCAGTACTACCGATATCAGTAAATTTTCCATGTTCCTGATCTTGGTGACGCTTTGGTTGACATTACCCATGTCCAGTTCCCTGCTGATGTTACTCTTACCTCTTTTAGGGAATTATTTGTCATCCAAACCCTGTTCCTCGTAGGGTTTATTCAAAGAACTTGAACCAATCCTTTTATGAAATTCATCGCATGATTTTCTCTGTCCTTCTTCCAAAGAAAGGATCCACAGATGAAGTGACCTTCTTGGAACTCTCTGCTTTATATCACATTCATTTTGGCATTCCATTCTCTATTCCAAATACCATAATATCCTGGATGCTGAACTGCAGAAATGTAGGAAGGAATCTGGTATATCCTATGCACTTGGCGTCTATCTTTTGCCGTTTTGAGATTGATCTTCAGACATGTGCATTCTCATCTACTCCTATCGAGCTTACCAGATCTCGATGATTTTCTGCTCCACCTCTGCCTCCTGGAGCTCAGCCTGCTCCAGCAGCTGATGTTGAGGTTCCTGATGCTCCTGCTCCGGCTCCAGCCCCTGCCCCGGGATTTGATCCGACTTTCTACCAGCGCTTTGATGATTTTGTTGCTATATCTGCGCAACGTCATCAAAGTATAGTGATTCGGAGTTCCGACACATTTTCAGGCCCAGGTGCTGAGGAATGGGATAGCTGATCTCCTACAGCCTAGCCATGATCCAGTCCAATCCATAGTCACCATCCAGCCTCACCAGGCTTTCCGGGTCCTCGGTTCACAGATGAGGTTTCCTTCCAGCACTTCGACCCCACTGCAGCCTACTTTCCTCCAGAGGCTCCTGGTGCTGACGACCCCACTATGTGACGTGGATTCAACTTTTGGATAGTAGAATTTGTTAGATGATGATCTTTTATGCTTTGAATAGTTTTTTTTATGTCTAAACTCATAGTTAGACATTTCTGATGATTGTACTCAGCACTTATTAGTATGACATTTTTTATTTCCAGTATTTCTTTCCATTGTAGCTGTTTTATGCTGATCATGTCTCTTTTCACTTTGTCTTTGTTTCCTATGCTGGCTTCACACATTACGGGGGAGCCAAGTCATTTTACTATTTGACAAAGGGGAAAAAAGAGTACCATACCAAAAAGCATATCTACAAATCCAAAAACAAACTTAACATTTTTTTCAGGTATACTTGTATTTTGTTCTATTTTACAAGATATATTTTGGTATAGACTCAAGTTTGTCAATTATCAAAAGGGAGAGATTGTTGGCCATTCCATGGTCACACCCGATTTCGATAATCAACATGCACTTAAGTCAATACACAAAATATACAAATGCTGCTAATCATTTCAGGTATATGAAATCAATTTCAACGGACGTTGTACTGCATCAACGAAGCATCAACATCATCAAATCTGGAGATGACTCATTTTAATATTTTATTCTGTATTTTACATTTTATTGAGTCTAGGATTTATTTTGTAAAATCAGTTTTGGTAATACGGCTTAGGGTTATTTCAGTCCACTTTCTAAAAAGCCTACCCATTACCACTCAATTTCTTGTTACATCATATATCATTTTACAAAATATTCCCAAAATACTTTCGAAAACAATTTCTGTTAAAATATTTCGAAAATCTCCTGACAGAACTCATAACCGAGTTCGGCCGAGTTCGGCCGAACTCTGTCCGAGTTCGGTCAGTTTGTATTCAAACTTTGTTGCCTCCAATCCAAGCAACGTCTCTTTGCGAGATATAAGCATCTGAACTCTGCCCGAACTCTGTCGAGTTCGGTTCCAGAAAACACCTATAAATAGAGAAGAACTTTTTATCTCAAATCAATTCAATTCATCTTCATCTTCTCTTCTCTACTATTCAAGTGTTTTCAAACGATCCAAGATTTTCAAATCATACCTATACACCTCTTAGCCAAAAGCCAATACTATCAGAGTTGATTTAGAGTCTTTTGGTATTCCAAGAGTTGTAAAGAGGTCGTTCCAAGTTTAACAACTTTTTTTGTTGTGGAGCTGGTCGTGCGCTCGTCACCAAGCACGGTGTTGTGAAGCTGGTCGTGCGCTTGTCACCAAGCACGGTATTGTAAGAGACTGCAATCACTCAGTTAAAGCTTGTGCTATAGTGGATTAATATCGAGCAAGAGTACTCGAGACTGGATTAGTCCTCTCAGAGGGATACCAGTATATATCGCTGTGTCGCTGAGTTTGAATTCTCTATCTCTTGCTGCATTATATTTACTGTCTCTTATTTCACTGCCATAGTTTTTAAATTTTAGTTTTAATTGGTAATTATTTTTCGCTGCACACACACACTCTATTCACCCCCTCTAGAGGTGCTCAACTGTCCTACAGCCGCTACTGCTGCCAACACCGCTGCACGCCCTCTTCTCGGCCACCATGACGGACTTGTCGAGGAGGTCAGCGACGAGGACGACGGGCGGCGTGGGAAGGAACCTCACGGCGATGGTAAACAGTTGGGGAGGGGCCGGGGGGGGGCGGATATCGTCAGAGATCTTACACATTGGTGTAGAAGCATAGAAAATATGGGGTTCATGCGGATCACAACTGACCGCATGAGTACCCTAAAATAGATTAACCCGCATAAAGAAAAGCCGCATGACAGACTCAGCATGCCCCCTGCGGCCTATCTTCACCAGACTGATTTTTGAGCCGCAGAGAGAATAGTTACTTATGCGGCCAAGCTGATCAATCCTTCTAATAAAGCTGACGAACTCTGGTCTGATAAAGCTGACAAACTCTGACAAGACTGACAGCTTTGACAGCTCTGACAATTCTGACACTGGCAAAAAGAAGATAAGACATGATTAGACTGGACATGGCCATGCGGCCAAAAGGACTGCGACCCGAGCCGCATGAATCTTATGAGGCTCAATCTATGTACTTAATGCGGCCAAGGGTAACTTCAATCTAATTTGCATGAACTTTATGCAGCCCAGAATATAGAACCTATGCGGCTCAAAAGTCTCCAAGCTACATGCAAACTAAGGGAGACTGCCGCATGAGTCTTATGCGGCCCAGATGGCCGAACTCTGAAAGGCATATGCGGCTCAAAATGACTCAAGCAGACTGATCCTATCTTGCGATGAGACACGTGGCAGGCTGACCAAGTCTCAACCACCCAGATTCGCTATAATAAATCTCAACAACCCCCACCAGCTGGCAGCTCGAGATCGAGTCTTTGTGTGCTGTGATAGACACATGGCCACGTGGCCCCTTATGCGGCCCAAAAAATCTGCTACTGCAGAAAACACTATAAATAACACGGTACCACACCCAGGCAAATGGTTGGCAATCCAAGGCTGGTAACCTACGAAGGGAAATTTCTTCAAGAGCGAAGAGCGCGTCAGATAGTCCAAGGAGTAAGGCAGAGTTGCTACACTTTCTCGAGCCTCTATCGTCACCTCCCAAATCAAAACTAAATTATTGTACTTAGATTGTTTCCTAGGATTTCTTTCTAGGCTTTTCTTTGTACAAGCGAGTTTGCAATCAAGTTTAATTCATCTGTAATTTGTTGTGCTTGATATTTAATAGCAAACACGATGGCGACTCTACTGGGGACATCCTTCCCTACTGATGAGAAGTTGGTGATACAATCTGACGTGTCCAAGCTCGGCTCCACGCAGCAAATGCTCGTGGATCGATTTGACCAACGAACATTCAAAGAAATGCTATCTGAAGGGAGCGCCAGCCCATCCCAGAAGTAAGCCAACCTAAAGAGAGCCCGCAGCATGTCGAAGCGTAAAACTGTTGCCCCCCGACCAGGTTCTCAAAGAAGCTCCTTCTGCGGCCCAAGACGGTGGTCAAGACTCTCCTACGGCCTTGCTTCCGACCACAGATAACCCCACTGTCCCCAAATCTAGCAAAGGAAAACACTATGATACTGAGTTTTTAGGGGGCACAAGGAAAATCCATGCGGACGAGGAAGAGGCCGCATAAGAGAGATGGGTAGATGACTCATGCGGCAGCCAACTCTGGCCGCAGACAGATCGCCCATACGACAGCCAACTCTGGCCGCAGGCTGATCGCCCATGCGGCAGCTAACTCTGGCCGTAGGCAAATCGCCTATGCGGCAGCCAACTTTGGCCGCAAGCAGATGGCCCATAAGGCAACCAATCCTGGCCATAGGCAGAGTGTCTCATGCGGCCTTGTCAGAAGCTCTGTGTTCGATCGTCTCTCATACGGGCCTGACTCTATACGGCCCATTGAGAATATAAGATGTATCAATCTGGACTCTTTTTACTATGCACATTCGGGTGCTAAGTCAAAGAAGTCTAGGGCAGTACGGGCCCAACAAGCCCAGTCAACTGCCAAGTTGTTGACCGTCAGCGGGCACCGTTAACTATTATACGGGCTCCTGATAAAAAATTGTACAGAACCACCCGCGTCCAGTCCCCCAGGGCTAACAGACAGGGTGGGTCTCAAAATTCTCCCTCCAACGATCGAGAGCAAATGCTTTTAGTAGCCTCGGATCCGGGAGCAAACATGACCCCTACGCACCCGTGTGCTCGGGATACCCGAGTCCACAAATGGGATGCAAAGGTAGATCAATCCGCTACCGACTTACGAGAGGTGATTACTCACAAATGCAAGAAGAAGGAAGCAACCTTAGCGTGCGATGAGCCCCTCTCGGGACGTCGTTGCACCCAAGTCATCATCAACTGTTGCGGTGACAAGTCGGCAGTACCTGAAGATCGGCAATCCATTTTCCAACGACTGCAGCCAGTACCTTTCCAACAACAACTTCAGAAACAGGTACAAATTTTGGGAGATAAAGAATTTCCTGTCGCCTCCTGTAATTCAATCCGGAAGGTTCTTCCCGATAAGGGAGGAAAGAAGACATGCCCTTCTAGCCCAGCAATCTCCGCCAGCATTGCAAGGAAACTCACATCTGGAGGACTGCCACCGACAACCACAGGGGGGGTCTACCTAGGCACTCGATCCAAAAAGAAGCTTCCAACACCTGAGGGTGCATCCTTGACCTCCCTGGGGGTAGATGAGGTCGAGGGTAGCAGACCCCTCAAATTATACGACAACCCGGAGTTCCAAGAGCATACACAGGGGATAGCGATCCACTGGAATTATACAACTGACGTGGACGTCCCTCAGGATGACCGCCTTCGCCAAGACGATGTAGCTTCCTGCATAGAGGGTAGCACCCCTTCCAAGTTCGAGGAGGAAGACATTCCAACATTCCCCGACGATTTCTCGGTATGGGAATACGACACAGAGAGCACCTCTGCTACGATCCCTTCCACCTCTACCCACGTGCGGATAGTCTTTATGGCCGACGATGATCATGAAGCGCCTACTGACCGACAACGTCTAGAAGTGCTTGAAGCCATGCTCCTGTCCTTGGTCAAGTCAGTAGACAAAATCAAAGCTGCCTTGCCGACTCAACCAATAAGGACGTCTGGACTAACAAGCTTAGGACCCGCAGTCAATACGGACTCTAACACAATCGCTCCTCCTTTGGGTGATAATCCTCTAGGAGCATCCGCTCCTTCAGCTGCAGATGAAGCCAGGGAAGCAAAGGGGAAAGTCCAGGAGCTTCGAGCAATGTTTAATGCCTGAGACTCCTCCCGGGACCTGAGAATATGGCAGCCATATCCCGTTGCATGGAGAGATGTGCTTTTTCTACCACGGTACATGCCATTTCATATAGATTCATATGACGGAAAGACCTCTGCCAGTCGGTACATGACTTATTTTGAGCTCGCAACCGACCACTTACTTCATAGTGATGCCATCCTCACACGATTATTCATCGGAGCATTGGAGGGGATCGCGTTCGACTGGTACCATAACCTTCCGGACAACTGCATCCAGTCTTTTGACGATCTCAAGCACATGTTTCTAGAAAGATTCTACAAAGTGGGGCATGATGTGACAATGTCATCTCTCATAGATGTCGTTCAGGGAGAGAGGGAGCTGACAAGGAACTATATCGAGCGGTTCCACCAAACTGCAATGAGATTGCCCCAAGGCAATCCCGAAAGCTCCTTGATTGAAATCTGCTAAAAGAAGTTGCTTTCCGCAATCAGCCTCTGGATGGGTGAAGATCAGTTCAGGGATTGGACGACCTTCATCATAAGTGCCACCAATGCGGAGACGAAGTTAAAGAAGGCTCGTCAGCTGGGATTACACATCCTGGATGGAGAGGTCAAAAGTAAGCGTCCTGGTACCATCTCCAATAACAACAACACTGACGGCACCCACAATAACCGGGACAATAAGGGCAAACATGTCCTGGTCGTCGGTACGACCAAGAAGCCTGAACAAAAGCAGGCAGAAGCTCAGTGGTCCCAGGTCAATTACTCATTCAAAGATAGTCATGTCAAGCCTATCTTCGACATGATCTTGCAAGGGAACAGGATCCAACTCCCTCCACCAAGGCGCGAGCCTCGAGCGACAGAGATGGAGGACCCAAAATACTGCCATTTCCACCGCTATGTTCATCACGCCACTCAAGACTGCTTTCAATTAAAGTGGTACATTCAAAATCTTATCGACTCCAAAGCTCTGTCGCTAGACTTTGAAGAGGTTACCGTGGCGGCAAATATAGCACCCACTTTTTTGAAATAAGGGTATTTTAGTCATTTTAGTCATTTTGTGATTTTTTAGATACTTTTGGCTCGTGTTTGTTTTAGCATTTGGTTTAACCTTAGATAATCCATATTAGAGACTAACCATGACGTATGATGATCATTTAGCTAATTAGAATTTATATTAGGCTTTGGTCCAATTTAGAAAGCCAATTGACCCTTTTTAGGCTATTTAATTAATTGGCCTTTTAAGCCTTTTTGTTAGTGGGCTTAAACTCAACTTAGATAGAGAAGAGGGGCCCAAGAACCAACCCTAACCCTAGAAGGAATAGCCTGGCCGGCCAAATCAGGAAAACCTCCTCCCTATATAAACATTTGCATTGGTTTTGACACCCCTTTTACAGAACCCTAGTTTCCAACTCTCCAAAACCCTAACTTTATCATCCGACCTCCGTTTCACCTCAAACAAAGTGCGTTGTGATCGTGGGAAGGAGTAGAACTTGCTGGAGCATTGATAGCAAGGAGTTGGAGGCATTTTCTCAGTGGAAACTGGTCGTCTCATTGTTCGAAGAGTCCGTTTCATTGATATTTTAACTCTCGATAGGTAAACACCTAAACACTATAGTTTTTCCTTATTTTTCTTCATAGTAGCATGCATCTAGGTACCCTCGACCCACCCATGTAGTTTGGTGAGATTTTGTGTCTGTTTGACAGGCGTTTCGGACACGTATCGGCGTAGGGTTTAAAGTGTTTGATGATTGCCACTTAGAATTCAATATTGTTGTTTAGGTAAACTAATTACATGATCCTGTAGGCCTTTAGATGTAGATTTTATATATATATATTTTATGTAGGATTTTTGTGTCGTCTCGTGTCCTAAAATCGGGTTGGACACGCAGTACGAGACTGCGTCTCGATGCCCTGCTGCTGCTGTGTCCGTTCTCGCTGGACACAGCCACTCGGCACGTAATTTTTGGGTTATGGGTAGGGGAAATATCTGTCATGATGCCCAACAAGTTTGGTTAGGTTTCTTAGAGAGTCGAGAGAGAAATCGACACGGCACGGGTTTTGCACTGTCGCGCACGCGCCTAGTTTTGGCATCGGATACGCGTATCGTGCGACTTGGACACGCGTCGTGTGGCCAGTGCCGACACGTGGGCTAGTAGCCCTACATGTGGGCTACATGTAAGAGCGACCATGTGTCGTAGTTTGGTCTGTGTCGAGCCCTAGGTCACGTGACACGTGTGCACGAGGATTGGGTTCCAGTTCTGATACTCGTGTATCTTGGACACTTTGTTTCATGTTTCTTGGACACAGCTGCACCTGATTGTATGTTCATATACACGAGACACTTTACCAATCATTAGTTTCGAACATCATTAGGTTTTCAATGGTTTTGGGTCATGTTAGTATCGGATTTTGAATTCTAATTTCTTGTTTCAGTATTTGTTTTGTTCCATCATATTTTCGAATGTGAATCCTGTGTAAATTAACCTGTAGATCCTATATAACCATATCTAGGAGATACCTACTAGTATAACCGTATCTAGGAGATACCTACTAGCTTGCATAGTAGAGAGGGTTGTGTCCGAGATTGGATTAGACATAGGGTTATTCAGGTATGTATCAAGATAGGATATCCTGTGAGATAGGTAATTCCTATAACAAAGTTTTTGGCTGATTTAGGTTGATCACTGATTTAGGTTGGTCAATTAATGTCAAATTTAGGTTTTAGAGAGTAGGTATTATTAGAATTAAGTTGAGTCCAGGTTGTTTTGAGTAGGCTGAATTGGTATGGGGGGTTGTGATGAAGAATTCAGGAAGTAGGCAACTGCAGTGGCAGTTGCACTTAGGCCAGCAACTGCAACAGCAATAGCGTACTGTATGGCAGCAGTTGCTGCAATAATAGGCAACTGTAGTGGCAGTAGTAGCAAGCTTGCCTAAGTGCATGTGTCCAAGTGTGAGGGTGCATTGGGTTGAGTCGTGAGGATTTAGAATTTGAGATTACCTTGATTAAACTAGAAAACCTTCTAAGAGATATCCTAGCCTAGAGTTTTAGTAAATGTTAGTCTACGGTATGGGTATTAGACATAGGGTATTGTGAGCTAGGGTAGTAGTATGTGAATTACATTGGTTGTTAGGCTTATTCTCCCTTGAAAACCTAAGATCACACCAACTCAACACCCAAAATCAACACTAGGACTAGTAGTGACCTAAAATTTGACTTATAGGCTAGTTGACCTAACTTTTACCTAGTTGACTAGTCTGGTTGACCAAAGTTGACCCAAGGTTGACTTTGACTTAGATTGACCCAAATCATGTAGAATTTGCATTGAAGGTTTTTCTTATGATATTTAGACTGTATTATGACATGTGGTTGTTTTAAATAGGATCTTATTACTCCAGTCCAGTCACTTTTCATCATCAGCAGTTCGGATTGCCAGGCGAGTACATTCTCTGATCTTTTCATACTTCTTTGGATATGTACTCATGTTATAGACTAGTATACTTGATGCTGACACAATATTCACATGGATTAGTACCCTCTGGATCTTTTTTTGCGGTGTTATCTCCTCAGATACATCGAGTATGTCAAGTTCATGTACTTTATCATGGTCATCATGTACTCCATGTATTCATATTTATCCATGTGCACTCATATGTTATTCATGTACACTCATGACCATATGAGTTCCATGTATACAGTAGTTGTTATCCATGTGCAATAACATAACATGCTTTGATCCTTGTGTATTGGTTGGGGGCAGGAAGAGTGTAGTTGGTTATGTGATCATTATCTCCAGTAGGTATCTATGTGCATTCCATAGCTGTATCCATATGCAACCCAAGCTGTTTACATAACCAATTCATGCTCTGATTCACGTAGAAGGTTACATCTCTCTATTTATCATATTATGTCTCAGCTTATATATTCTCTCTTGTTGATTTCTCTTTACAGCGATTCATGTATAGTTTTCTATAGCTTGCTTTATATGTTCATTCCTGATATAAACTGTTGTGAGAGATATGTGCTCGTTCCGTCCTGACTGGACATGTTAAAAATTTTACAGGTAATGATGAGGAGTACTGTCCTACTTATTTTGGCATTGGCTTAGATGATACTGTCGACGTGGACCCACAGGAGGATCCCACAGTCGCTGAGGACTTGCCTATAGTCTAGCTGAGACTTAGTACTTTATTTGTATTTTCTGTTTGAGACTTTATGAGTTGTACTTGAGATTTATTCTGGTGGTTTACACCTAGACTTTTATTGTGACTCTCTTGGATCCTTTTCTTCTATTCCATCTTAGTATTGTGATTGAGTTACTTATTATTTTACTCTCTATTCGTAGCTTATTTAGACTGTGTTAGATATGGTGACTCAGGACAGCGTTCTACCGCCGACACTGCGGCGTAGGCTGAGCGTTCGTCACTTCTCGTGCCCTTATACTGGGTGCGGGTCGTGACACATTTTTAGTGGTGGCCCATACAGGTCAGTCAGAATCACAACTAGTGTGATTCGTAGTGGTACTCGAACTAGAGTATCATTACAGCCTGCAGTAGGATATAGGATAAGTTAAGGTACTCAATCACATTAGGAAAAACTCTTATCAATTCTTGTTGTTAATTATCTTCTTTTGAAAACAATTGTCCTTCTTTGATAAATTCGCTTCTTTTTCAGTAATTAATTCCTTGTTTAATCTGTCTTCAGGATGGTGGAGACAAGATCGCAGCGCTCTGGCTCCAGGAATACCACTAAGAGGACGGCTACTTCTCGTCCGACCCAGCAGGCTCCAAGGAATACAGTGCCTCTTGTTCCAGCTCAGGTTGGCCCATCTACTACTTTTGGGGGTTCTCCTTCACCAGTTCCAGGGACTACTCTAGGAGTGCAAGGGATGCTACCACTACCGCCCAGGAGACAATTGATGCGGTGTAGTGTTTAGCTCTCATACATTAGTTGATGGAGATGCAACGACGCCAGACAGATGACATGATACAGGGTATTGATAATTCCCACCAGTTAGCGATGGTGGCAGTGGAGAGGGCAACTGTCCCACCCCAAGAAGGGCAGATTCAGCCATACCAGCCGAGGACTCCAGGTATTCAGGACTTCCAGAAGATGAGGCCGCGGGACTTCAAGGGTACGGAGGATATCCTTTACGCGGACGACTGGATCGAGCACATAGAGGAGATTTTTCGTCTCGCGGAGATACCAGCTAGACTCCAGGTGGAAGCAGCAGGCAGTATAATACAGGACCTTGCCTGCACTTGGTACCAGACCGACCCCAGGGTTGGTACTACGGGGCAACCTTGGGAGGCTTTTAAGAAGCTTTTCAAGGAGAAGTTCTTCCCCGATACTGTACTTGGCACGTTGGAGACGCAGTTTGAGAACCTGGTTCAGGGGAACCAGACTGTAGAGGAGTACGCCGGAGAGTTTTGCCGCCTGGGCAGATTTATGGAGGGCCTTAGTGAGACAGTGAAGGCTAGGAGATTCAGGAAGGGTTTGGTTAAGGAAGTCAAGTCCTTAACCAAGAGCAACAGGAATGCTACATTTGAGGAGATTTTGATGGGAGCCATGGTAGCAGAAGATGATCTGGAGCTGAAACAGAAGAGAGGTCGTGATTTCCATGCAGCCAGTGGCAGTGGAGGACCAGCCAAGAAGCCCCATTTTTAGCAGCAGCATCAGCAGAGGTCCTTCCAGCAGCAGAGGCTATTCTAGCAAGCACAGCAGAGACAGGGTCAGCAGGCACCGAGACAGCAGCAGGATACCACTTGTGACTTCTGTAAGAAGCCAGGACACAGGTGGAGTGAGTGCAGGAAGAGGCTAGGCAAGTGCCTGCTCTGTGGTTCATCAGAGCATCAGTTGAGGGACTGTCCTGAGGCCTTCGGGCGTAAAGGACAGGGAGCAGGGACCAAGGCACCAGTGGATCAGCAGAGGGGACCCTTACCGACTCAGCAGCAGAAGTTTGTTCAGCATCAGCAGCAGGCCAGAGGAGGCCAGTAGGGGTTAGCTTTCGCCATGGCAGCGGAGGATACCCAGGCAGTAGGCGATCTGATAGCAGGTTCTATTCTTATCGACTCTTTTCCAACATTCGCATTATTTGATTCAGGTGCTTCCCATAGCTTCGTATCTGTATCTTTTGCCATTAGACACCAGCTTTCTTCTGAACCTTTGCCTAGGACTTGCAAGATCACGACTAGGGGTGGTATTATCCTCGTAAGTGATATTTGCAAGGATCGGAGAGTAGTTTTGGGAGGCCGAGAACTGGGTGTGAGTCTGCTCGTGATGCCACTACCAAACTACGATATTGTTCTCGGTATGGATTGGTTGAGCAGGCACCACGCCAGTATAGATTGCCGCGAGGGTAGAGTGCTTTTCAGCATGCCAGGAGAGCCAGAGTTCGAGTTCACCAGACGGGAGTCAGAACAAAGCAGCAGAGTTTTTTGCGGAGCTTCAGCAGAGGAGCAGAGTGTGCCACATCCATTAATAGCTGAGTTTATGGATGTGTTTTCGGAGAAGTTGCCAGCGTTGCCTCCGGACAGGGATGTGGAGTTCTCTATAGATTTGATACTCGGCACAGAGCCGATATCTCAGCATGTCTATAGAATAAACAATAGTGAGCTTGTGGAGCTGAAGAAGCAGGTGGATGAGTTGCAGGACAAGGGCTTCATCCGATCGAGTTCTTCACCATGGGGTGTGCCAGTACTCTTTGTACCGAAGAAGGATGAGTCGGTACGGATGTGTATCGACTACAGGGCACTCAACAGCCTCACGATCAAGAATAAGTACCCGCTGCCTAGGATCGATGACCTGTTCGATCAGCTGAGCAGAGCGAAGGTATTTTCCAAGATTGATCTGAGGTCAGGATATCATCAGGTGAATGTGAAGAAGGAGGATATTCCGAAGACAGCTTTTAGGACTCGGTACGGCTAGTTCGAGTTCATGGTGATACCGTTTGGGTTAACTAACGCCCCGGCGGTGTTCAAGAACTTGATGAACAAGGTATTCTACCAGTACTTGGACAAGTTCGTGGTGGTGTTCATCGATGACATTTTAGTGTATTCGAAGACCCCAGAGGAGCATGAGGAGCATTTGAGAGTGGTTATGGAGACTCTCAGGAAGGAGCAGCTATACGGCAAGCTCTCGAAGTGTGAGTTCTTTTTTGATCGAGTTGATTTCTTAGGTCTTATGGTGATCGGAGATGGGATCTCAATCGACCCGAAGAAGATCAGAGCAGTTGAGGCGTGGACAGCATCGAGTTCACTTGCAGAGATCAAGAGCTTTCTGGGATTGGCAGGGTACTACAGGAGGTTTGTTCAGGATTTCTTTTGGATTGCAGAGCTATTGACTAGGCTGACCTGGAAGGACGCAGAGTTTGTCTGGTCAGAGGAGTGTCAGGTTGCTTTTGATGAGCTGAAGAAGCGACTGACGACAGCCCCGATTTTGACGTTGCCATCAGGATCAGACGGGTTCACTATCTACAGTGACACCTCAGGGAAGGGTTTGGGTTGTGTTTTACAGCAGCATAGGAAGGTGATTACCTATGCATCCAGGCAGTTACATCCGCATGAGAAGAACTACCCTACCCATGACTTGGAGTTGGCGACGGTTATCTTTGCTCTAAAGCTGTGGAAGCACTATCTATACGGAGAGCGTGTAGAAATCTTCACAGACCACAAGAGCTTGAAGTATGTGTTTACACAGAAAGAGCTCAACATGAGGTAGCGCAGATGGTTGGAGTTGATGAAGGACTTCGATATTTTATTGCAGTACCATCCAAAAAAGGCCAATGTGGTTGTCGATGCCTTGAGTAGGTATCCGGTAGCTATGTGCTTGACGATGGATCATCATCTATTAGCAGATTTGGAGAGTTTGGGGATCGAGGTGATCGTGTCAGGAGTTCAGATGCAGATATGGGGCCTACAGATTCAGTTAGACTTGATGGAGAGGATCAAGTCAGCTCAGTTCGACGATGTTACTCTGTGGTACATCCGAGAGCAGGTTCGAGCATGATTGGCAGATATGGAGTTCGTCATTGCGGAGGACGGCACATTGACGTACGGTTCCAGACTTTGTGTGCCTAGCGAAGAGCTTCGGGAGCAGGTTATGCAGGAGGGCCATCGCCCTCAGTACACTATGCATCCAGGTGTCAACAAGATGTATAGAGACTTGAAGGAGCATGTATGGTGGTATGGGATGAAGCGGGAGGTAGCATGCTTCGTAGCCAGATGCCTAGTCTGCCAGCAGGTTAAGGTAGAGAGACAGAGGCCAGGAGGACTATTGCAGCCATTGCCCATTCCGGAGTGGAAGTGGGAGCACATCACAATGGATTTTGTTTCGGGATTGCCGGCATACACCAGGAGGGAAAGACGCGATTTGGGTCATCGTGGACAGGTTGACCAAATCGGCCCACTTTTTGCCATTCAAAGTGGGGACGTCTACGGAGAAGCTAGCGGAGTTGTATATACGACAGATTGTCAGGATACATGGAGTTCCGGTGAGCATTGTCTCGGATCGGGATAGTCGCTTTACTTTTTATTTCTGGCAGATTTTGCAGACTAGTTTGGGCACTCAGCTCAAATTCAGTACTGCATACCACCCTCAGACGGACGGACAGTCGGAGAGGACTATTCAGACTCTCGAGGACATGCTGCGGACTTGTGTCCTAGATTTTGGAGGTTCTTGGAGGACCATTTGCATTTGGTGGAGTTTGTATACAATAACAGCTTCCAAGCCAGTATTGAGATGTCACCATTCGAGGCCTTGTACGGATGTAGATGTCGTACTCCCTTGTCTTGGGATGACGTTGGAGAGCGAGCTTTATTGGGACCGGAGATGGTTGTTGACGCAGCCGAGAAGGTGAAGCTCATCAGGGATCGACTTCGCATGGCGCAGGACAGACAACGGCATTGGGCCGACAGCCACCGAAGACCTTTGTAGTTTGAGGTATAGCTTAGACTTAGGATTAGAATCTTGTTGTTTGTGTTTTGTTGATTGTGTGATTATTTTTGTTAATTGAGACCATGCTTGTGCTAGGTTGGAGATATGGTATTCTTGAAGATTTCACCGACTCGAGGCACTATTAATTTCGGTGGAGGAGGGAAGCTTAGCCCACGCTATGTCGGACCTTTTGTTATCAGCGAAAGGGTCGGCGACGTGTCATACAGACTTGACTTACCTTCTTCCTTAGCGGGAATCCACAATGTATTTCACGTATCGCAGTTGAGACGGTATGTGGCTGATCGTAGCCATGTACTGGACCATTCTGAGATTAAGGTGGGACCTACTCTCAGTTATCCAGAGCAGCCTATAGAGATTCTAGATCGATGGGAGAAGGTGTTGAGGAACCAGACAATACCATTAGTTCGCGTAGCATGGAGGCATCACTCCCCCGGTGAGTCTACTTGGGAGAGGGAGGATGAGATGCACGAGCAGTACCCTTATATTTTTCAGCCGTGAGGTATAATTTCTATCCTTCCTACTTATGCAGCTTGCCTTTAATTTTGAGGATGAAATTATTTTTAAGGAGGGTAGACTTGTAGCACCCACTTTTTTGAAATAAGGGTATTTTAGTCATTTTAGTCATTTTAGTCATTTTGTGATTTTCTAGATACTTTTGGCTTGTGTTTGTTTTAGCATTTGGTTTAACCTTAGATAATCCATATTAGAGACTAACCATGACATATGATGATCATTTAGCTAATTAGAATTTATATTAGGCTTTGGTCCAATTTAGAAAGCCAATTGACCCTTTTTAGGCTATTTAATTAATTGGCCTTTTAAGCCTTTTTTTTAGTGGGCTTAAACTCAACTTAGATAGAGAAGAGGGGCCCATGAACCAACCCTAACCCAAGAAGGAATAGCCTGGCCGGCCAAATCAGGAAAACCCCTCCCTATATAAACATTTGCATTGGTTTTGACACCCCTTTTCCAGAACCCTAGTTTCCAACTCTCCAAAACCCTAACTTTCTCATCCGACCTCCGTTTCACCTCAAACGAAGTGCGTTATGATCGTGGGAAGGAGGAGAACTTGCTGGAGCATTGCTAGCAAGGAGTTGGAGGCGTTTGCTCAGTGGAAACTGGTCGTCTCATTGTTCGAGGAGTCCGTTTTATTGAGATTTCAACTCTCGATAGGTAAACACCTAAACACTCTAGTTTTTCCTGATTGTTCTTCATAGTAGCATGCATCTAGGTACCCTCGACCCACCCATGTAGTTTGGTGAGATTTTGTGTCTGTTTGACAGGCGTTTCGGATACGTATCGGCGTAGGGTTTAAAGTGTTTGATGATTGCCACTTAGAATTCAATATTGTTGTTTAGGTAAACTAATTACATGATCCTGTAGGCCTTTAGATGTAGATTGCATATATATTTTTTATGTAGGGTTTCTGTGTCATCTCATGTTCTAAAATCGGGTTGGACACGCAGCACGAGACTGCGTCTCGATGCCCTGCTGCTGCTGTATCCGTTCTCGCTGGACACAGCGACTCGACACGTAATTTTGGGTTATGGATAGGGGAAATGTCTGTCGTGATGCCCAACAAGTTTGGTTAGGTTTCTTGGAGATTCGAGAGAGAAATCGAGTCGAGAGAGAAATCGACACGGTACGGGTTTTGTACTGTCGTACGTGCGCCCAGTTTTGGCATCGGATACGCGTATCGTGCGACTTGGACACGCATCGTATGGCCAGTACAGACACGTAGGCAAGTAGCCCTACATGTGGGCTACATGTAAGAGCGACCACGTGTCGTAGTTTGGTCTGTGTCGAGCCCTAGGTCGCGTGACACGCGTGCATGAGGATTGGGTTCTAGTTCTGATACTCGTGTATCTTGGACACTTCGTGTCTTGTTTCTTGGACACAGCTGCACCTGATTGCATGTTCATATACACGAGACACTTTACCAATCATTAGTTTTGAACATCATTAGGTTTTCGATGGTTTTGGGTCATATTAGTATCGGATTTTGAATTCTAATTTCCTGTTTCAGTATTTGTTCTGTTCTATCATATTTTCGAATGTGAATCCTGTGTAAATCAACTTGTAGATCCTATATAACCGTATCTAGGAGATACCTACTAGTATAACTGTATCTAAGAGATACCTACTAGCTTGCATAGTAGAGAGGGTTGTGTCCGAGATTGGATTAGACATAGGATAATTCAGGTATATATCAAGATAGAGTATCATGTGAGATAGGTAATTCCTATAACAAAGTTTTTGGCTGATTTAGGTTGATCACTGATTTAGGTTGGTCAGTTATTATCAAATTTAGGTTTTAGAGAGTAGGTATTATTAGAATTAAGTTGAGTCCAGGTTGTTTTGACTAGGCTGAATTGGTATAGGGGGTTGTGATGAAGAATTCATGAAGTAGGCAACTGCAGTAGGCAACTGCAGTAGGCAACTACAATGGCAGTTGCACTTAGGCCAGCAACTGCAGCAGCAATAGCATATTGTATGGCAGCAGTTGCTGCAATAATAGGCAACTGCAGTGGCAGTAGTAGCAAGCATGCCTAAGTGCATGTGTCCAAGTGTGAGGGTGCATTAGGTTGAGTCGTGAGGATTTAGAATTTGAGATTACCTTGATTAAACTAGAAAACCTTCTAAGAGATATCCTAGCCTAGAGTTTTAGTAGATGTTAGTCTAAGGTATGGGTATTAGACATAGGGTATTGTGAGCTAGGGTAGTAGTATGTGAATTACATTGGTTGTTAGGCTTATGCTCCCTTGGAAACCTAAGATCACACCAACTCAACACCCAAAATCAACACTAGGACTAGTAGTGACCTAAAATTTGACTTATAGGCTAGTTGACCTAACTTTGTCCTAGTTGACTAGTCTGGTTGACCAAAGTTGTCCCAAGGTTGACTTTGACTTAGATTGACCCAAATCATCCAGAATTTGTATTGAAGGTTTTCCTTATGATATTTAGACTGTATTATGACATGTGGTTGTTTTAAATAGGATCTTATTACTCCAGTCCAGTCACTTTTCATCATCAGCAGTTCGGATTGCCAGGCGAGTACATTCTCTGATCTTTTCATACTTCTTTGGATATGTACTCTTGTTATAGACTAGTATACTTGATGCTGACACGATGTTCACATGGATTAGTACCCTCTGGATCTTTTCATACGATGTTATCCCCTCGGATACATCGAGTATGTCATGTTCATATACTTTATCATGGTCGTCATGTACTCCATGTATTCATATTTATCCATGTGCACTCATATGTTATTCATATACACTCATGACTATATGAGTTCCATATATACAGTAGTTGTTATCCATGTGCAATAACATAACATGCTTTGATCCTTGTGTATTGGTTGGGGGCAGGGAGAGTGTAGTTGGTTATGTGATCATTATCCCCAGTAGGTATCCATGTGCATTCCATAGCTGTATCCATGTGCAACCCAAGCTGTTTACATAACCAATTCATGCTCTGATTCACGTAGAAGGTTACATCTCTCTATTTATCATATTATGTTTCAGCTTATATATTCTCTCTTGTTGATTTCTCTTTACAGCGATTCATGTATAGTTTTCTATAGCTTGCTTTATATGTCCATTCCTGATATGAACTATTGTGAGAGATATGTGCTCGTTCCGTCTTGACTGGGCATGTTGAAAATTTTACAGGTGATGATGAGGAGTATTGTCAGACTTATCATGGCATTGGCTTAGATGACACTGTCGACGTGGACCCACAGGAGAATCCTACAGTCGCTGAGGACTTGCCTATAGTCTAGCTGAGACTTAGTACTTTATTTGTATTTTTTGTTTGAGACTTTATGAGTTGTACTTGAGATTTATTCTGGTGGTTTACACCTAGACTTTTATTGTGACTCTCTTGGATCCTTTCCTTCTATTCCATCTTAGTATTGTGATTGAGTTACTTATTATTTTACTCTCTATTCGTAGCTTATTTAGACTGTGTTAGATATGGTAACTCAGGACAGCGTTCTACCGCCGACACTGTGGCGTAGGCTGAGCGTTCTTCACTTCTCGTGCCCTTACACTGGGTGCGGGTCGTGACACGTTTTTAGTGGTGGCCCATGCAGGTCAGTCAGAATCACAACTAGTGTGATTCATAGTGGTACTCGAACTAGAGTATCATTACAGCCTGCAGTAGGATATAGGATAAGTTAAGGTACTCAATCACATTAGGAAAAACTCTTATCAATTCTTGTTGTTAATTGTCTTCTTTTGAAAACAATTGTCCTTCTTTGATAAATTCGCTTCTTTTTCAATAATTGATTCCTTGTTTGATCTGTCTTCAGGATGGTGGAGACACGATCGCAGCACTCTGGCTCCAGGGATACCACTGAGAGGAAGGCTACTTCTCGTCCGATCCAGCAGGCTCTAGGGACCACAGTGCCTCTTGTTCCAGCTCAGGTAGGCCCATCTGCTACTTTTGGGGGTGCTCCTTCACCAGTTTCAGGGACTACCCCAGGAGTGCAGGGGATGCTACCACTACCGCCCCAGAGGACAATTGATGCAGTCAAGTGTTTCGCTCTCATACAGCAGACGATGGAGATGCAGCGACGCCATATAGATGATACGAGACAAGGCATTGATAATGCCCACCGGTTAGCGATGGTGGCAGTGGAGAGGGCAACTGCCCCACCCTAAGATTTTCTAAGTTCTCAAAACTAGGTTGACCTCTGATATCCTCATTAGTTTTGAATACACCTATAAACTATCTCATAACCCCAAAATTTCTCTAAATGTAATTGTTTCCAGATTGGCAGTATACATCTCTTTATTCTGTTCGAGACCTTTACCACATTTCTATCTCAAGTTTCCATATGGAACACTCCCCATTTGATTTCCTTTAGATCATCATAAAATAACCAGTTACGTCTTCTCTGAGCTACATAATTTACGTCACTTCCTTAGCCTTCCCCATGCAAAAGATACGAAGATTCAAGGGTTTTGAAGTACATCTGGTAGGGACGACAAGATATGGGTAATTAATGTAATGAGACAGAGTTTAATATAAGAGGTAAATAAGAATGCAAGGAAATAATGGCGAGAAAGAATAATGAAGTTATATTCTTTCCCATCGGTTCAAACGAGAGGAACCCATCAAGCTTAAATTCAATAGCAATGAATGAGGGTGAATCCAAACAAGAGGAAAAAGAATTCCAATTGAAGTTCAAAATGAGTTTCTCAGGGGTCGTTCCAGAAATCTCTCAAAGAATCCTAAGTGTGATTGAGTACCTTGGATTTGAAAATATTAATCTAAATACAAAATTAAATCAACAACTACAAAATTTTATCAAAATCATCAACTAATACCAGGATTCAAAGTTCTACAATGAATCCACAAAATTAAATTCAAATCAAGGAAAAAGGTGAATCAAAACAAGGAAAATGAGTTTAAATCGGAATTCAAAATGAGATTCTCAAGGGTCATCCCAGGAATCTCTCAAGGAATCCTAACAGTGATTGAGTATCTTCAAAAATATATCCTAATCCTACTGCAGGCTGTAGTGGTACTCTAGTTCGAATACTACTACACAAACTCGACCTGCATGGGCCACCACTAAAAACGTGTCACGACCCGCACCCTAGAGTTAGGGCACGAGAACGTAACAACGTCCAGCCTACACCGCAGTGTCGGTGGTAGAACGCTGTCCTAGGTCTCAATGTATCTAACAGTATAAGACTAAACAGTTTATACTCCCCGAATGGGGATGACATAGCAGAATGTAAACTCAATCACATCTAAGGTAGAGCATAAAGGAAGATAGATAAAACATGAAATCGAAAAGAGATACAACAGATAGAAGTCTAAGTGTCTAAGATACAAACTCAGAATACATCTCAGAACTCAAATACAATAATCCATAAATACAACTCAAGATGACTGAAAATAAACTATAAGCAAAAACCCTAGCTATCTATGCAACCTCTACTGTCTCCTCTAGGCTAGCAGGCAACCTCCAAGCTATCTGTAAAATTTATCAACAGGTCCAGTCAGGACAGGAGCGAGCACAATACATCTCAACAGATCATAGCAGAAAAGAAAATATAATCATGCTAGAGAATAAAATACAGGAAACTGAAGAATAGCATAATGTAAAAGAGAGACTATAAGTAAATATCTATGATATATAGAGAGAGACAGTGCTAGTGATTCAGAGTACAGGATAAACATGTGAATGGCATGGGACTGATTCATGATTACACTACTTGGAATTGATTCATGATTAAACTACTTGAAATTATTCACATATTCATTTATACTCCTCCATCCCCAATCAATACACAAGGATCCAATCAAGTTACGTTAAGATTCATGATTATACTACGTTGCCCATAAAGGATGATTCATGAATTGATTCGTGAAGGCTCGGTGATCATGAGGGTACATGAGTCACTAGCTGATTCCTGAAGATTCATGATAATAGAAGCATGAAATACATGATGTAAGTGAAACACACGAGACAAAAGTATCCGATGCTCCCGAGAGGGATAACATCTCATAAAGGGATCCATATAGTACCAATCCGTGTTACCAATGTGTCAGCATCAAGTAAGATAGTCTAAAGCAGGAAATATAATCCTAAACATGATATGAAATGATCAGAGAATGTACTCGCCTGATATCTGAATGTCCAAGGTAAAGATACTGTCCGAGGAGAGGTGTCTGGCTCCTAATTAGAACAGCACAAGTCACAATATGTCCAGAAGGGTAATATAAAGCACTACGATGCATTCTACATGAATCTAGGTCAAACTAGGCCAAAGTCAACCCTTGGTCAACTCTAGTCAACTGTACTAGTCAAACTAGGTCAAACTAGGTCATGTCCTAACCCAGCAAGTCTTACTAGGCCTAACCAAGACTATCCTAGCAAGCACACATCAATACAAGGCTATACAAGCCAACATACACCCAACTCTATATAGCATAAAATTATTCAATACTCAAATAGGCAAGAATTTACATTGGATATACACTAGGTAATCTATTACTTTAAGCTATATATGTCTGCACATATATACACATGCATATATTGGTATTCAATATTAGGTCTATAATCATGGCATTTCAAATAGTTATATAAACTTATATATTACAACACAATATGCTAACATATATATAATATACATACATAGCTAAGTTAACTATATTCATAAATACTTATTTAAGAGGCTATGTGTGTATGTGAACATGGCAAAGGGGCAAGTGAGGGTTAAATGGGCATATATAGTGTATACATATCAAAGAGTGTCAAAGTGTAAGTGAACAAAGTGTCAAGTGTGATAGTGTCAACATAGTGTAAGGGGTACATGAGGTAATATAGGATTTATGTTAACATAGAACATTACATCTCATTAACTTGTATATTGCATACATTACATCTATTATTACATTACATTCATGCTTCCATTCATTCATCATTCATTTATTCTCTTGCACTACTATATGCACCATACATTACATACTATGGAACCTACATATTCATTACAAGCCATACTTATACATGCTTACATTAGATAGGATACTTACACCTCATACATCATTTATTTAAACATTTACTTATGCTTGCATTATCTATTTAATTACATAATGTATATACATTAACATGAGTTAAAATCAAATAGAACATTATATTACACACAAGGGTGCACAAAATACATATGCCGAATAGTAACTCCTACTAATAATCAATACTGTACCATCTCAGCATGAATTAAAATTTAGGATTAAATTATTATAGATCTATGTGTTAGCTTTCCGAAACTTCAAACGGATCGCGTTTTCGTTTCCGGAAACTCCCGGAATCGCGAAAACACCGAGAACACGTTTGTCTTTCGTACAGCTGACACTCAAATAATTCTCCAGAAAGTTACATAAAGAATTAGGCCTATTAGTACATGTTTTTGGAAAGCTAACTTCAATACGCTTCTTTTAAAAAAAACAGGAGATTAAACCGAGCTTTGAACTAGAAGTTATGACATTTCTAAATTAGGGCTGAAATTAAAAACGTGGATAAAAATCATGACGGATTTAGATAGTTTGAGACAAAAGAACACAAGTATATAACATAATATATCAAGAACTCACTCTCTACACTAATATATATATATATGAGACAATATAGAACACATCTCCAATACAAAAATATGAGATTAAACATGTAATAATTCATTCATACATAACAACAACACATAGTGTGTCCAAATTTGGGATTTTCCCACATGGACACAACCACAACACAAAGGACACTCCTATCACCTCCAAATGGACACGAAATGGACACAAATGGAGATACAACCATGGGGGTCATTCCTATGGGTTCAAAATAGACCTATATGCATGAGAAAATGAAAAGGAGAAGGGATTTATACCTCCCTGTAGATCGAATCGAAGAAAAGCCTTCCCGGAGCGACACCGACACGTAGAGATTCTAAGAGGACACGAACGAGCTTCGAATCCTCCCAAACTTGGGTAGCTTCCTCCTTGGCTAGAATGGAGAAGGAAAGAAGAAGATTTGGTGGTAAAATGGAAGGATTTGGTGGAGAAATTGCTAGGGATTGCTCTATAGGAATTTGGGGAAGAACAAGAGAGAGAGTGTGGATGAGAATAATGAAATGAACTTGAGCCTATCCTCTCCCAAAGTGGCTGGCCATATGGGGCTATTTGTCCTATTATGGTAAGGTCCTAAATGCCCCCACTAACCTATTCTATGAGTATTAGGAAAGGGCTAATTGGTTGGGGCTAAGTTAGTCATTCTAAAGTCTCTAATCACACTAACCTTATCCATAATAATTAGTCTAACCTCTAACTAAAATATTTCTATCATGTGGACTAAAATTAATATCATGTGGGCCATGCCTAACTAGTGTGTGGGTCCCACTAGAGTCAAACTATCCCGGGTCCCCGTTTCAAGTCGAATTGAGTTGAAATTCGAACCCGACTCAAATAATCCCAAAACAATATCATAAATAATAAAATAATATCAAAATAATTCAGAGAGGTCAAATGCAAAAAATATCCTTAGGCCAAAAATGACATTAAAATATCATAATCACATGGTTAGGCTCTAGGTCAAACAGTCTCTAGGGTTTCACTAGCAAAACGTCAAAACCACAAGTCATTGATTTAAATAATTTTAAAATGATTTAAAATCACCAAAAATCATATCATGAATTAAATATCATTATTAAAATAATTATAAACATGAAATTTCAAAATTATCCTCATTTAGAAAACTGGGTGCTACAACTCTATCCACCTTAGAAAAATTTTGTCCTCGAAATTTAAGATCGATAGTACTCCTTCTAGAGCCTCTAACCTACCCAATATCTAAGGTAACACTTCCTAACACTGGAATAATAAACGGACATCTAAATAGTGTCAAACTAGGAATACCTCCAACACTGCTCTGCTGTACGGCAGTAATGGAACTTCAATAAAATATGGACTGGAACCTATATCCAAGGGACTGGACCTATTTTAAAGTGGTCTTAACTAAGGATGAAAAGGAACTGATCATAGGCTATAGGTATGCTCAAACTATTATCTTCCTATTAACCATCTATTAGTACATTCTATTACCATAGGAACGATGCATTACTAAGACATATAGGCCCATATCTCTCATAACACATTTATACTCACCAGAAGACTAGTACACCCTATCAAGGCTGATACTATAATCTCTCCTAAATCTCCTAAGCTACATGTTTATAGACATACTTCCCCACATCAAGGACTAACCTATATATATCTACAACTGATACTAATGGGGTGACGTCCCTATTTCCCAACAATCAAGGTCTAAAAAAATAATTTATCTAAATCATGCAATTTAAAGGAATAGTATACAAGGTCAGGGGATACCGTAGCAGTTGGAAGTCTCACCTGGGTACACTAATCATTCTAGGTCAAAATAGTACTACGGTATCAACACACAAACAATCTAGGGTGTCCTAATTGGGAAGGTAAGGGAACAACAATCATCAAGGTTGTAGGGCTATCTACCATCCTATATAAAAATTGGTCATTAACAAGCAACTAAGAATTATTAAAAGGTTACTATTCCATAAAATGGCAAAAATTGAAAATTTAGGCACAACAAATCACAAATAGCATGATCTAAGTTGATCAATTTCGAGATAAAACGAGATTTGGACAAGAAGGGAAATCAATGAAATCAAAGTATGAGCACGAGTATCCAATGATGGAGGTTCAGGTCATGATTAAATTTAATTCGACTGAGTACGAATACGAGGTTCATAGGCGATAAAAAGATTTCAAGGAGAATTGTCAAGGTTGTCGCAAATGAGACTCTAGGGTCAAGTTTAACTATGTCTCCATTCTCGTAGATTGATACATGAAAAAGCAAACCAAAGTGCAATAGGTTGATCAGACCATCATGTACCGGTTCTGATTAGATAATATGTTAATGGGTGGCCACCCAATAAAATATGTCATGACCAAGCTCAAAAATAGATAAGCTTGCAAAACTAAGGCTAATTTAGCAGCACAAAATATAAGGGTGGTAATGATGAATGGAATTACATAGTCCAAGTTTCTTAACCAACGGGTCAAGTAATCAGATAAGGTACAAGGTTAAGCATCTAAGGAAACAAGCAGAACACCATCATATGTCGGGTCGAAAGAATTGAGTCAAGGCTGGATTTCTAATTGAAATAAGAAGAAATTTAGTATAATGGTAGAGGTTATAGTTTAGCCAGTTGACCAGAAAATCATATCAAGAAAATAGAGTACAAGAAGATGGGTTTTAGTGGGATATGATATACCTACACGAAGGTGAGCTCATCTAGGTCTTGCATATAAGATTTGTTGGAGGGTAACAGCTAGTATTACATTCTGAATATCAAAGTCACGATAAGGAACGTCAAGGATCTCAATTAGAAAGTGGGAGTTCAAGAGGTGGTAATTAATGCACAAAAATAATGAAGATCGAGTTAGTCATCTGCTTCTGATACTCTTAAGTTCATCTGGTCATAACTTGCCAATCATATCTTTACCTCACCAGTCTCCATATGAAAATTTAACCTTTACTTAAACCCTTACCATGACTACCGTAGGCAATTCCCAATTTCTAAATATCACTCTTGAAGCACAGCCCTCACATTTAGGAATCAACATTAACCATTTATTTAAATTTTCAAGTTCTTTCACCTTGTCTTAAATTTGACCCAAAACCTCTAAATCCCGTTTACGAATTCCTTGAACTTGTTCAAATTGTTCTCCTCGTATTATTTAATTTAAATCTCTACAAAACTTATCTTTCATCATAAAATCAACTTTCGTATTTTCTTCGACATACACCCTTGAATATTATTCTTCTAAAAATATTTCACAACAATCTCTAAACTTCCATAACTTTGTGTTCTCTCTATCCCTAGTCATTTCCTCGCAACATCTTGTTTAATATCCTTATTAAACACAATTAACTTCTCTTTTCCATTACTAACCTTCTATATAGCCTCAGAGTAAAAGTTTTTTCAGAATCAATAATCAAGATTTTCTAAGTTCTCAAAACTAGGTTGACCTCTGATATCCTCATTAGTTTTGAATACACCTATAAACTATCTCATAACCCCAAAATTTCTCTAAATGTAATTATTTCCAGATTGGCAGTATACATCTCTTTATTCTATTCGAGACCTTTACCACATTTCTATCTCAAGTTTCCATATGGAACACTTCCCATTTGATTTCCTTTAGATCATCATAAAATAACTAGTTACGTCTTCTTTGAGCTACATAATTTACGTCACTTCCTTAGCCTTCCCCATGCAAAAGATACGAAGATTCAAGGGTTTCGAAGTACATCTGGTAGGGACGACAAGATATGGGTAATTAATGTAATGAGACAGAGTTTAATATAAGAGGTAAATAAGAATACAAGGGAATAATGGCGAGAAAGAATATTGAAGATATGTTCCTTCTCATCGGTTCAAACGAGAGGAACCCATCAAGCTTAAATTCAATAGCAAGGAATAAGGGTGAATCCAAACAAGAGGAAAAAGAATTCCAATTGAAGTTCAAAATGAGTTTCTCAGGGGTCGTTCCAGAAATCTCTCAAAGAATCCTAAGTGTGATTGAGTACCTTGGATTTGAAAATATTAATCTAAATACAAAATTAAATCAACAACTATAAAATTTTATCAAAATTATCAACTAATACCAGGATTCAAAGTTCTACAATGAATCCACAAAATCAAATTCAAATCAAGGAAAAAGGTGAATCAAAACAAGAAAAATAAGTTTAAATCGGAATTCAAAATGAGATTCTCAAGGGTCATCCCAGGAATCTCTCAAGGAATCCTAACAGTGATTGAGTATCTTCAAAAATATATCCTAATCCTACTGCAGGCTGTAGTGGTACTCTAGTTTGAATACCACTACACAAACTCGACCTGCATGGGCCACCACTAAAAACGTGTCACGACCCGCACCCTAGAGTTAGGGCACGAGAACGTAACAACGCCCAGCCTACGCCGCAGTGTCGGCGGTAGAACGCTGTCCTAGGTCTCAATGCATCCAACAGTATAAGACTAAACAGTTTATACTCCCCGAATGGGGGTGACATAGCAGAATGTAAACTCAATCACATCTAAGGTAGAGCATAAAGGAAGATAGATAAAACATGAAATCGAAAAGAGATACAACAGATAGAAGTCTAAGTGTCTAAGATACAAACTCAGAATACATCTCAGAACTCAAATACAATAATCTATAAATACAACTCAAGATGACTGAAAATAAACTATAAGCAAAAACCCTAGCTATCTATGCAACCTCTACTGTCTCCTCTAGGCTAGCAGGCAACCTCCAAGCTATCTGTAAAATTTATCAACAGGTCCAGTCAGGACAGGAGCGAGCACAATACATCTCAACAGATCATAGCAGAAAAGAAAATATAATCATGCTAGAGAATAAAATACAGGAAACTGAAGAATAGCATAATGTAAAAGAGAGACTATAAGTAAATATCTATAATATATAGAGAGAGACAGTGCTAGTGATTCAGAGTACAGGATAAACATGTGAATGGCATGGGACTGATTCATGATTACACTACTTGGAATTGATTCATGATTAAACTACTTGGAATTATTCACATGTTCATTTATACTCCCCCATCCCCAATCAATACACAAGGATCCAATCAAGTTACGTTAAGATTCATGATTATACTACGTTGTCCATAAAGGGTGATTCATGAATTGATTCGTGAAGGCTCGGTGATCATGAGGGTACATGAGTCACTAGTTGATTCCTGAAGATTCATGATAATAGAAGCATGAGATACATGATGTAAGTGAAACACACGAGACAAAAGTATCCGATGCTCCCGAGAGGGATAACATCTCATGAAGGGATCCATATAGTACCAATCCGTGTTACCAACGTGTCAGCATCAAGTAAGATAGTCTAAAGCAGGAAATATAATACTAAACATGATATGAAATGATCAGAGAATGTACTCGCCTGATATCTGAATGTCCAAGGTAAAGATACTGTCCGAGGAGAGGTGTCTGGCTCCTAATTAGAACAGCACAAGTCACAATATGTCCAGAAGGGTAATATAAAGTACTACGATGCATTCTACATGAATCTAGGTCAAACTAGGCTAAAGTCAACCCTTGGTCAACTCTGGTCAACTGCACTAGTCAAACTAGGTCAAACTAGGTCATGTCCTAACCCAGCAAGTCTTACTAGGCCTAACCAAGACTATCCTAGCAAGCACACATCAATACAAGGCTATACAAGCCAACATACACCCAACTCTATATAGCATAAAATTATTCAATACTCAAATAGGCAAGAATTCACATTGGATATACACTAGGTAATCTATTACTTTAAGCTATATATGTCTACACATATATACACATGTATATATTGGTATTCAACATTAGGTCTATAATCATGGCATTTCAAATGGTTATATAAACTTATATATTACAACACAATATGCTAACATATATATAATATACATACATAGCTAAGTTAACTATATTCATAAATACTTATTTAAGAGGCTATGTGTGTGTATGTGAACATGGCAAAGGGGCAAGTAAGGGTTAAATGGGCATACATAGTGTATACATATCAAAGAGTGTCAAAGTGTAAGTGAACAAAGTGTCAAGTGTGATAGTGTCAACATAGTGTAAGGGGTACATGAGGTAATATAGGATTTGTGTTAACATAGAACATTACATCTCATTAACTTGTATATTGCATACATTACATCTATTATTACATTACATTCAAGCTTGCATTCATTCATCATTCATTTATTCTCTTGCACTACTATAAGCACCATACATTACATACTATGGAACCTACATATTCATTACAAGCCATACTTATACATGCTTATATTAGATAGGATACTTACACCTCATACATCATTTATTTAAACATTTACTTATGCTTGCATTATCTATTTAATTACATAATGTATATACATTAACATGGGTTAAAATCAAATAGAACATTATATTACACACAAGGGTGCACAAAATACATATGCCGAATAGTAACTCCTACTAATAATCAATAATCTCAGCATGAATTAAAATTTAGAATTAAATTATTATAGATCTATGTGTTAGCTTTCCGAAACTTCAAACGGATCGCGTTTTCGTTTCCGGAAACTCCCGGAATCGCGAAAACACCGAGAACACGTTTGTCTTTCGTACAGCTGACACTCAAATAATTCTCCAGAAAGTTACATAAAGAATTAGGCCTATTAGTACATGTTTTTGGAAAGCTAACTTCAATACGCTTCTTTTAAAAAAAACAGGAGATTAAACCGAGCTTTGAACTAGAAGTTATGACATTTCTAAATTAGGGCTGAAATTAAAAACGTGGATAAAAATCATGACGTATTTAGATAGTTTGAGACAAAAGAACACAAGTATATAACATAATATATCAAGAACTCACTCTCTACACTAATATATATATATATGAGACACTATAGAACACATCTCCAATACAAAAATATGAGATTAAACATGTAATAATTCATTCATACATAACAACAACACATAGTGTGTCCAAATTTGGGATTTTCCTATATGGACACAACCACAACACAAAGGACACTCCTATGACCTTCAAATGGACACGAAATGGACACAAATGGAGATACAACCATGGGGGTCATTTCTATGGGTTCAAAATAGACCTATATGCATGAGAAAATGAAAAGGAGAAGGGATTTATACCTCCCGGTAGATCGAATCGAAGAAAAGCCTTTCCGGAGCGACACCGACACGTAGAGATTCTAAGAGGACACGAACGAGCTCCAAATCCTCCCAAACTTGGGTAGCTTCCTCCTTGGCTAGAATGGAGAAGGAAAGAAGAAGATTTGGTGGTAAAATGGAAGGATTTGGTGGAGAAATTGCTAGGGATTGCTCTCTAGGAATTTGGGGAAGAACAAGAGAGAGAGTGTAGATGAGAATAATGAAATGAAATGAACTTGAGCCTATCCTCTCCCAAAGTGGCTGGCCATATGGGGCTATTTGTTCTATTATGGTAAGGTCCAAAATGCCCCCACTAACCTATTCTATGAGTATTAGGAAAGGGCTAATTGGTTGGGGCTAAATTAGTCATTCTAAAGTCTCTAATCACACTAACCTTATCCATAATAATTAGTCTAACCTCTAACTAAAATATTTCTATCATGTGGACTAAAATTATTATCATGTGGGCCATGCCTAACTAGTGTGTGGGTCCCACTAGAGTCAAACTACCCCGGGTCCCCGTTTCAAGTCGGATTGAGTTGAAATTCGAACCCGACTCAAATAATCCCAAAACAATATCACAAATAATAAAATAATATCAAAATAATTCAAAGAGGTCAAATGCAAAAAATATCCTTAGGCCAAAAATGATATTAAAATATCATAATCACATGGTTAGGCTCTAGGTCAAACAGTCTCTAGGGTTTCACTAGCAAAACGTCAAAACCACAAGTCATTGATTTAAATAATTTTAAAATGATTTAAAATCACCAAAAATCATATCATGAATTAAATATCATTATTAAAATAATTATAAACACGAAATTTCAAAATTACCCTCATTTAGAAAACTGGATGCTACAGCAGCGGAGGATGCCGAGGCAGTAGGCGATCTGATAGCAGGTTCTGTTCTTATCGACTCTTTTTTCGCATTCGTATTATTTGATTCAGGTACTTCCCATAGCTTCATATCTGTATCTTTTGCCATTAGATACCAGCTTTCTTCTGAACCTTTGCCTAGGACTTGCAAGATCACGACTGGGGGTGGTATTATCCTCGTCAGTGATATTTGCAAGGATCGGAGAGTAGTTTTGGGAGGCCGAAAACTGGGTGTGAGTCTGTTCGTGATGCCACTATCGAACTACGATATTGTACTCGGTATGGATTGGTTGAGCAGGCACCACGCCAGTATAGATTGCCGTGGGGGTAGAGTTCTTTTTAGCATGCCAGGAGAGCCAGAGTTCGTGTTCACCAGGCGGGAGTCAGAACAGAGCAACGAAGTTTTTTGCGGAGCTTCAGCAGAGGAGCAGAGTGTACCACATCCACTAATAGCTGAGTTTATGGATGTGTTTTTGGAGGAGTTGCCAGGGTTGCCTCCAGACAGGGATGTGGAGTTCTCTATAGATTTGATACCCGGCGCAGAGCCGATATCTCAGTATGTCTATAGAGTAAACAATAGTGAGCTTGTGGTGCTGAAGAAGCAGGTGGATGAGTTGCAGGACAAGGGCTTCATCCGATCGAGTTCTTCTCCATGGGGTGCGCCAGTACTCTTTGTACAGAAGAAGGATGGGTCGGTACAGATGTGTATCGACTACAGGGCACTCAATAGCCTCACGATCAAGAACAAGTACCCATTGCCGAGGATCGATAACCTGTTCGATCAGCTGAGCGGAGCGAAGGTATTTTCCAAGATTGATCTGAGGTCAGGATATCATCAGGTGAAGGTGAAGAAGGAGGATATTCTGAAGACTTCTTTCAGGACTCGGTACGGCCAGTTCGAGTTTATGGTGATGCCGTTTGGGTTAACTAACGTCCCAACGGTGTTCATGAACTTGATGAACAAGGTGTTCCACCAGTACTTGGACAAGTTCGTGGTGGTGTTCATCGATGACATTTTAGTGTATTCGTAGACCCCAGAGGAGCATGAGGAGCATTTGAGAGTGGTTCTGGAGACTCTCAGGAAGGAGCAGTTGTACGACAAGCTCTCGAAGTGTGAGTTCTTTTTGGATCGAGTTGATTTCTTAGGTCATATGGTAACCGGAGAAGGGATCTCAGTCGACCCGAAGAAGATCAGAGCAGTTGAGGCGTGGACAGCACCAAGTTCAGTTGCAGAGATCATAAGCTTTCTGGGATTGGCGGGGTACTACAGGAAATTTGTTCAGGATTTCTTTCGGATTGCAAAGCCATTGACTAGGCTGACCCGGAAGGACGCAGAGTTTGTCTGGTCAGAGGAGTGTCAGGTTACTTTTGATGAGCTGAAGAAGCGACTTACGACAGCCCCAATTTTGACATTGCCATCAGGATCAGACGGGTTCACTATCTACAGTAACGCCTCAGGGAAGGGTTTGGGTTGTGTTTTACAGCATCATGGAAAGGTGATTGCCTATTGTTTGCCATGAAATATAAAAGAACAGAACAATTATCGGAGGACTGGACTTTTACTTCACAACACAAACTCACTTGTACAAAGAAAGCCTAGGGACGAAAACCTAGGTACAGCAATCTAAGTACAATTATTTATTTTAGATTCTGGGGGGTACCGATAGAGGTTCGGAAAAGCGACGGCCGCTCTGCCTTACTCCTTGGACGATCGGGTACAGCTTTTTAGCTCTGTGGAAGAACTGCTTGGCGTTGATGAAGAAATGCTCTCTCTTCAGGCTCTCTGGCTCTCTATGTGTGTCTGTCTTTGTCTCTGTATATGTCTCTCTATATCTCTCTGTGTGTGTCTCTGTGTATATCTGTCTTGTAAGGGAATGGCACCCTGTTATTTATAAGAGTGGAAGGCCTCATTAGGGTTTACAATGATTGCCCATTCTTGGAAGTCGGCGGCTAAGGATCATTGGATCTGGGCCGTTCATCGAGATTTGAGCAATAAATGTGATTGCATCAAATCTTTTGTGGATAATTAATGCTAATTGACATAAATCCTCCTGATTTTTCATGCCAACCTCGGATTCCTCGACACGTGTCTTTAATTGGCTTATTTGCAAATGATCTAATTTGATCCCAATATTTTATTAGGATTTGCTGAGAGATTTCGATCAATCTGATGCCACGTGCCCTGCTATCATGCCACGTGTCAAAACAGCAGAAATCTGAGCCGCAGGAAAGTTGGGCCGCATAAGGCTGGCCACGTGTCAAGGCTGTCTAAGAGTGGCCCCCCCTGAACATTTGGACCGTATAGTAATAATTTGAGCCACATGAGTGTGGACGACCGCATGAGTGAACCGCATGGAGCTAGTCTTCGTGAGCCGCATGGGGATGGTCTTTGTGAGCCGCGTGGGACTAGTCTTCGTGAACCGCATGGGGCTAGTCTTCATGAGCCGCATGGGGTTGGTCTTCATGAGCCGCATGGAGCTAGTCTTCGGGAGCCGCATGGGGCTGTCCACGTGTCAAGGCCGCATGACAGTTTCTGACACTCGGAGGATCGTGTCAGAAGTTTTCTTCGCTTCCCAAGGAGTCTGTCATTATGAGGGGGTCATAATGTTATCTTTGTGTCAGAACTGTCACTTCGTCAAAGCTGTCAGCCGTCAAAGCATTTAATGCAAAAATGAGAGAGCTATTTGTAGGCCACATAGCTTCTCTTTGAGCCACATGGGATTTGTTTGAGCCGCATAGACGCTCGAGCCGTATGGATACTTGAGCCGCATGAACTCTCTGAGCCGCAGGGGGGTCTCTGGCCGCATGGATCTTTCTTTATTCTTTTCCATGCTTCTACAAGACCCCCTTCAAAGTTTTCAATTTGTAAAATTGAAATACTTTGAATAAGAAGCATGGCCATGTATTCTTCTGGCCGCATATGATGTCTCAGCCGCATGGATGTCTCGGGCGCATGGATGTCTCGACCGCAGGGGCTTTTGGGCCGCATAAGTGTCTTAGCCACAAGGCTTTCGGCCGCATAGCTATCTCAGCCGCGAGGACTTTTCGCCACGTCATCTTGCTACGTATGAAGATCTTTTGCATTAAATGCTGTTGATTTACTGTCAGTTTTGAGGTCACTTTTCGGGATGGGATCCCAGGAGTCTGGCCTTCATTTTAGGCGGCTCGCCTCGATAAACGAAGAGTTGGTTTTCGTTCTGCACGAGAATCGAAGCGCCTTGGTTTTGTTTATAAATATGGATGAGTTCAATCAGAGGGATTTCTTTACTTTCTCCTTCGTCCCCAACTGTTGCTGTCTTTCTTTTCCTTCCCTATTTCCATTCCCCGACTGTCGAAAATGGCACCCAAATCTTCCAAGGTCATCTCTGCTGCCGCAAAAGACAAGAAGGTTGTTTTCTCGTCGGCCGTCGTGCCCGAAGTGCATCCTGATGTTCGTCCCGCTTTCAAGGGTAAGGATCTCTTTTGAACACTTTGAACCCTAAGAACCCATGGCTCTGTTGCATGATTTATGTCACCCCCAGTTTTCACAAACAGAGGTATTTTGGTAATTTTCCACTTTAAAAAATTATTTTGGAATTATTTAATTATTATTTGTATTATTTTGGGGTTATTTGAATCGGGTTCGAATTTCAACTCATTCCGACTTGTTTTGACTTGTTTCGGGGACCCGGGGTAGTTTTGACCTTAGCGGGCCCACACACTAGTTAGCCATGGCCCACATGTTAGATATTTTGGTTAGAGACTAGACTAATTATTTTTGTTAATATTAGTTAGAGATTAGTGGTTTCGGTTTGACAAAACTACCCCCGGTTTAACCCTTTCCTATTTATTAGCTATTTAAACCATTGGAGGACAAACTTGTAATTATCCAAATAGGACAAATGGGACATGTGTGGTCGGCCATAGAGTAGGGATAAGGAGGAGAGAGAAAATTACTTTCCTTCCATTCTCATCCACTTTTTCTTCTTCTTCTCCAAAGGCTCCTTCCACTTTTGAAGCTTCCCATTGATCCTTCTCCAAATCAAGGTGATTCCTTCTCCAAACTTGTTTCTTTTCTCATATAGATTGGATAGGAAACCCATTAGGATGATTCCCATGGTGGAGTCCCCATTAGAGACTATTTTTGTGTCCTTTGAACATTTCTAGGAGTGTCCAACATGTAGGTTTGTATCCCAATAGGAGAAACCCTCTTTTGGACACATGAATATTGTTCTAATATTATTTTTGTGTTATTCTTCCATATATTCCAGATTTTTGCACATTTTAGAATGAGTTTATTCATGTATCTAAATGTATCATATTCATTCTTTCTTTTGTTTATATATATGTGGTTATATATATATATATATATATATATATATATATATATATATATATATATATATATATATATATATATATAAATATATATATATATATATATATGGCTTATATATATATTTGGGAGTATTTGGTGATGTGTTTGTGATGTGGTTTTGGTGTCCTAATGGACAGCCATGGTCGGCCATGGGGGAGTGTAAGTGTTGGTGTTGGTGTTGGTGTTGGTGTGGTGTTGGTGTTAGTAGTGGTGGTGTTTGTGTGTTTGTTTGTGAGGTGGGGAGATGAGTGTTGTGAGAGAGTGTTAGAGGGGAGTTGTGTAGGATTTTGAGAGGCAAGTAAGAGGGGATGTGCTGCTGAATTCAGCAGCTATGGGAGGGTAATAACAGCCCCAAATTCCTTAAGAACAGCCCCTACATTGCCCCCACCAAAATCAGTCCATTACCCCCATAAAACCCATCCAAAATCACTCAAATTTCCACCCTTCATAGCTACCCTTTCACCTATAAATCAGTCCACTTTTCATACCCAAATGACAGCCCCAATCCCACTTCAAAATCAGTCCACCAACATCCCAAATTTGTCCATTTTATTACCCATGTGTGTGTGTGTATTTGTGAGATGTGTGTGAGTATTTTGTGAGGTGTTTTGAGTGTAGTCTAGTACCCATGGGTAGCCTATTGTCTAAACTAGTAGGAAACCTATTAGGGAACCTATAGAGAGGCCTAATAGAGTGTGGTATCATGTGAGGGTGAGTGGTGTTGGTGAGTGGGGTAATAAAAAGGGTAAATTCATGATATAGGCAAGGTAATGGATAAAGGGTTAGCATGTGTCATAAGATGGTCTAGATGCTTAGGATACCCAAATTTCTTGGTAGGTAAACCTTAGATAGGTTGATATCTAGCTACCCTAAGGAGCCTAGGCTAGTGCCATGGGTATTTGCAAGGTTTCATTAATTTTTGGCAAGGTATCGGGATTTACCTTAGAAGGGTAAATGCTAGTTTTGCCTAGAAATAGGATATTGGTGTTAGAAGCCTAAGATGATGTTAGAACTTGATCTCCGTGGTTGGTAATAATCAAATATGGTACTCTAAGACTAGTTTTGACGTCGGTTGACCTTTTTGACCAAAAGTCAACAAAAGTCAACCGAGAGTCAAACTTAGCCTTTAAGCGACCCGATTTGACCGAAACCAACCCAGAGTTGACCAGTTGACTGAAAGTCAACAGTTGGTCAACATTAGACTAGTTTGACCTAGAGTTGACCTAGAGTTGACCAGAGTTGACCAGAGTTGACTTTTTGACTAAAAGTCAACTGCAAGTCAACCGTTGATCCCGATTGACCTAGTTTGACTTGGAATGACTCCCAGTGACCTAGTATGGCCTAGTATGAACCAGTATGACCTAGTATGACTCAGTTTGATCTAGATTGACCTAGTATTGACTTAGACTTGCATTTATAGCTTGTATTAGCTTCCTTTTTTTCAGTATTTAGCCCTGTTTGACTCATAGTATCTTATTTTAGGTCTGTGATCACTCTGAGCGTCTGTTCACTCTATCAGCTCAGGACCACAGGCGAGTACATTCACTGATAATTTTCATTGTCTTGATATCTACTATATCCGATTCAGTCGTAGTGTTTTACTTGATTCCCGACACGACGGTTCACGGACTAGTATACACCGGATCTTGTCATGAGATGTTATTCTTGGACTTTCTTGGTATATGAGTATAAGATATTTCTGTGTTCCTGTACTTGTATAGACACCGATTCCTAAGGGGACTAGCTACCCTCTTACGGAACCCCGTGTCATGACGTGCCATGTCCGGATCTGTGATACTATTCGGGGGATAGAGGGGATTTATTAGGGGTTATGTGATCAAATCCTCCGTGTGTTACTCCGTGTTTTACTAGCGCCACCCTCACCTCACGTAGGGTGTAGCAGATACCCGTGCCGGTTATCCAGGTTGGCCGGCATGACCCTCTCTGGAGGTTTCTTTTCGTGTGATTGTCGGGCCAAGTGGATAACCTTTTCGTGATTCCCTAGCCAATCACATTTTGCCCTAATAGTTCAAATCATTTTTTATTTATTTGTTGTCATATCTTACATTCCAGTTCACCTTTACTTACTGTACTTTTACCATGCTATGATTTATTTCTCATATGCTCTACCTGCCTTTTATACTGTACCATGATGAGGGGACTAGGTTCTGTTTGAAAGAAGGGTTACAACCCCGGTCCTTGTTTGGTTTAAGGGTTGTAACTCGGCTTTCAAATGGCTCCCAAGTCGCCTATATACTTTGTCTTGTATTTCATTATTACTGTCTCTTATAGTATTTCTTAATTCATATAGAACTGCTGTTGGTGTTTTGTACTTGCTCATTTTCCTGACAGGATACGTTGACAAAATTTTACAAATGATTTAGAGGCTGATTGCCCGACTTACTACGGGATAGAGTCTGATGGACTTGACCTAGACAGGGGCTTAGTGGTAGAGCCACTAGACTTCGCTCATCCCGAGTAGCCTAGTTTTAGTTAGGTTTGCCTGGCCTGTGAGCCAGCTAGTTCTTTTCTGTTGTAGCATCTTTATACTTATTACTATTCTGAGACTCTGGATTTTGTGTTAGCTGTGACTTGTGGATATTTCTGGACTCGTTTCTTGCTTATTCTATCATATCTCTTTTCCATGCTTTTCTACCTTAGTTTTGATTTATGTGATTGAGACAGTATTACTTTGTTCCTCCGTTCGGAGTGTGTATACTGTACAGGTACATTTATCTGTTTAGTCGTAGTATTTACAGACCCTATATACAGCGTTCTACCGCCGATTCTGCGGCGTAGGCTGGACGTAACCACGTGCTCGTGCCCCTCTTCAGGGTGCAGATTGTGACACATTTTTGTGGTGACCCATGCAGGTCTGTGTTGCAACTAGTGCGAACTCGTAATGGTGCTCGACTTAGAGTGCTAATTACGAGCCTGCAATTAGGACGTAGGATTAGGGTATGATAGGAGTTACTCAATCACATGTTAGGAGATTCTGATCTTTTGATTACCATGACAAATTCTTTTGTATTGAATTTAATTGTCCGTCTTTGATATTCCTATCATGTGCCATATTGATTTCTTGTTTCAACCTATCCTCAGGATGACGATCACACGCTCTCAGGCAGCGGGTTCTAGCGCTGTACCAGGGAGGCCCGATCCGGCAGGAGGTCTTCTATCTCCGGCTGCGGGAGCAGCAGTGGCAGATCCGACAGTTCTTCCACCTACAGCTGAGGGAGCAGCTACCACAGTTCCTGCCCTTCCGGCGGGAGCAGCAGCAGCAGCATCGACGATTCCGGGAGGTCTTCCACCTCCAGCAGCGGGACCATCTATGGTTATTCCTGATGTTCTTCCACCGCCGCCTCCGATACCAGCAGATGCTCAGGGTATGATGGCCCTACTGCAGCAGATGCTGCAGACGCAGAGAGCACAGGCAGAGGCACAGCACCGTCAGGCAGAGGTGCTGCGACAGACGATGGAGAACTCGCACCAGTTAGCTATGGCAGCAGTGGAGAGAGGTGCACCAGCGACAGTTCAGGGAGTACCGGTACAGCAGCAGGGCCAGGGGAGGCCCGGTACACATCTCTACTTCAGGAAGATAAACCCACGAGATTTCAAGGGTACCGAGGGTATCCTATACGCGGACGACTGGCTAGAGGATGTCCAGCGGAGTCTGGAGTTGGTAGAGATTCCGAGAGCTCTGTGGGTGACTTCTGCAGCGAAACAGTTCTTTGACATAGCATTGACTTGGTACCGCACGGATCCGCATGCGTCAGTGAGAGGTATATCTTGGGAGGACTTCAGGAAACTCTTTAAGGAGAAGTTCTACCCAGATGTAGCCTTGACAGCTTTGGAGGGGCAGTTTGCCAGTCTGGTGCAGGGAAACTCGTCAGTTGACGAGTATGCAGCAGAGTTCTTCCGCCTGAGCAGGTTTACACCCAGTTTGGTTCAGGATGAGGGGTACAAGGCCCGAAAGTTCAGGCGGGGTCTCATTCATGCAGTGCGCACTCGCACATCTAGGCGACGAGATGCTACCTTTGAGCAGATTCTGATAGAGGCTCAGATTGCTGAGGAGGACTTCGGCCTCAAGTGGAAGAGGAGCAGTGATGCTTTGGGATCCAGTTCGAGTGCAGGGCCAGCGAAGCACCCATATTTCCAGCAGAGGCAGTTCCAGCAGCATCAGCCTCAGTTGCAGATCCAGCAGGCACTAGCGCGTGCCCAGCAGCATCAGGGCCAGAGACAGAGGCCAACGGTACAGTACAGCTTCTGCGAGAAGCCAGGGCACACTAGAGAGGTGTGCAGGAAGAGATTGGGCGCCTGCTTATACTATGGGGCGTCCGATCACCAGCTGAAGGACTGCAGTCTCAGAGAAGCTACGGACAGAGCACAGCCAGCCAGAGGACCAGCGGTTCAGCAAAGACGTCCTCCACTTCAGACTCAGCAGCAGCGTTTTCAGCAGCACCAGAGGGGAGCCCCTGCGGGCAGAGTGTTTGCCCTGACAGCAGAGGAGAAGGCAGAGCCAGTAGGCGATGTAGTGGCAGGTCATGTTCTTCTCGATTCATTTCCTGCATTTACCTTATTTGATTCCGGTGCCTCGCATAGCTTTGTGTCTGTCTCCTTTGCTCTGAGACACAATATTATTGCTGAACCCTTGGGTAGGACTTGCAAGATATTGACCGGGGGAGGCATCATCCTGGTCAACAATATCTACAAGGGGCGGAGAGTTACTGTAGGAGGCCGAGTTTTGGGTGCGTGCTTGCTCGTAATACCCCTTCCGAGGTACGATGTGGTACTCGAAATGGATTGGTTGAGCATGCACCATGCTACTATAGATTGTAGAGGTGGTAGGATTTTGTTTAGGCCGCCGGGAGAGCCAGAGGTTGTGTTTTCCAGAGGAGCAGCTGAGCCGGTAGATGGGTTCTGCGGAGCTCTACTGGCGGGGCAGGCATTGCCGCATCCGTGATTGCTGATTTCATGGATATTTTTCCAGAGGAGTTGCCTGGGATGCCGCCAGATAGAGACATTGAGTTCTCTATAGACCTAGTACCAGGTGCTGAGCCCATTTTACAGTACGTCTATAGAGTCAACAACAGCGAGTTGGCGGAGCTGAAGAAGCAGGTCGACGAGCTGCAGGACAAGGGATTCATTAGATCCAGTTCATCGCCTTGGGGAGCGCCAGTCCTATTTGTGCCGAAGAAGGATGGTACGATACGTATGTGTATCGATTATTGGGCGCTCAACAACCTTACTATCAAGAATAAGTACCCATTGCCGAGGATCGATGACTTGTTCGATCAGTTGAGCGGTGCCAAGGTATTTTCGAAGATAGATCTGAGATCCGGCTATCATCAGCTGAAGGTGAAGAAGAAAGACGTTCTGAAGACAGCTTTTCGGACTCGGTATGGCCAGTACGAGTTCACAATGATGCCATTTGGGTTGACCAACGCCCCAGCTGTGTTCATGAACTTGATGAACAAGGTATTCCATCAGTACCTTGACAAGTTCGTGGTGGTCTTCATAGACGACATCTTGGTTTACTCGAAGATGCCAGAGGAGCACGAGGAGCATCTGAGGATTATGCTCGAGACGTTGAGGAGGGAGCAGATGTATGGGAAGTTGTCGAAGTGTGAGTTTTTTTTAGACCAAGTCGAGTTCCTGGGTCATGTTGTGACCGAGCACGGGATCTCAATAGACCAGAGGAAGATTGCTGCAGTAGAGTCTTGGTCTACGCCCAGTACAGTTGCCAAGATTCGGAGCTTTCTGGGATTGGCGGGCTACTATCGGAAGTTCATCCAAGATTTTTTGCGGATCGCGGAGCCGATGACTAGACTCACCAGGAAGGACGTGGAGTTCGTCTGGACTGAGGAGTGTCAGGCCGCCTTCGATGAGCTGAAGAAGAGGTTGACATCAGCTCCTATTTTGACATTGCCGTCTGGGACCGGTGGTTTCTCGATTTACAGCGATGCTTCTGGTCGGGGTCTGGGTTGTGTACTTCAGCAGCACGAGAAGGTGATTGCCTATGCATCTAGGCAGTTATGTCCTCATGAGAAGAACTACCCGACTCACGATCTGGAGTTAGCCGCTGTCATCTTTGCCCTGAAGTTATGGAAGCACTATCTGTACGGAGAGCGGGTTGAGATCTTTACTGACCACAAGAGCTTGAAGTACGTGTTCACTCAGAAGGAGCTGAACATGAGGCAGAGACGTTGGCTCGAGCTGATGAAGGACTTTGATATCGCCTTGCAGTACCATCCAGGAAAGGCTAACGTAGTCGCAGATGCCTTGAGCAGGTATCCAGTGGCTACGTATCTGACATCAGACCGTCATCTTTTGGCCGACCTGGATAGTTTGGGAATCGAGGTGATCATTCCAGGCATGGAGGTACAGATGTGGGGTTTACAGATTCAGTCTGAGTTGATGGACAGGGTCAGATCAGCGCAGTTTGATGATGTTGCCCTGAGGAGCATCAGGGAGCAGGTGCAGATAGGGCTGCTTGATGATTTCTCTATTGCCGAAGATGGGTCGATGAGGCACGGTGCTAGACTGTGCGTTCTGAGTGGAGAGCTTCGGGAGGAGGTTCTTCAGGAGGCTCATCGCTCTCAGTACTCTATGCATCCTGGTGCCAATAAGATGTACAGAGATCTGAGAGAGCACGTTTGGTGGTACGGCATGAAGCGCGAGGTGGCTCAGTTCGTATCTCGCTGCTTGGTTTGTCAGAAGGTGAAGGCCGAGAGGCAGAGGCCTGGTGGATTGCTACAGCCACTACCCATTCCCGAGTGGAAGTGGGAGCACATCACCATGGACTTTGTGTCCGGACTTCCACGGTCTCCAGGAGGAAAAGATGCGATTTGGGTCATAGTTGATAGATTGACCAAATCAACCCACTTTTTGCCTTTTAAGGTGGGTTTGTCTACGGAGAGGTTGGCAGAGCTGTATGTTCAACAGATCGTGCGATTGCATGGAATCCCTGTGAGCATAGTTTCAGATCGAGATAGCCATTTCACTTCCTACTTCTGGAGGAGTCTGCAGGCTAGCTTGGGCACCTCGCTCAAGTTCAGTACTGCTTATCACCCCCAGACAGACGGGCAGTCGGAGAGGACTATCCAGACCTTGGAGGATATGCTTCACACGTGCGTGCTAGATCTCGGAGGTTCTTGGGAGGACCATCTCCACCTGGTAGAGTTTGCTTACAACAACAGCTACCAGGCCAGCATAGAGATGTCGCCATTCGAGGCTCTATATGGACGGAGATATCGTACTCCCTTATCTTGGGACGATGTTGGCGAGAGGGTGCTACTTGGACCAGAGATGGTGGTGGATGCAGCTGAGAAGGTCCGGCTTATTAGAGACAGACTTCGGGTGGCTCAGGATAGGCAGCGGCATTGGGCCGATAGCCACCGGAGACCGTTAGAGTTCGAGGTTAGTTTCAGTTCCTGTTTGTGCTTGTTTGTGTTTTGTCTGCCCTGTGTGCTGAGTTTGTTTTATGTCTAGGCTGGCGCTTTCGTGTTTCTGAAGATTTCTCCGATACGGGACACGATTCGCTTTGGCGAGGGCGGGAAGCTTAGTCCGCGCTACATCGGACCTTTCACCATTCTTGAGAGGGTCGGTGCAGTGGCTTACCGGCTAGACTTGCCGCCTACGCTAGAGGGGGTACACAACGTGTTCCACGTGTCGCAGCTGAGACGGTATGTGGCAGACCCCAGCCATGTATTGGATCATTCAGCGATCGAGGTGGGGCCTACTCTTCACTATCCAGAGCAGCCGGTTGAGATTCTGGATCGTAGGGAGAAGGTGCTCCGGAACCAGGTTATACCCTTGGTTCGCGTTGCATGGAGGCATCACTCTCCAGGTGAGTCTACCTGGGCGAGGGAGGACGACATGCGGGAGCGTTTCCCCTATCTCTTCGAGCCCTGAGGTATAATTTCTGTTTCCGCTTTGTGATTCATTGTATGTTTGTTTTAATTTTGAGGACAAAATTTTTTTTTAAGGTGGATAGATTTGTCACCCCCAATTTTCACAAATAGGGGTATTTTGGTAATTTTCCACTTTAAAAAATTATTTTGGAATTATTTAATTATTATTTGTATTATTTTGCGGTTATTTGAATTGGGTTCGAATTTCAACTCATTCCGACTTGTTTTGACTTGTTTCGGAGACCCGGGGTAGTTTTGACCTTAGCGGGCCCACACACTAGTTAGCCATGGCCCACATGTTAGATATTTTGGTTAGAGACTAGACTAATTATTTTGGTTAATATTAGTTAGAGATTAGTGGTTTCGGTTTGACTAAACTACCCCCGGTTTAACCCTTTCCTATTTATTAGCTATTTAAACCATTGGAGGGCAAACTTGTAATTATCCAAATAGGACAAATGGGACATGTGTGGCCGGCCATAGAGTAGGGATAAGGAGGAGAGAGAAAATCACTTTCCTTCCATTCTCATCCACTTTTTCTTCTTCTTCTCCAAAGGCTCCTTCCACTTTTGAAGCTTCCCATTGATCCTTCTCCAAATCAAGGTGATTCCTTCTCCAAACTTGTTTCTTTTCTCATATAGATTGGATAGGAAACCCATTAGGATGATTCCCATGGTGGAGTCCCCATTAGAGACTATTTTTGTGTCCTTTGGACATTTCTAGGAGTGTCCAACATGTAGGTTTGTATCCCAATAGGAGAAACCCTCTTTTGGACACATGAATATTGTTCTAATATTATTTTTGTGTTGTTCTTCCATATATTCCAGATTTTTGCACATTTTAGAATGAGTTTATATATGTATCTAAATGTATCATATTCATTCTTTCTTTTGTTTATATATATGTGGTTATATATATATATTTCTATATATATATATATATATAGAAATATATATATATATATTTCTATATAGATGTATATATATATATATATATATACATCTATATATATACATCTATATAGAAAAAAAAAAAATATATATATATATATATATATAGATGTATATATATATATATATGGCTTATATATATATTTGGGAGTATTTGGTGATGTGTTTGTGATGTGGTTTTGGTGTCCTAATGGACAGCCATGGTCGGCCATGGGGGAGTGTAAGTGTTGGTGTTGGTGTTGGTGTTGGTGTGGTGTTGGTGTTAGTAGTGGTGGTGTTTGTGTGTTTGTTTGTGAGGTGGGGAGATGAGTGTTGTGAGAGAGTGTTAGAGGGGAGTTGTGTGGGATTTTGAGAGGCAAGTAAGAGGGGATGTGCTGCTGAATTCAGCAGCTATGGGAGGGTAATAACATCCCCAAATTCCTTAAGAACAGCCCCTACATTGCCCCCCACCAAAATCAGTCCATTACCCCCATAAAATCCATCCAAAATCACTCAAATTTCCACCCTTCATAGCTACCCTTTCACCTATAAATCAGTCCACTTTTCATACCCAAATGACAGCCCCAATCCCACTTCAAAATCAGTCCACCAACATCCCAAATTTGTCCATTTTATTACCCATGTGTGTGTGTGTGTATTTGTGAGATGTGTGTGAGTGTTTTGTGAGGTGTTTTGAGTGTAGTCTAGTACCCATGGGTAGCCTATTGTCTAAACTAGTAGGAAACCTATTAGGGAACCTATAGAGAGGCCTAGTAGAGTGTGGTATCATGTGAGGGTGAGTGGTGTTGGTGAGTGGGGTAATAAAAAGGGTAAATTCATGATATAGGCAAGGTAATGGGTAAAGGGTTAGCATGTGTCGTAAGATGGTCTAGATGCTTAGGATACCCAAATTTCTTGGTAGGTAAACCTTAGATAGGTTGATATCTAGCTACCCTAAGGAGCCTAGGCTAGTGCCATGGGTATTTGCAAGGTTTCATTGATTTTTGGCAAGGTATCGGAATTTACCTTAGAAGGGTAAATGCTAGTTTTGCCTAGAAATAGGATATTGGTGTTAGAAGCCTAAGATGGTATTAGAACTTGATCCCCGAGGTTGGTAATGATCAAATATGGTACTCTAAGACTAGTTTTGACGTCGGTTGACCTTTTTGACCAAAAGTCAACAAAAGTCAACCGAGAGTCAAACTTAGCCTTTAAGCGACCCGATTTGACCGAAACCAACCCAGAGTTGACCAGTTGACTGAAAGTCAATAGTTGGTCAACATTAGACTAGTTTGACCTAGAGTTGACCTAGAGTTGACCAGAGTTGACTTTTTGATCAAAAGTCAACTGTAATTCAACCGTTGATCCCGATTGACCTAGTTTGACTTGGAATGACTCCCAGTGACCTAGTATGACCTAGTATGAACCAGTATGACCTAGTATGACTCAGTTTGATCTAGATTGACCTAGTATTGACTTAGACTTGCATTTATGGCTTATATTAGCTTTCTTTTTCAGTATTTAGCCCTGTTTGACTCATAGTATCTTATTTTAGGTCTGTGATCACTCTGAGCGTCTGTTCACTCTATCAGCTCAGGACCACAGGCGAGTACATTCACTGATAGTTTTCATTGTCTTGATATCTACTATATCCGATTCAGTCGTAGTGTTTTACTTGATTCCCGACACGACGGTTCACGGACTAGTATACACCGGATCCTGTCATGAGATGTTATTTCTGGACTTTCTTGGTATATAAGTATGAGATATTTCCGTGTTCCTGTACTTGTATAGACATCGATTCCTAAGGGGACTAGCTACCCTCTTACGGAACCCCGTGTCATGACGTGCCATGTCCGGATTCGTGATACTATTCGGGGGATAGAGGGGAATTATTAGGGGTTATGTGATCAAAGCCTCCGTGTGTTACTCCGTGTTTTGCTAGCGCCACCCTCACCTCACGTAGGGTGTAGCAGATACCCGTGCCGGTTATCCAGGTTGGCCGGCATGACCCTCTCCGGAGGTTTCTTTTCGTGTGATTGTCGGGCCAAGTGGATAACCTTTCCGTGATTCCCTAGCCAATCACATTTTGCCCTAATAGTTCAAATCACTTTTTATTTATTTGTTGTCATATCTTACATTCCAGTTTACCTTTACTTACTATACTTTCACCATGCTATGATTTATTTCTCATATGCTCTACCTGCCTTTTATACTGTACCATGATGAGGGGACTAGGTTCTATTTGAAAGAAGGGTTACAACCCCGATCCTTGTTTGGTTTAAGGGTTGTAACTCGGCTTTCAAATGGTTCCCAAGTCGCCTATATTCTTTGTCTTGTATTTCATTGTTACTGTCTCTTATAGTATTTCTCAATTCATATAGAACTGCTGTTGGTATTTTGTACTTGCTTATTTTCCTGACAGGATACGTTAACAAAATTTTACAGATGATTTAGAGGCTGATTGCCTGACTTACTACGGGATAGAGTCTGATGGACTTGACCTAGATAGGGGCTTAGTGGTAGAGCCACTAGACTTCGCTCATCCCGAGTTGCCTAGTTTTAGTTAGGTTTGCCTGGCCTGCGAGCCAGCTAGTTCTTTTCTGTTGTAGCATCTTTATACTTATTACTATTCTGAGACTCTAGATTTTGTGTTAGCTGTGACTTGTGGATATTTTTGGACTCGTTTCTTGCTTATTCTATCATATCTCTTTTCCATGCTTTTCTACCTTAGTTTTGATTTATGTGATTGAGACAGTATTGCTTTGTTCCTCCGTTCGGAGTGTGTATACTGTACAGGTACATTTATCTGTTTAGTCATAGTATTTACAGACCCTATAAACAGCGTTCTACCGCCGATTCTGCGGCGTAGGCTGGACGTAACCACGTGCTCGTGCCCCTCTTCAGGGTGCGGGTCGTGACAATTTATGCACAAGCCTTCATCGTTCGAATCGCTCAAGCTTGATCATGATGGAGCCGCATGCGTTGTATGGGCCGTATAACCCTCTCGCATTCGAGCCGCATAGGACATTCCCTATGTATGAGCCGCATGAGAAGGATTTTAAGTCACAAGATTACTTCTGGATATGAACCGCATAAAGTCTCCTTTGACCGGAGTCGCATATGTTCCTGACAAACTGGCCCGCATAGAATTTTGCTGAGTCCCGCCGCATAAACTCTTCTACGAGATAGAACCGCATAAGTCTTAATCTGAGCCGCATAAGCCATCGAATCAGTGTCACATGGAACTCCCAACTGAATTGGATGAAGCTATGTTGACCCGAACCGCATAGGCTCTATTAAGGCCGTGCCGCATGAAACCCAGCTGAATTGGGCCGCATAAGGCTTCGTCGATCCGAGCCGCATAGGCCCATAGGAACTTTTTTTTGAGAAACTTTAAGTGGCTTCGTTTTAACCATTCTTTTAATCCTGTTTCTTTTGTGTTTTTCTAGTGAACCTCCCAACCAACCCGGCCGGAGAGCTTCTAGTGGGTCAGCTCAGTTTGCCATGGGTGTATGGCTTGACGATCTAATTCGACATATGACAGATCAACTTCCCTCTAATGAGCCTTTGGAGAGGGTGGCTGCCATCAACAACCAGCCTTTCTATTTTCTTTGCACTATGATGAATTCGGGGAAACTGGACGAAGAATATCTGAAACTAGCTTTCCTCTTCGGGGATGCTTTCTCCGTAAAGAACTCCCGAATGCTGGATATTTCTGAGAACTTGGACTTCACTGTGGACGGGGTGGATATCCATGTTCCCGAGATGGAGCGGCATTTTCCTCTCTCGTGGTTTAATATGGTGCCGTTGGGCAGGAAAATGGCAGGTTCTCTGACTCCAACCCAACAGAGGATGTTCGTGGACAACATCCACTATAATATGAGTATTAGGTCAGCATGTGCAAGTAGGGAGTCAGTCAGTCGGAATGTGATAGGGCTGATTCCTAGTACTTTTATAAATGTGTCTGGTACTAATTTCACTTTTACCCGAGCTGACACCTTCCTGAATAAGCTCGCTCGCAAGGGGTCCTATCCTGTGGGCAAGTTGTCGCTGCTGAATTGGATATACCCCATCCCCACATGGGCTAATCTTTCCTCATGGATCCTGAGGAACTCCTTCGGGAGATTGACCTTTACTATGCCATCCGGGGCACCTGTTACGGATTGCCCATTAACAAGCCGCTGTTCATGGCCCTTTTGGAGATGTATATCCGACGTACGGGGACTTTCTTCATGCCCGGGGGAGAGTTGGGACTTGCTCTCCATGAAATGCATGCTGTTTCTAAGCTGTCGTGGGGAGGCGAGGCCTTTGAAGTATATACCCCGACGAACGAGGAATTTGATGACCTGGATCGATGATTTCCTGGTTTCGTTGCTGTGTACCGAGAACTGTTGTGCCACCATAGCATCTACCACCAGACTGCTATCAAGAAAGAAAATAGCTCAGAAGGGAACGCCCCCATACCACGGCCTGGGTCGCGTATCTTTTCAAATTACGTCCTTCCGATCGGGTTTCGTCTCGAGGTCCTCAAACTCCGGAGGAGGTGAAGGACATGATGTTGAAGGTCAAAAGGTCGAGGTCCACCCGTGACAAGTTTGGGAGCCGCACTGACTCTTTCAGTTATTTCTACTACGGTACCCAGCAAATGTCCGAGAAAGCAATATTGGTCGGGTTCTTGATGGTCTGGCTACAAAATTACGTAGTCTCGGGAGGGGCAGGTTCTACTGAAAGGATTAGCCACCATTTCATTCTTCCGGCTGTGAAGCTGGTCTTCAAAGTAAGACTGACCCTTCTTCCGGCTATGGTGTGTAGTATACACCACGGCCTCCGTGCCTTTACATCTAAAGTCATTGCTCGTAAGACGACGCTGGACTTCGAGCGGATAGAGCTACCATACCACTATCTCATGGGGTGGTTATTGATGCATTACCGGTCATTGATGAGGGCCAGGACAGAGGATGATGTCACCGCTAATGACACCTTCCTCTTCCGATACCGCCATCAATCTTGGGAGTATGACACCATGCCGGCTTGTCGGAGAGCGTTGGCAAGAGTTGACGGGCCCGACTTTTTTGTGTCTCTTCCTCAGTTTACTCCTAGAGAAGTGAGGAGGGTACATGTTGATGGCATTGAACCTCCCCAGCTCTTATCTGAGAAGATGCTTCTATGGCTGTACAACATTCACCCCGCGTACCTAGTATATCGTTACCGAAATAATGTATACTTGGATCCTTATTTGCCTAGCAGGTTTTCTCGTCAATTCGGGTATAGTCAGCTATTCCTTGACTGCCCCAGTGCTTGTCTGGGCTTCGAGGGCAGTGTCCTTGATGGCATCCGGGCATGGCATTATTACAATACTGTTCATACTCGGGCTAGCTTCTCAGTCCCTGACGCTAATACGCAAGGGGATATTCTATACATGGCGACTCCTTATCACGTTGTGGCGAGCAAATCTCTCGTGAACTTTGACATGAACACCAGCTTCATTATCGGGACCGGCTTGGCAGAAAAGCCAGAGGGTTCCAGGAAGAAAAAGAGAGGGGCAAATAGAGTTCCCGTGCCAGACTCGGAGTCCATTGCGGCGGACGAAGAGGATGACGAGCAGGCCGCCAATGACTCGTCGCATTCTTCGGACGAGGAGGTGGGGAACCAGCCTCCTACTGTGCCAGACGAAGAGGTGGAGGATCATCCACATGTTGTGCCTGGTGCTTCGCGTCCACAAGGCAGGCATCTGTCTACTGACGATGGCAGGACCTACTCCACAAAGCGGGCTGTGATAATACGTCGCAGGCTGTTTATTGATGTTGACGATATTTCTGAGGTGATTGGAATTTCTGCCGCCTTTTTTTTCTTTTTTTAAATTATGGCCTAATTATTTTTCTTTTGCTCCTTGCAGGCGTCTCGAAAGTCTGCTTCTCGAGACTCAACTACTGAAGTCGATCCAGCCTTGTCTACTTTGATCCATGATACGTGTACCGCCATAACTTCCGCTGGGGTTCTTCCGGAGGCGGTCGGGGAGTCTCACCTTGCTGAAACCTCAACTCATGGGGATGGGGGCTCTACTGCCCATGTCCCTGAGACAGCTGAATTCCAACAGGATGACACTGACCTGGCCGGCTCCCTTTCAGGGGTAGCTGGGGCAGAGAAACCGGTTGAACTTGAGTTGGAAGCTGCGGGTGGAGAGACCGTGCCAGCTTCGAACGAGCCGCAGCCTCCGAGCTCTTCCCCTGGTAAGATAAACCAGCTTCTTAACTTGTGAGGAGGTCTATTTGATCTATCATCCTGTCCTTCGTGGATTAATGATTGCTTTGGGCGTGCAGGTCCCACCCCTTTATTGCCGGTAATAGACATTGCCAGGGCGGACTCTACCGGGGGGATCTGATGGAAGCACGTATGCCTCCTTCTTTTCCAACCCATACTGAGAGGCTTCCAGTTGGGTCGAGTTCGGGAGCCTTAGTGATAGCACAGCTGGAGCAAGGGACGACGCTTTCCGCACCATCCTCTGCAAATAGGGTTTCGGGAGTTAACCTTTCCACTCTACCAAGTATCCAGGCTCTTCGGGCGGCAGAAGAGGAGCTAGCTGCCATCCATGCCTCTTTTTGCACAAAATTCGTTTCCCTGGTGGAAAGGACGACCAGTTCTGAGGCTACTCCTTCGGTACTGCCTGCCACACTCCCTTTGATACCGTCCTCTACGGAAGTTTTGGATGAAGTGTCCCAGGATGTGGTCGACAGTTTTTATCGCCACCTGAAAAGGGGGATTGAGGCAGCTGTGGAGAGGGGGACTCCCTTTTCTATGGCCCGTCAATACGCCGGTGACCAGATTAATATCTTTAGAACACTCCCCGGTGGAACGGGACTGGCTGTACTTCTGGAGCCTAAGATGTTAGAGGCTGATCGTCTTGTGGCCCAGTTTCGCGTGCTGCAGCAAGCTGATTTACCCGCGGTAATAAACCAAGAGCACAATTTCCTCATGACAGCGGTGGAGAAGGTGAGGCTTGCTCGGGAATCGATCAAGGCAACTATATTGAAGGACCGCCAAGATCTGACTCAGTTGTATGATCAGTGGAACCGTCGGACTGAAGATTGTGCAGCTCGGGAAGCGGCGGCCTCCCGCGGGGTAGCTGACACCCGAGAGAAGATCCTCGAACTCCAAAGAAAGCTGGCTTTCTTGGATTCCGAGCTCGAAGCTGCTCGTGCTGAGAAAGGGCTTGCCATTCAGGAGGCTGACAAATTTAGTAGGGCTTCTGCCAATCTAGAACTTGCCCTAAAGAAGATGGAGAACGACTGGCAGGCATATATGTATTTGAATGATGTAGAGCAGTTGTCCCAGGAGGCTGAGCGCCGAGCGAAACATAGGCTTGAGCGGGGGACTGCCTTAGTGAGAAACCACCTCTTGGAGTTGTTTAATGCCGAGTTATAGTCGGCCTTTTCTTCTTTCGTTTCTATTTTCTTTTCCTTTTCTTTTTGAGAGGGACGTGGTTCCAAAACATGTAACGCTTTTTTCGTCTTTAAAATAAAGAGTTCTTTCCATTCTACCCTTCATTTGTATTGCTTGTTGTGCATGTGGTATTATGGTGATATTTGCCCTGCATGGGGGACTTGTTTGTGGACCTGTTACCCTTGGCATACCTTGGTTTTAGGTACAGGTAATAAGTTTGACTGGGGATACTTAGAACAGTTTCACGGCAAGGTGGTCATGGACGTTCCAAGTATCGGGACATAGAATGCCATGGAGCAGCTGGGCTCCCGGGACATGATGAGGAATAGTGGGCCTATACTAAGAGACCTAGCAAAGGACATTTGTGGGCCTATTATCCTTGGCGTACCCTGATTTAGGATACGGATAATAGGATGAAGGGGAACCAACATACTCACTCAGAGGTAATGAGGACATGGCAAGTATGAGGGTTTTACAGTAGAGTCTTCCTACTCAGAGGTAATGAGGACATGGCAGGAGTGGACTCAACGGACGATATTTGTGGTCAACAGAGGACATTTGTGGACCTATTACCCTTGGCTTACCCTGGTTCAGGGTACGGGTAATAAGACGAGAGAGGACCAACGTACTTACTCAGAGGTAATGAGGACATGGTAAGTACAGAGGTTTTACCGTGGAGTCTTCCTGCTCAGAGGTAATGAGGACATGGTAGGAGTGGACCCAGCAGAGAATATTTGTGGATCTATTATCGTTGGCGTACTCCGGTTGTGGGTACAGATATAAGTTGAAAGGAAGTCATCATACTTACTCAGAGGTAATGAGGACATGGCAAGCATGAAGGTTTCTTCGACAGAGCCTTCCCATTCAGAGGTAATAAGGACATGACAGGAGTGGGCTCAATAAAGGAGGGTACATAGAACGACTCAGAGGTGATGAGGACATGGAAGTTCTATGTAAGGGATGATTTATTTTTGGCGGAAGTGAAACGACTCAGAGGTAATAAGGACATGGCCGTTTTAGGAATTTGTGGATCGGTTACCCTTTTTTTGCACTAGGAGTGCGGGTAGTGGATCATGAGGGAGGATATCTTCCAGAAAGAAAGTTCAGAGGTATGATCATACGTGACTTACTATCTGAAAGAGTGACCGGAATGTGAGTTCAGAGGCACCAGCGGGTACATGATTCGATAATTTAGAATTTGGAGGTGTGAGTTCAGCGGCACCAGCGGGTACATGACTCGATAATCTGGAATATTGTAGAAATGTGAGTTCAGCGGCGCCAGCGGGTACATGACTCGATAATCTGGAATGTGTCGTTTAGACATAATATTTCTTCAGGAACTTGTCGTTGACGGGCAACATGAGCAAGTCTCCATTTTATTTTGCGAGGCGGTAAGCACCGTTGGAGAATACTGCCTCGATGATAAATGGACCTTCCCATTTTGGCTGGAACTTGTCGGCGGTCTTGTGAGTCATGACCATCGGTCTCCGGACTGCCAGAACGAGATCGCCCACATGGAATGTTCTGATTTCGACCTTCTTGTTGAAGGCTCCAGAGATGCGTGCTTGGTATAGCTCGATCCTTTGCTAAGCTAGGAGGCACTTTTTATCTAAGGCCTCTAACTCTTACAGCCGGCGACGATAGTTATCATCCGTCGTCAATTAATAAGTGAGGGCGACGCAGAGTGAGGGTAGTTGAGTCTCCAATGGAAGAACTGCCTCACTTCCGTACACCAGGGAGAATGGTGTATTCCCTATGGTCGTTCGAACCGTGGTACAGTACGCCCACAAGCATTCACCAAGCTTCTCGTTCCAGTCGCATTTGTTGGACGATACGAACTTCTTGAGTAACTTGATGATGGTTTTGTTGAATGCTTCTGCCAACCCATTTGCTGCTGGATTGTATGGTGTCGAAGCAATATTCTGGATGCGGTACTTGTCGCAGAATCGATAGAAGGCGTGGCTTGCAAACTGCAGACCATTGTCGAGGATGATCCTTCGGGGAAGTCCAAAGCGATAGATGACATGATGCTTGAGGAAGCTGATCACGTTCGAAGTTTTTACTTCTGCAAGCGGGACAACTTTCGCCCATTTGGAGAAGTAATCTGTGATTGCGAGTATGAAACGATGTCCTCGGGAGGAAGGTGGAGAAATCAGACCAACGAGTATGAAACAATGGCCAGGATGCCACTGTCGGATGTAGAAATTCGGATGGTTGGTGGATGAAGTCCGTGTGGACTTGGCAGGCTTTGTACTTTCTTGCATAGTCTATTACATCTGCTACCATCGTGGGCCAGTAGTAGCCCATTCGGCGAAGACGGTCTTACAATTTAGGGTCAGGCTGATGGGCCCCGCAGACACTATCATGAGCTTTTCGTACGGCTTCTTTGGCTTCTGCGTTTGACAGATACCGAAGCAATAATCCATCATAGGATCGGCGATACAGTATTTTTGTCTCTGTATCGGTGAAGAATCTGAGAGAACGCCATCTGATGGAGGTGGCTTCCTTTGGGTTCTCAGGCAGGATATCATAGACGACGAAGTCAATGAATGGTTGTCTCCAGTCTGGGACGTCATCGATCGTCTGAGCGGAATAACTCGCCACGAATTAAACATTGTTCTTGGGGCAGACCAGTTCGTGGTCTATCACATCTACCGATTGATGAGTATGATTTGGCACTGCTAGGGAAGCGGCCAGGCCGGCTAAGGCATCGGCTTTGATATTTCAGAGTCTGGGAACATGCTTGATGAAGAACCCCTCGAACGCGAGATGATGTCGATCGTTATTTGGTGATAGGGGATCATGTCTTCGTGGTGAACTTCGTATGAGCCCCGGATCTGATTGACGATTAACTGAGAATCGCCGTATGCTTCAAGATATTCTACCCCCAGCTCTCTTGTAAGTTGGAGGCCAATGACTAGAGCGTTGTACTCGGCCACATTATTTGAGCAGGATTCTGTTAAGCGCGGTTAATCACCAATCCGGAAGGGGAGACTAGCACCACCCCGACTCCGACGACGATATTGCCCTTGGGTCCCATTCTTGAAGCACCGTCGAAGAACATTCGCCATATATCATCGTGAGAGGTTGCATGCGAGTCGGCGACCTCATCTGGGATCTTTTCGTGTATTCTGGATGACTCCGAGCCTGGGTGGGCTGCCAAAAAGTCTGTCAGGGCTTGACCTTTGACAGCCTTTTGCGAAACGAAGATCATATGACAAGGGGACAGCAATATTGCCCATGTAGCGAGGCGAGAGCTGAGTGCCCCTGGTTTAGTCATGAGGACCCTGAAAGGGTTGACTCGTGAGATCACATGTATTGTTTGTCCAGTGACATAGTGTCGCATCTTCTGAATGACGAACACCAGGGCAAGGCATTCCTTCTCCACAGCGGTGTATCGGTGCTCCGTCCCAATCATCATTCGACTAAGGTAATATATGGCTTGCTCATGGCCTGCATCATTGTTTTGTGCCAGCAGAGCCCCAAGGGAATGTTCCATTGCTCGTATGTAGAGCAGGAATGGTTTTCCAGCAACTGGAGCCACCAGGACTGGAGGGTTCGACAAATATTCTTTGATGCTGTCGAAGGCCCGCTAACATTCTTCATCCCATACGAATGAGACGTCTTTCTTCATGAGATGGGTGAATGGTCGACATCGCCCGGAGAGGTTAGAAATGAACCTCCCGATGTAAGCTAGCCTCCCTTGAAGGCCTCTGAGTTCGCGAAGATTTCTCGGGGGACCCATCTCCATGATTGCCTTTGTCTTCTCAGGGTCTACATGGATACCCTGGGCGGTGATGATAAAACCCAAGAACTTTCCGCTGGATACGCCCAGGAAGGATTTTGTGGGATTCATCTTCAGATTGTGCGCTCGCATCAGGTCGAATACTGTCCTCAGATCCTGCAGATGGTCTCCCTTACAGCGACTCTTGACGGTGATGTCATCAATGTAGCACTCTACCGTCTTGCATAAGTGGTCTCTGAAGATGATACTCATGGCTCTTTGATATGTGGCACCGGCATTCTTCAAACCAAAAGGCATGACTGTGTAACAGTATGTGCCAATCGGTGTTCGAAACAATGTATGCTTTTCGTCGTCAGGAGACATCTTGATTTGGTTGTACCCCGAGAAGTCATCCATGAATGACATACGTTCGAAGCCGTATGTGTTGTCGATCATGATGTCTGTGATAGGGAGGGGAAATTCATCTTTGCGGCATGCCTCGTTCAGGTTGCGGAAGTCGATGCAGATTCGAATCTTTCTATTCTTCTTGAGGACGGGTACTATGTTGGCGACCCAGTCGGGATGTTGCTCCTCATGAATGAAGTCGCTGGCTATCAGTTTGTTGACTTCGGCTTCGATCGCATCCATGATGCCCGGGCGGAAGCGTCGCTGTTGTTGCTTGACTGGCTTTGCATCCGACCGAATGTTGAGTTTATGAAGAGCGATATCGGGATTTAACCCTGGCATGTCTTCATAGCTCTACGCGAACACATTAATATATTTTTTGACAAGTTTCAGCAGCGATTCTCGCTCTTCGTATGTTAGGCTTTTACTGACGAAGATTGGTTTTGGAGAAGATTCGCTGCCGAGGTCGACCTGTATAACTTCATCTTCAGTAGGAGGTTCTCTCCGATGCTGGTATCCGAGTCAGAAGTTGGTGACCCGGTCGAATGTGAATGCCAGTCACATTCTTTATCTGATCTCTCAGGGGTCATCGTAGGTGTAACATACCCTAATCCACACCGAGTTTTGCTATAGTAGTCCCGTGGTTTGCCAGCCGGGACCGGTGGCTTCAAAGGTAATCGTCGTCCAGTACCGTAGTTCAAGCCTGGCGTCGCCTCCAGGTTATACCCCTGTTTCTGCATGAGATATTTGGATTAGGGGCTATAAAGATACAGGAGCATTCTCCTGGCATCTGATCTAAGGTCGACTTCTTCTATGGTGAAGGGATGCGGGTCGTCCTTTCGGCCGAAGATGATTGGATAGTGCCCTCCCTCGATTATGCGGTAAGCGTCTTCCACTGGGGTAAGCTGGATTGCGGTGTACACATTTGTCACCTGTGTGTGTAGGTGAGTGCCTATACCGTGTTCTCTAGCGTACATTGTACACAGCTTATTGAGCTCGAGGTAGTTCAAAGATAGCCCTTTATTGATAAAGTAAGGTATCTTTTCTAGGGAGATTACATCATCTACGGAGGGAACATCAGTGTGGGCAGCCACATACTTGGCTAACTCCGGTTCCTCTTCGGCTACCCCTGTATAAATGAAGACTGAGAGGACGACCTGGGCAGCTTGATCGTCAGAGGTTCAGCTGGTAGAGCAGAACGGGGAGTTGTTGGCAGACTAGCTACCCCCAGTCTGGTGCTCGATGCTGGGCGGGGAGTGGTTGGTTCGCTAGAAGTTCCAGGCCTTGCATCGGGGTGACGACCCTTCTTGGAAAGGCGTATCGTCATTAGCTTGTCGGAGGGATTGAGCTTCTCCATTTGCGGCTGGCCGACTCTCGGCAGCCTAATTGTTAATGGCTCCATTGAGGGTCTTGGCATTTGGCCAGACCTTGGCAGTCGGATTATCATCTGCTCTTCTTGTGCCGAGAGGCTGATTGCGTCCTTATGCAGAGTGGCTGTAAGGGGTGCGGACTTACCAGGTTTGCGAGCTTGGAGGTGGATCGTCAGAGGTTCTCCTGATCCTGCGGCTGTCTCGGTACGAGCTTGCACATCTCCTTCATCAAGGTGCCTCTTCGACTTTTCGTACAGGCAGGAGTCTGAGTAGTAGGATTCGACCCCTTTGAAGGGATCGATATCAGCAAATTCCGTCCTCACGAAGCCGTGTTTGTCGACATATTTGAAGCACTGGTGCAGCGTGGAAGGCACGATCATATAATCGTGTATCCACGGGTGCCCCAAGAGGATGTTGTAAGAAGTGTCTGCATCTATGACGTAGCAGGTGACTTCTGATTGGAGATCGCCAATTTGAAACTTCAGACGAATCTTTCCAATTGGGTAGCTCCTACCCGAATTGAAACCGCTGATGGCGGTGCTTGTAGGCGTCAGGCGATGCATTGGGATGTGGAGATGATGTAGCAGACCCTTCGGGATAATTCTTATGGAAGAGCCAGGATCAATGTGCATCCAATCCACCTTTACGTCGCCGATGTATCCAGTGTAGTATAACGGGCGATCATGCAGGTTGGTTTTGATGAGCATGTCCTACGGAGTGAAGACAATGTTGGACATCGCTCCCGTACAGGCGCTGTCTTGGAGATCTGTAGGCGGGTTCTCTCCCGTAAGGTTGACCTGAGCCAGGTATACGTCGGCATTTTGGAGTGCATCGCTCAAAGCCGCACGAACATCCTTTGAGAGTCTCAGAAGCTCGTATAATGACAACTTGGTCGGTGTGTTGGCCAATTGTGCTAAGATGTCGAAGTTGTAGGGCTTCTCCAGCCCCTGCGGTGTCTCTTTTCGGAGGGATTTGTCAAAGCGAGTCTCCTTCGGCCTAGGCTTGTTGGTCGTTGGAGGCTGAGCCGGTCCCGGAGCGTCAGTTGTAGCGGGCTGATGATCTTCAGCCGAGTTGTCAGCCACAGGTTGGGATTGTGCCCCCGACCACGTGACGACGGCTGTAGCTTCTTCGATATCTGCCGAGATTGTGCGGCAGGACCTGACTTTTCCACTCTTCTTCTTGTAGATGGAAGATGATGTGGGTCGAGTCACTTCTGATACCAAGTCTGGATGGATCCACATAACCTCCCCTCGTGATGTGGTGAGGGGCACTATACCAGCAGCCTGATCTCGGGGAGGTGGAAGATTAGCAATCTCCATTGTCGCCAGAGGGATGGGGACCACACTGTCTTGAGTTTCCGTCGGAGGGAAGCTGCCGAATTGTACTGACACCATATTGGCTGCTACTGTTACCTCTTCAAAATTGATGGCCACAGCGTTCGAATCGATGAGATTTTGGATGTACCGTTTTAGTTGGTAGCAGTCGTGTGTGGCATGGTGGACGTAGCGATGGTAATGACAGTACTTTGGGTTCTCCATGTCTGTCTGCCGCGGTTCCCGTCTTGGTGGAGGAAGCTGAATTCTGTCTCCTTGTATGAGCATGTCCAAGATGGGCTTGACATGACCGTCTTCGAATGAGTAAGTAATTTGCGGCCATTGTTTGTCTGCCGGCTTTGGCTCAGGTTTCTGTGCTGTGTCGGCCACCATAGCCTGCTTACCCCTGCTGTCCCGATTATTGGAGGGACTACCCCCATTGTCGTTGTTGGTATTATGACGCTTGCCCTTGTTCTCTCCGTCCTAGATGTGCAATCCCAATTGGCGAGCCTTCTTCAATCGTTCTTCGGCGCTTGTGGCACTGATGATGAACGTCTTCCAGTCCTTGAATTGACTTTCGCCCATCCAGAGACTGATTGTTGGGAGCAATCTCTTTTGGCAAATTTCAATCAAGGTGGAATCCGGATTTCCAGATGGCAACTTTATTACGGTTTGGCGAAACCGCTCGATATAGTTCCTTGTCAGTTCTTTCTCCCCTTGGACGACGTCCATGAGGGTGGACATTGTGATGTCCTGTCCTACTTCGTAGAATCTCTCCAAGAACATGTGCTTGAAGCTGGCGAAGGAGTGAATACAGTTGTCTGGCAGGTTGCGGTACCAGTCGAAGGCGACCCCTTCCAATGCCCCAATGAATAATCGTGTGAGAATAACATCGTCATGGGGCAGATGGTCGGTGGTGACCTCGAAGTAAGTGATGTACCGACTTGCGGAGGTCTTGCCATTATAAGGATTGATATTGAACGGCTTATATCTTGGCGGGAAGGGGACATCCCTCCATGCAGCAGGGTACGGTTGCCGTATTCTGAGGTCCGAAGAATTTTTTTCGAGCGTAAAACATGGCTCGGAGCTCCTGGACCTCTCTTCTCGCTTCGTGGGCCTCATCCACGGTGGTGGGGGCCGTTACTTCAGGAGAATTATTGCCCGGGTTCGGTGCTGCTGAATTCGAGTCCGCATTGACTGCGGGACCCGTGCTTGTTTGGCCAGGCGCCTCCTTGCAGAGTTGGAAGGGCCGCTTTGATCTTGTCTACAGACTTGACCAAGGCATGCAATATGGCTTCGAGGGTGTCGATGCATTGGCGATCACTGGAACCTCCTTGGCTGCTGTCTGTCATGAATACCGTCTTTACATGAGGAGAGATGGACGGAGTGGTGGAGGAAGTGCCCTCCGAATCATACCCCTGTAGTGAGAAGTCATCGGGATATGTGGGAATGTTCTCTTCTGGTTTGGACTCGGAAGGAACAGTACCTCCAGTCTCCGAGTTTGCCTCGTCTTGGGAGTTGTGGACGTCCTCGGGGATGTCGGGGTTTGCTGCATCTGATAGGAGAGTAGTTTCCCCCGGCTCGTCTTCTTGGAACATCGAATTGTCGTGGAGGTTCGGAGGAGTGCTATTCCGAGTCCCAGCAACCCCCAGTGGTGTGGACGACGAGTCTCCCACTGTAGCAGATTTTGTCTTAGAATGGGTGCCTTGGAAAACTCCGGTGGTGGGCACCCGCATAAACGACAGTCTTTTGGTCAAAGTGGTTAAAATCTTCAGGCTGGGAACATTTGTCTTCATACCTCTCCCATCGACGGGGGCTTTCTGAGCAGCGTTGCAGGAGACGACGGGAAGTGCCTCGTCTTCTGAAGACGGTTGTTGCAGTCTTTGAAAGACGGACTGCCGGTCTTCTCGTACCGTCGCGTTATTACAGCAGCAGTTGACGATGACTTGGGTGCAGTGATGTCCGTGGGAGGACTTTTTGTACCCCGATGTATTTTCTCCTTCCTTGTATTTATGGAGGATGGCCTCACGCAAGTCAGATGGGTCTGGATCGACCATGTTTACTTCCTGGATTTTGGGAGACTTTTGCGAACCTCTCTGTCTGTTTGCCGTCGGGGGCTGGACTCGAGTGGTTCTGTACAACTTCCCATCTGAGGCCCGCATAACAGTATGGGGGACGCTCGGATGGTCAGAGACCGGATCAGCGGACCGAGCTTGCCAAGCTCGCGCTGCCTTAGACTTCTTCACTCTAGTGCGTAAGGGCATATAGTAGGAAGAGTCTAAGTGATACTGGAGAGAGTCAGACATATCTTCTTGGGAGCACAAGAGATCAGGACCATAGGAGAGGCGGTCGAAGACAAAGCCACGTGGAGTAGGCGTCATGCTGCTGTCATCAACAATCTTCATACGGCTGGCAGACGTAGCCGCATAGGCTTTCTTCATGCGGTTGGTAGTCTCAGCCGCATGAGTTTTCTTTATGCGGCTGGATGATCTGGCCGCATAGACCTTCTTTATGCGGCCGGCAGATTCAGCCGCATGAGCATCCTGCATGTGGTTGGCAGACTTGGCCACATGAGTGTTCGGCTTCTTCTTGGGGCACATAGAACCACTCTTTGTCCCTGCATGTCCAGCATCGTAGTGCTTTCCTCTGTCGGACTTGGGGATAGCAGAGTGCTCTACGGCTCGGAGTGGAGCCGTGTGAGAGTCGTCTTCGCCGTCTTGGGTAGCAGAGAGTACCTCGTCCAGAGCTTGTGGAGGAGAAAATGATGTTGGCCTCCACTCGCAACGAGCTTTCTTTGTGCGGGTTCGCTTCTGGATCGGGCCAGCACTTCCTTCAGAGATCATTTCTTCAAACGTCTGTTGGTCGAAGCGGACGACCATCTTCTGTTGCGTGGAGCCAAGTTTGGCTGTATCCGACTGCGTCACCAACTCATCAGCCGTGGAGAAGTTTTTCTCCAGCAGAGTCGCCATCGTGTTTGCCATGAAATATAAAAGAACAAAACAATTATCGGAGGACTGGACTTTTACTTCACAATACAAACTCGCTTGTACAAAGAAAGCCTAGGGATGAAAACCTAGGTACAGTAATCTAAGTACAATTGTTTATTTTAGATTCTGGGGAGTGACGATAGAGGCTCGGGAAAGCGACGGCCATTCTGCCTTACTCCTTGGACGATCGGGTGCAGCTTTTTGGCTCTGTGGAAGAACTGCTTGGCGTTGATGAAGAAATGCTCTCTCTTCAGGCTCTATGGCTCTCTATGTGCGTCTGTCTCTGTATATGTCTCTCTATATCTCTCTGTGTGTGTCTCTGTGTATATCTGTCTTACAAGGGAATGGAACCCTGTTATTTATAAGAGTGGGGGGCCTCATTAGGGTTTACAATGATTGTCTATTCTTGGAAGTCGGCGGCTAAGGATCATTAGATCTGGGCCGTTCATCGAGATTTGAGCAATAAATATGATTGCATCAAATCTTTTGTGGATAATTAATGCTGATTGACATAAATCCTCCTGATTTGTCATGCCAACCTGTCACGCCCCAGAACCAGAATACTGGAGAGCGGGGGCAGACATAGCCAGCTACGTATATTGAAATAGAAACCACCTCGATATACGGTCACGGTTGTCTAGATATGTGAGGGTTTTCTACAAGCCAACAGTCTCTTATGGTCATGAACAAGCCTAGTGTCTCAATCACCACAAGTAAGTAAAGTCGTAAGATGTATGATCATTAAATATACAATAATAAGGCATCCCAAATGTTACATATTCAGCTGATCATGAAGCTAGTCGTTACAAAATGTTAGGACTAGCAAGAGTTTAGTCATACATGATCAACCCTAGGATTTGTCAATCATGTTTACAGCCCGTAGGCAGACAGTAAGTAAAAGTGCTCCGAGCTAACAGGTGCTCGTCGGCTAAACGCTCAAAAGAATAATTTTTACAATAGAGTGAGCGAAACAAAATAGAAAACCCACTCTTGGCCCGGATTCCGTCTAGTGTTCACCATTGGACTGGAAGCTTGGTAGATCCTCGGGAGCTGCTCCGAATTCTGGCCACACAAAACCAGCTGGGTCAACCCCAGAAAGAGCAAGTGCCACGAGGGGGCCACGAAATAAGAACAAAAGCCAGCAAATAGCACAAGAAAATCCAGTATTAAACTAAAATTACGAAACATGGCAAGGTGATATATGACGAGATAACCATGGAACTATTCCGATAGCCAGGTTACAACCCGTAAACTAAACAAGGACCGGGGTTGTAACCCTTCATTTGAACAGAGCTTGGTTTCCCACCATTTATCGGCAAGATAAGTAATGTAAGTAATCAAGACATGAAGCAATCTTGTACTGGATCAAGACATGACTAGACTGGTTATACCTCATTTAATCAATCACGGCCAAGCAGATCCTACGGCTTACTACTTTAACTAACTAGGGTTATCACAGGCCTAATTACTAACAAGATGCAGTGAGATTGTTCCACAGCCACAAGCCCTGCAGACCATCCAGGCTACCCAGGACGAAAATTAGGGGTTGAATTCAGGTGGGTACATCGCCCGGAAGACAAATGTACCCTTAGGTGACTTAGAGGGTGCAACACTCGACGGTGCGCTGGAAATGTGCCCTACTCGACGGCAGGCTACAGATCCCAAGAGCGCCCAGGTAACGGGATTGCCTGTAGCTGTGTCATCTCTTCATGACTATTGTGTTATTCTAGTTATTAACCTTAATCTATTTTAGTAGGTACTCCTGACCGTGGTACTCAGGAGTCCCATCCTAGATATAATGTAAGACAGGACAAGTGGATTTAACAAGCAAGCAAGAAAGAACCACCCACGGTGTCAAGGCAAGTCAAGTTAAGTTATCAAGATAAATCATGTCAGGGTACTTGTCAGAAGTGCGCCACGATGGGCCACTATCATGTCAGGTTGGTCATGTCAGGAGTGCACAACTATGGGTCACTGTCGTGTTATGCTAGTTTCTTGTCATACCATGCCATGTACAATAATCATTCCAAACATGTTAAGTAAAAATCAAGTTCGTGACAAAAGGCGTAAGGATATAAAATGGGCATAAAATATCTAATAAAATAGCAAAATACGGGTCAGGGGATGCGTACGCACAAAGCACGCACGCAGGAGGAATGCATACGCAATATAACACGCACGCAGGAGGGCAGCGTATGTGAAAGTCACGCACGCTCAAGGGGGCAGCGTATATGAAAAGTCACGCACGCTCAAGGGGCAGCATGGGTGAAAAGTCACGCACGCTCAAGGGGAGCAGTGTGTGAAAGTCACGCACGCTCAAGAGAGTAGCTGCGTGAATGTCATGCACGCTCAAGGGAGCAGCTGCGTGAAAGTCACGCACGCTCAAGGGGCAGTGTGTAAAAGTTACGCACGCTCAAGGGGCAGCTGCGTGAAAGTCACGCACGCTCAAGGGAGCAGCTGCGTGAAAGTCACGCACGCTCAAGGGAGCAGCTGCGTGAAAGTAACGCACGCTCAAGGGGCAGTGTGTGAAAGTCACGCACGCTACAGGGAGCAGTGTGTGAAAGTCACGCACGCTCAAGGGAGCAGCTGCGTGAAAGTCACGCACGCTCAAGGGAGCAGCTGCGTGAAAGTCACGCACGCTCAAGGAGACACGCTTCCAACAGGAGGCGTACTCAAGCCTGCATACGCAGCACTAAAGAGCGCGCGTAGCTCAGTGTACATAAGCTAAGCAGCTCTGCACACTGCTCACTGTCTCCTCCAAACAGCAAGAACACCAAGGAAGAACCCAAAGCTTCACAAGTTCATAATTTGGCCATCCGAACTCCAAATCCGGATTTCCAAGGCTCCAACTGGAGTGAAACTGAAAGCTTTTCCACATGGAAACATCAGAACTCAAAAAAAACCAACCAAAATGGATCAAAACATGTAAAATCCAAAAATAGCAATAACTTAGATCTACATCAACAGAGACTCCAAATCATAAAAACCTAAGAACTAATGATGATCTCCATGTCCTAAACTAGCAAATGGACAAAGAAAAGAGGGTCCTCATGTAGTAGCAAGATGCACTTGCCTAGGGTTAGGAGAGTTGTGTTGAGGAAGGAGAAGAAGAAGAAGAAAGAAATTAATGGTGTTTATGAGGAGAGAGAGTGGTAGGTGGGGATATAAAGAGAGGGAGTTGTGGTGGGTTGAGGGTGTAACATAGTGCTAGGGTGATCCAATGCTCAAAAACCGAACCAAACCGAACCAACCCAATATAACCGAGCCAAGCCAAAAACCCAAATACGAGAAATACCGAAATCCCACAAGTTGAGAAAAATAAAAATACATGCCAAAATCCAGATACGAGTATAAATATGAAATACAGGAAAATATGGAAAATAGGGGAAATGAGGGTGACAACTCTACCCACCTTAAAAGAATTCCGTCCTCGAAATTTAATCAAGGAGCTAGAGATTGCCACGACAAGCTACACTAAGCACAGGCAAGCTACACTAAGCAGTCCAATCATACAATCATACAATGCAAGCAAGGAAGGGAAAACGTAAGGCATAAGAAAGACATTATACCTCACGAGTCAAACAGGTAGGGATATCGCGATCGGATGTCGTCCTCACGCTCCCACATTGACTCACCCAGAGAGTGACGACCCCAAGCAATACGGACTAATTTAATAGTCTTGTTCTTGAGTATCTTTTCCCTCCGGTCCAAAATAGACACGGGCCTCTCCTCATACGAAAGGTTGGTACCAACAACCAATTCCGAATGGTCTAGGATGTGGCTCGGGTCCGGAATATACCATCGTAATTGGGACACATGGAATACATCATGTACCTCACTTAGCGACGGCAGAAGAGCGAGACGATAGGATACATCTCCTACTCGCTCTAGAATATCGAACGGCCCTATATACCTAGGACTAAGCTTTCCCCGCACGCCGAAGCGAATGACGCCGCGGTTAGGCGAGATCCTAAGGAATACATGGTCGCCGACAGCAAATTCTAAGGGACACCGATGAGCATCGGCCCAACGGCGCTGGCGGTCCTGGGCAACTCGAAGGTGATCTCTGACCTTCCTGACCACTTCAATCGTCTGGGAAATCAATTCGGGTCCGAGCATCTGCCTCTCTCCGACATCGTCCTATGCTAGCGGGGATCTGCACTTCCTGCCATAGAGAGCCTCGAAGGGTGCCATCTGGATACTGGCGTGATAACTGTTATTGTACGAGAATTCTACCATGTACAGATGATTCTCCCATGAACCACCGAAATCAAGGGTACAGGATCTCAACATATCTTCAAGAGTCTGGATTGTGCGCTCTGATTGACCATCCGTCTGCGGGTGATAAGCTGAGCTGAATTGAAGGCGAGTCCCCAAACTCTTCTGCAAGCTGTGCCAAAAGTGTGATGTGAATCTTGAATCCCTGTCCGAGGTGATGCTGACTGGCACACCGTAAAGCCTGACGATCTACCTGAGATACATCTATGCTAACTGCGCCGTTGACTGTCCAACTCTGAATGGGAGAAAGTGTGCCACCTTGGTAAGCCTGTCCACGATTACCCAAATAGCATCTCTGCCGGCCGGAGGTCTGGGCAATCCGGTCACGAAATCTATGGTTATATGTTCCCATTTCCATTCTGGGATCGGTAAGGGTTGAAGAAGTCCAGCGGGCCTCTGATGTTCAGCTTTAACCTGTTGGCAAACCAAACACCAAGAGACAAACCGGGCTATCTCCCTTTTCATGCCATTCCACCAAAAATGCTGACGAATATCACGGTACATCTTCGTACCACCCGGATGAATAGAATATTGTGAACTGTGGGCTTCTGCCATGACTTCCTGTCTGATATCTCCACTAAGTACACAAAGACGAGTACCGTGCCGAAGGGTACCGTCTTCATGGATACATAACTCTGGCCTTCTTCCTGCATCACACTCTGCTCTGAGTCGCTGAAGCTTGGAATCTGCTGACTGTGCCATCCGGATCCTCTCAACTATGCTGGACTGAACCTGTAGACTGGCCATCAATGCCACACTAGTAGGAAGAACCACTTCAATTCCCATCTTCTGAAGATCTGCCAATAATTCTGGTTGCGCCGTCAGGAAATAAACTCCGGCTCTCCTGCTCAATGCATCTGCTACAACGTTGGCCTTTCCGGGATGATACTGTAAATCCATATCATAATCCACCAATAGCTCAAGCCATCTTCTCTGCCGCATATTAAGGTCCTTCTGGGTGAAAACATACTTCAGGCTCTTATGATCAGTAAAGATCTCCACTCTATCTCCGTACAAGTAGTGTCTCCACAACTTCAAAGCAAATACTACCGCCGCCAATTCCAAGTCGTGGGTCGGGTAATTCTTCTCATGATCACGTAGTTGGCGTGACGCATAAGATATTACCTTTCCATGCTGCATTAAGACACACCCCAATCCTCTGCCTGAAGCGTCGCAATAAACTGTGAATCCTCCGGTCCCATCTGGAAGGGTAAAAATGGAAGCCGTTATTAAGCCTCGCTTCAACTTCTCAAATGATTCCTGACACTCTGCTGTCCAAACAAACGGTACATCCTTGCGGGTCAACTGGGTCATCGGCACTGAGATCCTTGTGAAATATGAAAGGAACCGCCGGTAGTAGCCGGCCAATCCAAGGAAGCTACGAACCTCTGCCACTGAGCAGGGTACCGGCCATGACTCGATAGCCACAATCTTCTGGGGATCCACTTCCACTCCTCCTCGGGTAATGATGTGACCCAAGTACGAAATACGATCAAGCCAGAACTCGTATTTACTGAACTTGGCGTACAACTGATGCTCCCTAAGCGTCTGGAGAACAACTCTGAGATGCTGCTCATGCTCTGCTTCACTCTTGCTGTAGACCAGGATGTCATCTAGGAACACGATCACAAATTGATCCAAGTAAGGCATGAAGATGCGATTCATGAGGTCCATGAATACGGCCGGCGCATTGGTCGCTCCTAAGGGCATAACAAGGAACTCCCAATGTCCATACCTCGATCTGAATGCTGTCTTCGGGATGTCCTGCTCTCTGACTCTGATCTGGTGGTATCTCGACCGTAAGTCGATCTTCGAGAACACTAAAGCCCCTCTGAGTTGATCAAACAAGTCATCTATCCTCGGAAGAGGGTATCTGTTCTTGATTGTCACCGAATTCAAGGTACGATAATCAACACATAGCATGGACGTACCATCCTTCTTTTTCACAAGAAGCATCGGGGCTCCCCAAGGCGATCCACTTGTACGGATGAATCCCTTGGTCCTCAGTTCTTCAATCATCTTGTACAAAATCTCCAATTCTGAAGGCGCCATCCTGTAGACTCGCTCTGACACTGGTGCTGTCCCGGGAATCAAGTCTATAGTGAACTCAATCTCCCGCTCTGGCGGCATCCCTGGAAGCTCCTCTGGAAAGACATCTAGAAACTCTTCAACTATCCGGGGTAACTGCACTGCTGCTACTGCCATCCGTAATGCTGGAGAAGATGGCTCCACTGCGCCTCTGGAAAACAAAAACTCTGGCTCACCGGGGATACTAAAGACAACTCTGCCAATATGGCAGTCTATCCTAGCATACTGGTTCCTCAACCAATCCATGCCTAGGACTACGTCATAGTCTGCCATAGGAAACTCTATGAATCTAGCGGGGAACTCCCTACCGCTAACTACGATCCGACACGAGGAAAATACTCGATCTACTCCCACAAGACCATTACCAGTAAGTATATTGAGCCTCACTGATAATGACTCAGGCTCCAATCCTATCCGTGTCACGAATCGTGCAGACATGAATGAATGCGATGCACCAGAATCAAACAATACCGAAGCTGGAAAGGAGTTGACGAGAATAGTACCTGCCACTACCTCACCTGGTGCAACTTCTTCTTCCATAGCCATCATCATGGCCTGACCTTGTCCTCTGGCGGCTGGTCCCCTCTGCTGGAAACCTCTTTGCCTATTCTGGGTCTGAGCTTGGGCTTGTGCATATTGTTGGGGGTGCTGTTGCTGGAATACCTGAGACTGAGGCGGCAAGGGCCTCGAAGACTGATACTGCTGCTGCTGAACAGGTGCTGGGGTCGGTGCTCTCACCGAAGAGCTAGAAGGGTTGGATGCTGATGAACCACCCCTATTCGGGCAAGCCCCTATCCTATGATCTGCTGCTCCACAAAACAGGCACAATCCCTGCGTCCTGCGGCAGTCTGCCACCACATGTCCTGGCTTCCCGCAATGAGAACATCCCATCGCGGAAGTCTGCTTCTGCTTCTGCTGCTGCGGGTACGTCGGGGTCGAATGCTGAACCAACGTTACTGAGGCCGCCCGCCTCGGAGTTCCAATGGTCAATCCCTTAGCTGCCGGGGCTGGAGCTGATGATTGGTGCATCTGACTATGGGACCGCTTCCTACCTCCGGTCCTATCCACGATCCTCTGGGAGGTGTACTCATGCCTCCTAGCTGCTCTCAAGACTACATCGAACGTCTGGTGCTCGAACTGCTCCACTGCTAACAAGATCTCCAAATGCAGTCCCTGCTGGAACCGCTGGACTCTATCGAGCTCGGTTACCACCAAGGTGGGGGCAAACCTACTGAGTCTAGAAAACTCTGATGCATAACTGTCGACTGTTCTGCCTCCTTGCTTCAAGTTGGTAAATCTGGTCTACAAGTCGTACTGAGCCACAGCATCAAAATACTTCGTCTGGAATCTCTCCCTAAACACTGCCCAAGCAATGGGTGCCACTAATCCCATGGCCTGCGCCGCCCACCAATTGCGAGCTAAATCCAACAACTGCAGGCGTACCACCGCCACCTTCTCATTCTCAGGTGTCCTGGCTGCTTCCAGAATCACCTCGGTATCCTGAAGCCATGCATCCGCGGCAACCGCATCCTCGCTGCCGTCGAAAATAGGAGGGTTCAATCGCTTGAAGCTGTTAGCCGCCTGGTTCCCTGGATGTCCGCCTCGGGTCAAAGCATCTTGAACTGTCTGGTACAGGGCATCGCTTCGACGATCCTGGGAAGCTATCAAAGTTCTGATGAGGCCTACTAAGGTACCATCATCTGGCTCTGCGGGCTGGACGGACCGAACTAGTGACTCTCCTCCAGTAGGCACAACTCTGGAGGCTACCCCGGAATGCTGGGCTTGATCTCCAGGTTGCTGCTGATCCGCGAGATGTGCTCCACCTCGTCGATCGGTAGGACCAGGTACAGTGCCGCTGAAGAAGACGACACAGGAAATAATAAAGAAAGGACCAGGACAGATCAACGACATAAGCACAGGATCAGGGCAAGAATCTAGGGATTCAGAGGATACGAACAGAGATCAAGGACGAGTACTGATTGAGACATCTATCTGGTAAACCCCCACACATCTTGATTTACAAGACCTACATGGGCCACCACTTAAACCATGTCACGCCCCAGAACCAGAATACTGGAGAGCGGGGGCAGACATAGCCAGCTACGTATATTAAAATGGAAACCACCTCGATATACGGTCACGGCTGTCTAGATATGTGAGGGTTTTCTACAAGCCAACAGTCTCTTATGGTCATGAACAAGCCTAGTGTCTCAATCACCACAAGTAAGTAAAGTCGCAAGATGTATGATCATTAAATATACAATAATAAGGCATCCCAAATATTACATATTCAGCTGATCATGAAGCTAGTCGTTATAAAATGTTAGGACTAGCAAGAGTTTAGTCATACATGATCAACCCTAGGATTTGTCAATCATGTTTACAGCCCGTAGGCAGACAGTAAGTAAAAGTGCTCCGAGCTAACAGGTGCTCGTCGGCTAAACGTCTCAAAAGAATAATTTTTACAATAGAGTGAGGGAAACAAAATAGAAAACCCACTCTTGGCCCGGATTTCGTCTAGTGTTCACCATTGGACTGGAAGCTTGGTAGATCCTCGGAAGCTGCTCTGAATTCTGGCCACACAAAACCAGCTGGGTCAACCCCAGAAAGAGCAAGTGCCACGAGGGGGCCACAAAATAAGAACAAAAGCCAGCAAATAGCACAAGAAAATCCAGTATTAAACTAAATTACGAAATATGGCAGGGTGATATATGACGAGATAACCATAGAACTATTCCGATAGCCAGGTTACAACCCGTAAACCAAACAAGGACCGGGGTTGTAACCCTTCATTTGAACAGAGCTTGGTTTTCCACCATTTATCGGCAAGATAAGTAATGTAAGTAATCAAGACATGAAGCAATCTTGTACTGGATCAAGACATGACTAGACTGGTTATACCTCATTTAATCAATCACGGCCAAGCAGATCCTACGGCTTACTACTTTAACTAACTAGGGTTATCACAGGCCTAATTACTAACAAGATGCAGTGAGATTGTTCCACAGCCACAAGCCCTGCAGACCATCCAGGCTACCCAGGACAAAAATTAGGGGTTGAATTCAGGTGGGTACATCGCCCGGGAGACAAATGTACCCTTAGGTGACTTAGAGGGTGCAACACTCGACGGTGCGCTGGAAATGTGCCCTACTCGACGGCAGGCTACAGATCCCAAGAGCGCCCAGGTAACGGGATTGCCTGTAGCTATGTCATCTCTTCATGACTACTGTGTTATTCTAGTTATTAACCTTAATCCATTTTAGTAGGTACTTCTGACCGTGGTACTCAGGAGTCCCATCCTAGACATGATGCAAGACAGGACAAGTGGATTTAACAAGCAAGCAAGAAAGAACCACCCACGGTGTCAAGGCAAGTCAAGTTAAGTTATTAAGATAAATCATGTCAGGGTACTTGTCAGGAGTGTGCCACGACGGGCCACTATCATGTCAGGTTGGTCATGTCAGGAGTGCACCACTATGGGTCACTGTCGTGTTATGCTAGTTCCTTGTCATACCATGCCATGTACAATAATCATTCCAAACATGTTAAGTAAAAATCAAGTTCGTGACAAAAGACGTAAGGATATAAAATGGGCATAAAATATCTAATAAAATAGCAAAATACGGGTCAGGGGATGCGTACGCACAAAGCACGCACGCAGGGGGAATGCATACGCAATATAACACGCACGCAGGAGGGCAGCGTATGTGAAAGTCACGCACGCTCAAGGGGGCAGCGTATGTGAAAAGTCACGCACGCTCAAGGGGCAGCGTGGGTGAAAAGTCACGCACGCTCAAGGGCAGCAGTGTGTGAAAGTCACGCACGCTAAAGGGAGCAGCTGCGTGAAAGTCACGCACGCTCAAGGGAGCAGCTGCGTGAAAGTCACGCACGCTCAAGGGGCAGTGTGTGAGAGTCACGCACGCTCAGGGGGCAGCTGCGTGAAAGTCACGCACGCTCAAGGGAGCAGCTGCGTGAAAGTCACGCACGCTCAAGGGAGCAGCTGCGTGAAAGTCACGCACGCTCAAGGGGCAGTGTGTGAAAGTCACACACGCTACAGGGAGCAGTGTGTGAAAGTCACGCACGCTCAAGGGAGCAGCTGCGTGAAAGTCACGCACGCTCAAGGGAGCAGCTGCGTGAAAGTCACACACGCTCAAGGAGACACGCTTCCAACAGGAGGCATACTCAAGCCTGCGTACGCAGCACTAAAGAGCGCACGTAGCTCAGTGTGCATAAGCTAAGCAGCTCTGCACACTGCTCACTGTCTCCTCCAAACAGCAAGAACACCAAGGAAGAACCCAAAGCTTCACAAGTTCATAATTTGGCCATCCGAACTCCAAATCCGGATTTCCAAGGCTCCAACTGGAGTGAAACTGAAAGCTCTTCCACATGGAAACATCAGAACTCAAAAAAAACCAACCAAAATGGGTCAAAACATGTAAAATCCAAAAATAGCAATAACTTAGATCTACATCAACAGAGACTCCAAATCATAAAAACCTAAGAACTAATGATGATCTCCATGTCCTAAACTAGCAAATGGACAAAGATAAGAGGGTCCTCATGTAGTGGCAAGATGCACTTGCCTAGGGTTAGGAGAGTTGTGTTGAGGAAGGAGAAGAAGAAGAAAGAAATTAATGGTGTTTATGAGGAGAGAGAGTGGTAGGTGGGGATATAAAGAGAGGGAGTTGTGGTGGGTTGAGGGTGTAACATAGGGCTAGGGTGATCCAATGCTCAAAAATCGAACCAAACCGAACCAACCCAATATAACCGAGCCAAGCCAAAAACCTAAATACGAGAAATACCGAAATCCCACAAGTTGAGAAAAATAAAAATACATGCCAAAATCTAGATACGAGTATAAATACGAAATACAGGAAAATATGGAAAATACGGAAAATGAGGGTGACAACTCTACCCACCTTAAAAGAATTTCGTCCTCGGAATTTAATCAAGGAGCTAGAGATTGCCACGACAAGCTACACTAAGCACAGACAAGCTACACTAAGCAGTCCAATCATACAATCATACAATACAAGCAAGGAAGGGAAAATGTAAGGCATAAGAAAGACATTATACCTCACGAGTCAAACAGGTAGGGATATCGCGATCGGATGTCGTCCTCACGCTCCCACGTTGACTCACCCAGAGAGTGACGACCCCAAGCAATACGGACTAATTTAATAGTCTTGTTCTTGAGTATCTTTTTCCTCCGGTCCAAAATAGACACGGGCCTCTCCTCATACGAAAGGTTGGTACCAACAACCAATTCCGAATGGTCTAGGATGTGGCTCGGGTCCGGAATATACCGTCGTAATTGGGATACATGGAATACATCATGTACCTCACTTAGCGACGGCGGAAGAGCGAGACGATAGGATACATCTCCTACTCGCTCTAGAATATCGAACGGCCCTATATACCTAGGACTAAGCTTTCCCCGCACGCCGAAGCGAATGACGCCGCGGTTAGGCGAGATCCTAAGGAATACATGGTCGCCGACAGCAAATTCTAAGGGACGCCGATGAGCATCGGCCCAATGGCGCTGGCGGTTCTGGGCAACTTGAAGGTGATCTCTGACCTTCCTGACCACTTCAATCGTCTGGGAAATCAATTCGGGTCCGAGCATCTGCCTCTCTCTGACATCGTCCCATGCTAGCGGGGATCTGCACTTCCTGCCATAGAGAGCCTCGAAGGGTACCATCTGGATACTGGCCTGATAACTGTTATTGTACGAGAATTCTACTAGGTACAGATGATTCTTCCATGAACCACCGAAATCAAGGGTACAGGATCTCAACATATCTTCAAGAGTCTGGATTGTGCGCTCTGATTGACCATCCGTCTGCGGGTGATAAGCTGAGCTGAATTGAAGGCGAGTCCCCAAACTCTTCTGCAAGCTGCGCCAAAAGTATGATGTGAATCTTGAATCCCTGTCCGAGGTGATGCTGATTGGCACACCATGAAGCCTGACGATCTGCCTGAGATACATCTCTGCTAACTGTGCCGTCGACTGTCCAACTCTGAATGGGAGAAAGTGTACCACCTTGGTAAGCCTGTCCACGATTACCCAAATAGCATCTCTGTCGGTCGGAGATCTGGGCAATCCGGTCACGAAATCCATTGTTATATGTTCCCATTTCCATTCTGGGATCGGTAAGGGTTGAAGAAGTCCAGCGGGCCTCTGATGTTCAGCTTTAATCTGTTGGCAAACCAAACACCGAGAGGCAAACCGAGCTATCTCCCTCTTCATGCCATTCCACCAAAAATGCTGACGAATATTACGGTACATCTTCGTACCACCCGGATGAATAGAATATTGTGAACTGTGGGCTTCTGCCATGACTTCTTATCTGATATCTCCACTAGGTACACAAAGACGAGTGCCGTGCCGAAGGGTACCGTCTTCATGGATACATAACTCTGGCCTTCTTCCTGTTTCACACTCTGCTCTGAGTCGCTGAAGCTTGGAATCTGCTGACTGCGCCATCCGGATCCTCTCAACTATGCTGGACTGAACCTGTAGACTGGCCATCAATGCCACACTAGTAGGAAGAACCACTTCAATTCCCATCTTCTGAAGATCTGCCAATAATTCTGGTTGCGCCGTCAGGAAATAAACTCCGGCTCTCCTGCTCAATGCATCTGCTACAACGTTGGCCTTCCCGAGATGATACTGCAAATCCATATCATAATCCACCAATAGCTCGAGCCATCTTCTCTGCCGCATATTAAGGTCCTTCTGGGTGAAAACATACTTCAGGCTCTTATGATCAGTAAAGATCTCCACTCTATCTCCGTACAAGTAGTGTCTCCACAACTTCAAAGCAAACACTACCGCCGCCAATTCCAAGTCGTGGGTCGGGTAATTCTTCTCATGATCACGTAGTTGGTGTGACGCATAAGATATTACCTTCCCATGCTGCATCAAGACACACCCCAATCCTCTGCCTGAAGCATCGTAATAAACTGTGAATCCTTCGGTCCCATCTGGAAGGGTGAGAATGGGAGCCGTTATCAAACCTCGCTTCAACTTCTCAAATGATTCCTGACACTCTGCTGTCCAAACAAACGGCACATCCTTACGGGTCAACTGGGTCATCGGCGCTGAGATCCTTGCGAAATCTGAAAGGAACCGCCGGTAGTAGCCGGCCAATCCAAGGAAGCTGCGAACCTCTGCCACTGACCTGGGTACCGGCCATGACTCGATAGCCATAATCTTCTGAGGATCCACTTCCACTCCTCCTCGGGTAATGATGTGACCCAAGTACGAAATGCGATCAAGCCAGAACTCGCATTTACTGAACTTGGCGTACAACTGATGCTCCCTAAGCGTCTGGAGAACAACTCTGAGATGCTGCTCATGCTCTGCTTCACTCTTGCTGTAGACCAGGATGTCATCTAGGAACACGATCACAAATTGATCCAAGTAAGGCATGAAGATGCGATTCATAAGGTCCATGAATACGGCCGGCGCATTGGTCGCTCCAAAGGGCATAACAAGGAACTTCCAATGTCCATACCTCGATTTGAATGCTGTCTTCGGGATGTCCTGCTCTCTGACTCTGATCTGGTGGTATCCCGACCGCAAGTCGATCTTCGAGAACACTGAAGCCCCTCTGAGTTGATCAAACAAGTCATCTATCCTCGGAAGAGGATATCTGTTCTTGATTGTCACCGAATTCAAGGTACGATAATCAACACATAGCCTGGACGTACCATCCTTCTTTTTTACAAGAAGCATCGGGGCTCCCTAAGGCGATCCACTTGCACGGATGAATCCCTTGGTCCTCAGTTCTTCAATCATCTTGTACAAAATCTCCAATTTTGAAGGCGCCATCCTGTAGACTCGCTCTGACACTGGTGCTGTCCCGGGAATCAAGTCTATAGTAAACTCAATCTTCCGCTCTGGCGACATCCCTGGAAGCTCCTCTGGAAAGACATCTGGAAACTCTTCAACTATCTGGGGTAACTGCACTGCTGCTACTGCCATCTGCAATGCTGGGAAAGATGGCTCCACTGCGCCTCGCGAAAACGAAAACTCTGGCTTGCCAGGGATACTAAAGACAACTCTGCCAATATGGCAGTCTATCCTAGCATACTGGTTCCTCAACAAATCCATGCCTAGGACTACGTCATAGTCTGCCATAGAAAACTCTATGAATCTAGCGGGGAACTCCCTACCGCTAACTACGATCCGACACGAGGAAAATACTCGATCTACTCCCACAAGACCATTACCAGTAAGTATATTGAGCCTCACTGATAATGACTCAGGCTCCAATCCTATCCGTGTCGCGAATCGTACAGACATGAATGAATGTGATGCACAAGAATCAAACAATACCGAAGCTGGAAAGGAGTTGACGAGAATAGTACCTGCCACTACCTCACCTGGTGCAACTTCTTCTTCCATAGCCATCATCATGGCCTAACCTTGTCCTCTGGCGGCTGGTCCCCTCTGCTGGAAACCTCTCTGCCTATTCTGGGTCTGAGCTTGAGCTTGTGCATACTGCTGGGGGTGCTGTTGCTGGAATGCCTGAGACTGAGGCGGCAAGGGCCTCGAAGACTGATACTGCTGCTGCTGAACAGGTGCTGGGGCCGGTACTCTCACCGAAGAGCTAGAAGGGTTGGATGCTGATGAACCACCCCTATTCGGGTAAGCCCCTATCCTATGATTTGCTGCTCCACAAGCCAGGCACAATCACTGCGCCCTGCGGCAGTCTGCCACCATATGCCCTGCTTCCCGCAATGAGAACATCCCATCGCGGAAGTCTGCTTCTGCTTCTGCTGCTGTGGGTACGTCGGGGTCGAATGCTGAACCGACGTTACTGAGGCCGCCCGCCTCGGAGTTCCAATGATCAATCCCCTAGCTGCCGGGGCTGGAGCTGATGATTGGTGTATCTGACTATGGGACCGCTTCCTACCTCCGGTCCTATCCACGATCCTCTGGGAGGTGTACTCATGCCTCCTAGCTGCTCTCAAGACTGCATCGAACGTCTGGTGCTCGAACTGCTCCACTGCTAACAAGATCTCCAAATGCAGTCCCTACTGGAACCGCTGGGCTCTATCGAGCTCAGTTGCCACCAAGGTGGGGGCAAACCTACTGAGTCTAGAAAACTCTGATGCATAACTGTCGACTGTTCTTCCTCCTTGCTTCAAGTTGGTAAATCTGGTCTGCAAGTCGTACCGAGCCACAGCATCGAAATACTTCGTCTGGAATCTTTCTCTAAATACTGCCCAAGCAATGGGTGCCACTAATCCCATGGCCTGCGCCGTCCACCAATTGCGAGCTAAATCCAACAACTATAGGCGTACCACCGCCACCTTCTCATTCTCAGGTGTCCTGGCTGCTTCCAGAATCACCTCGGTATCCTGAAGCCATGCATCCGCGGCAACCGCATCCTCGCTGCCGTCGAAGAAAGGAGGGTTCAATCGCTTGAAGTTGTTGGCCGCCTGGTACCCTGGATGTCCGCCTCGGGTCAAAGCATCTTGAACTGTCTGGTGCAGGGCGTCGCTTCGACGATCCTGGGAAGCTATCAAAGTTCTGATGAGGCCTACTAAGGTACCATCGTCTGGCTCTGCGGGCTGGACGGGACGAACTAGTGACTCTCCTCCAGTAGACACAACTCTGGAGGCTACCCCGGAATGCTGGGCTTGATCTCCAGGTTGCTGCTGATCCGCGGGATGTGCTCCACCTCGTCGATCGTAGGACCAGGTACAGTACCGCTGAAGAAGACGACACAGGGAATAATAAAGAAAGGACCAGGACAGATCAACGACATAAGCACAGGATCAGGGCAAGAATCCAGGGATTCAGAGGATACGAACAGAGATCAAGGATGAGTACTGATTGAGACATCTATCTGGTAAACCCCCACACATCTTGATTTACAAGACCTGCATGGGCCACCACTTAAACCATGTCACACCCCAGAACCAGAATACTGGAGAGCGGGGGCAGACATAGCCAGCTACGTATATTGAAATGGAAACCACCTCGATATACGGTCACGGCTGTCTAGATATATGAGGGTTTTCTACAAGCCAACAGTCTCTTATGGTCATAAACAAGCCTAGTGTCTCAATCACCACAAGTAAGTAAAGTCGCAAGATGTATGATCATTAAATATACAATAATAAGGCGTCCCAAAAATTACATATTCAGCTGATCATGAAGCTAGTCGTTACAAAATGTTAGGACTAGCAAGAGTTTAGTCATACATGATCAACCCTAGGATTTGTCAATCATGTTTACAGCCCGTAGGCAGACAGTAAGTAAAAGTGCTCCGAGCTAACAGGTGCTCGTCGGCTAAACGCCTCAAAAGAATAATTTTTACAATAGAGTGAGAGAAACAAAATAGAAAACCCACTCTTGGCCCGGAATCCGTCTAGTGTTCACCATTGGAATGGAAGCTTGGTAGATCCTCGGGAGCTGCTCCGAATTCTGGCCACACAAAACCAGCTGGGTCAACCCCAGAAAGAGCAAGTGCCACGAGGGGGCCACGAAATAAGAACAAAAGCCAGCAAATAGCACAAGAAAATCCAGTATTAAACTAAATTACGAAACATGGCAGGGTGATATATGACGAGATAACCATGGAACTATTCCGATAGCCAGGTTACAACCCGTAAACCAAACAAGGACCGGGGTTGTAACCCTTCATTTGAACGGAGCTTGGTTTCCCACCATTTATCGGCAAGATAAGTAATGTAAGTAATCAAGACATGAAGCAATCTTGTAGTGGATCAAGACATGACTAGACTGGTTATACCTCATTTAATCAATCACGGCCAAGCAGATCCTACGGCATACTATTTTAACTAACTAGGGTTATCACAGGCCTAATTACTAACAAGATGCAGTGAGATTGTTCCACAGCCACAAGCCCTGCAGACCATCCAGGCTACCCAGGACGAAAATTAGGGGTTGAATTCAGGTGGGTACATCGCTCGGAAGACAAATGTACCCTTAGATGACTTAGAGGATGCAACACTCGACGGTGCGCTGGAAATGTGCCCTACTCGACGGCGGGCTACAGATCCCAAGAGCGCCCAGGTAACGGGATTGCCTGTAGCTGTGTCATCTCTTCATGACTACTGTGTTATTCTAGTTATTAACCTTAATCCATTTTAGTAGGTACTCCTGACCGTGGTACTCAGGAGTCCCATCCTAGACATGATGCAAGACAGGACAAGTGGATTTAACAAGCAAGCAAGAAAGAACCACCCACGGTGTCAAGGCAAGTCAAGTTAAGTTATCAAGATAAATCATGTCAGGGTACTTGTCAGGAGTGCGCCACAACGGACCACTATCATGTCAGGTTGGTCATGTCAGGAGTGCACCACTATGGGTCACTGTCGTGTTATGCTAGTTCCTTGTCATACCATGCCATGTACAATAATCATTCCAAATATGTTAAGTAAAAATCAAATTCGTGACAAAAGGCGTAAGGATATAAAATGGGCACAAAATATCTAATAAAATAGCAAAATACGGGTCAGGGGATGCGTACGCACAAAGCACGCACGCAGGAGGAATGCATACGCAATATAACACGCACGCAGGAGGGCAGCGTATGTGAAAGTCACGCACGCTCAAGGGGGCAGCGTATGTGAAAAGTTACGCACGCTCAAGGGGCAGCGTGGGTGAAAAGTCACACACGCTCAAGGGGAGTAGCTGCGTGAAAGTCACGCACGCTCAAGGGAGCAGCTGCGTGAAAGTCACGCACACTCAAGGGAGCAGCTGCATGAAAGTCACGCACGCTCAAGGGGCAGTGTGTGAAAGTCACGCACGCTCAAGGGGCAGCTGCGTGAAAGTCACGCACGCTCAAGGGAGCAGCTGCGTGAAAGTCACGCACGCTCAAGGGAGCAGCTGCGTAAAAGTCACGCACGCTCAAGGGGCAGTGTGTGAAAGTCACGCACGCTACAGGGAGCAGTGTATAAAAGTCACGCACGCTCAAGGGAGCAGCTGCGTGAAAGTCACGCACGCTCAAGGGAGCAGCTGCGTCAAAGTCACGCACGCTCAAGGAGACACGCTTTCAACAGGAGGCATACTCAAGCCTGCGTACGCAGCGCTAAAGAGCGCACGTAGCTCGGTGTACATAAGCTAAGCAGCTCTGCACACTGCTCACTGTCTCCTCCAAACAGCAAGAACACCAAGGAAGAACCCAAAGCTTCACAAGTTCATAATTTGGCCATCCGAACTCCAAATCTGGATTTCCAAGGCTCCAACTGGAGTGAAACTGAAAGCTCTTTCACATGGAAACATCAGAACTCAAAAAAAACCAACCAAAATGGATCAAAACATGTAAAATCTGAAAATAGCAATAACTTAGATCTACATCAACAGAGACTCCAAATCATAAAAACCTAAGAACTAATGATGATCTCCATGTCCTAAACTAGCAAATAGACAAAGAAAAGAGGGTCCTCATGTAGTGGCAAGATGCACTTGCCTAGGGTTAGGAGAGTTGTGTTGAGGAAGGAGAAGAAGAAGAAGAAAGAAATTAATGGTGTTTATGAGGAGAGAGAGTGGTAGGTGGGGATATAAAGAGAGGGAGTTGTGGTGGGTTGAGGGTGTAACATAGGGCTAGGGTGATCCAATGCTCAAAAACCGAACCAAACCGAACCAACCCAATATAACCGAGCCAAGCCAAAAACCCAAATACGAGAAATACCGAAATCCCACAAGTTGAGAAAAATAAAAATACATGCCAAAATCCAGATACGAGTATAAATACGAAATACAGGAAAATATAGAAAATATGGGAAATGAGGGTGACACAACCTCGAATTCCTCGACACGTGTCTTTAATTGGCTTATTTGCAAATGATCTGATTTGATCCCAATATTTTATTGAGATTTGCTGAGAGATTTCGATCAATCTGATGCCACGTGCCCTGCTATCATGCCACGTATCAAAACTGCAGAAATCTGATCCGCAAGAAAGTTGGGCCGCATAAGGCTGGCCACGTATCAAGGCTGTCTAAGAGTGGCCCCCCTGAACATTTGGACCGCATGGTAATGATTTGAGCCGCATGAGTGTGGACGACCGCATGAGTGAACCGCATGGAGCTAGTCTTCGTGAGCCGCATGGGGATGGTCTTTGTGAGCCGTATGGGACTAGTCTACATGAACCGCATGGGGCTAGTCTTCGTGAGCCGCATGGGGTTGGTCTTCGTGAGCTGCATGGAGCTAGTCTTCGGGAGCCGCATGGGGCTGTCCACGTGTCAAGGCCGTATGATAGTTTCTGACTCTCGGAGGATCGTGTCAGAGATTTTTTTCGCTTTCCAAGGAGTCCGTCATTATGAGGGGGTCATAATGATATCTTCGTGTCAGAACTGTCACTTCGTCAAAGCTGTCAGCTGTCAAGGCATTTAATGCAAAAATGAGAGAGCTGTTTGTAGGCCACGTGGCTCCCCTTTGAGCCGTATAGGATTTGTTTGAGCCGCATGGATACTTGAGCCGCATGAACTCTCTGAGCCGCAGGGGGCTCTCTGGCCGTATGGATCTTTCTTTATTCTTTTCCATGCTTCTACACCTATGCATCCAGGCAGTTACGTCCGCATGAGAAGAACTACCCTACCCATGACTTGGAGTTGGCGGCGGTTATCTTTGCTCTAAAGTTGTGGAAGCACTATCTATACGGAGAGCGTGTGGAAATCTTCACAGACCACAAGAGCTTGAAGTATGTGTTTACATAGAAAGAGCTCAACATGAGGCAGCGCAGATGGTTGGAGTTCATGAAGGACTTCCCTCCAACAAGCACTCAAGACGGGGTAATACCTATCCCCCGGGCAACGATGGAGGTTACTAATCTTCCCTCCATCCGGGACCAGACGACTGGCTTGGTACCTCTTACCACATCACGAGGAGAGATCATGTGGGTGTACCCCGACTTAGTGTCCAAAGTTACCCAGGCAGTGTCATCTCCAGCCAACAAAAAGAAGGGCAGGAAGTCCAGATCCTGCCACACAATTTCAACTGAAGCTAAGGAGGCGACGGCTGTTGTTACCCGGTCTAGGCACAAGTCCATCCCACTCCTGGTAATTCAGTTGAAGTCTCTCAACCGGCAACGCTGCCCGTTACTGATATTCTGGGGCCATCTCAGCCTCCATCGGCAGACAGGTCCAAGCCGAAGAAAACTCGTTTCGACAGGCCGTTCCATAAAAGATGCACCTCAAGGGCTGGAGAGACCTTACAACTTTGACATATTAGCACAACTGGCTAATACGCCGACAAAGTTATCGTTATACGAGCTCCTAAGGCTATCCAAGGATCTTCGTGTTGTATTGAGCGAAGCACTCCAGAATGCTGATGCTTACTTAGCTCAGGTCAAACCTACAGGGGAAGACTCGTCGGAAGATCTCCAGGGCAGCAACTGTGCGAATGTAATGCCCAATATCGTATTCACCCCACAGAACATTTTGATCAAAACTAACATACATGATCGCCCCTTGTACTACATTGGGTACATAGGCGACATCAAGGTGGATCGGATGCACATCGATCATGGCTCGTCGATAAGCATCATCCCGAAAAGCTTGCTTCAAGTCCTCGGCATCCCTATGCACCGGTTAACGGCGACCAACACCGCTATTAGCGGTTTCAACTCATGAAGGAGCTATCCCTTAGGAAAGATCCGATTGAAATGTCAGATCGACGACCTAAGGAAGGAGGTCACCTGCTACATCATAGATGCAGACACGTCCTACAACATCCTCTTGGGGCATCCGTGGATACATGACTATATGATCATGCCATCTACCCTCCACCAATGCTTCAAGTATGTCAGTAAGCACGGCTTCGTGAAGACTGAATTCGTCGACATCGATCCCTTCAAAGGGGTTGAGTCTTATTATTCTTCGGAGTTTTGTCAATATGACGAATCCAAGAAACACATAACTGATGAACTGGAGGCCATCACAGGGCCAGGGGAATCCTTGAGAATTTATCTCTAGGCATGTAAACCGGGCGAAGCTGCACCCCTTGTCACAACTTTGTATAAAAAGGTACCCGATTCCCCCGCTCCAGCTGCACAGTCGAAACCGATGGTCATCCGACTCCCAAAGCCAAGAGCCAAATCCTGTCATAGGGCTGATGGTGATCCGATTGCCAAGATCCAGTCAAAAGCAGTCGGAAGATACAAAGTCCCCTGCCAAGCAGATGATCATCCGTCTTCCCAAGACAAGCCGACAACTAAGTGTCAATCCGACACCCTCAGGCAAGACAATACCACAAGCTGAACCTTGGGTGGTCAAGTTTCCCAGGACAACGTCCCCACCTCCGATCACGCAGGGGGTAGCTAAAGAGGATGCAGAACTCGCAAAGTATCTGGTTGCAAAGGTGGATAGCCCCTCTCCTGATGATATAATTCCTGTGGACAAAATTCTTTATTTCATCAATAAGAGGCTGTTATTGAACTATCCTGAGTGTAATAAACTCAATCTGATACATACTGTGGGACTCGGTCGGGATACTAACCTGTACACACAAGTGACAACCGTCCATACCGCAAATCGACTTGATCCCGATGCCTACTTTCTAGTCCCAGGCAGAAGAGAAGGGGATGACACGTTCATCTTTGGCCAAAAAAAGTCCTCAGGCCAAGTACTTCATGCAAAAGCAGGGGTACGACATGGAGGCTACCCCAGGTCTGAATTACAGCAACGGTCAGCGATCGCCTCTGCAGCTGTCAACTCCGTCTGGAAAACCTCGGGATTATTACGACAAATTCCTGAAGAAATACTATATCTAAGGACATGCTGGTACTCCCTCAATCCATCAAATCTTCCAAACTATCGAGTTATGTACACCAAGTACCTCTGAACTCATACTCTATCCCATCTTCCTGAGTGGTGAGTCATGTATGCTGATACTCTGAACTCCTACTCTAATGCTTTACCTTACAGGAGTCTGTCCAGTTTATCATTATCTCTGAGCAAACTTCCTGGTCCTGATTATCGTGTATCACGTCCATATTACCTCTGATACCGATAATCTCCCGACTTAACACATGTACCCAACCCGGGATAAAAGACATGGTGTTAAGACAACAAAACCTATCACGTCCATATTACCTATGTTGGTTTTGTCTCAAAATCTATTACTCGTACCACCAGTGCCCAGAAGAGTAATAGGTCCACTAAAGATTATTCTTGATTATCATGTATCACGTCCATATTACCTTTAATACCGATAGTCTTTTGACTTAACACATGTACCCAACCCGAGATAAAAGACATGGTGTTAAGACCACAAAACCTATCACGTCCATATTACCTATGTTGGTTTTATCTCAAAAACTATTTTTCGCACCACCAGTGCGCAGAAAAGTAATAGGTCTACCAAAGATTATTTTCGATTATCGTGTATCACGTCCATATTACCTCTGATACCGATAGTCTCTTGACTTAACACATGTACCCAACCCGGGATAAAAGACATGGTGTTAAGACCACAAAACCTATCACGTCCATATTACCTCTGTTAGGTTTTGTCTTAAAATCCATTCCTGATTATTGTGTGTCACGTACATATTACCTCTGATACCGATAGTCTTCCGACTTCACACCTGTACCCAATCCGAGATAAAAGATATGGTGTTAAGACCGCAAAACCTATCACGTCCATATTACCTCTATTGGTTTTGTCTCAAAATCTATTACTCGTACCACTAGTGCGCAGAAGAGTAATAGGTCCACCAAAGATTATTTTTGATATCGTGTATCACGTCCATATTACCTCTGATACCGATAGTCTTCCGACTTAACACTTGTACCCAACCTGGGATAAAAGACTTGGTATTAAGACCACAAAACCTATCACGTCCATATTACCTCTGTTAGGTTTTGTTTCAAATCTATTACTCGCACCACCAATGCGCAGAAGGATAATAGGTCCACAAAAGTTATCCTAATCTATTATTCGCATCATCGGTATACTAAAGAGTAGTAGGTCCACAAAATATCATTCAAATCTATTTGCTCACATTTTTCAGATGCGTAAAAGGGAAATAGGTCCACAAAAAGTCTCCAGTGGGATATCCTTTATCAAACACAAATGCTGTATTAGGTCCCCTAGTACGAGCACCACAAATACCACAAACAAAGAATGGAGCGAATGCATTCTGTTTATTCAAAATCAGTTACATTCGTTACACCTCAAAAAAAAAGAAAAAAAAAAGGGGGTTAGCAGGTAGAAGAAAACAACATTCAGCCAAATAGACCCTATGTGGCCCAGTAATGAGGAATGCAGCTTAAAAACATGAGACGCATGCGGCTCAGTCTTAAAAAGCACTTATACGGTTCTATCATGCAATGTTCATACGGATCAGTTATGAGATGTATATGCGGTTTGGTCACGAGGCATCCATACGGTTCAGCCATGTAGCGCTCATGCGGCTCAAATATGCAGCATCCATAAAAGTCAGTGGTGCTTATGCGGCTCAACCCATACGGCCCCATCATACAGAATACATGCAGTCCCATGAGATGGGAGATATATCGATCATGCCCAAAGCGCAGAGGCAATTTATGACAAGCTCGCGCATAGAATATGCGATATGGCCATTCAAATTTAAGTCATCGCTTGTCCACTATCCTTACCCTTAACAGAGGGTTGCACGTCAGAATGAACGAGAAGAGAGTCTACAGCACTCGACGGAGAGGTGAGCCCCTTCCCTTTGGCCGTAGCATCAGTCGACTTGGAAGCTTTCGGATCTATGGCTTACCGGGATAGAAAGATGACGAAGATAATGAAGACGAAGGAGAAAAAGTTAAAGAAAAAAACTCTCTCCGTATGGCCCATATTTATAGCTCCTCAAAGTGGAAATAGATGAACGCTACTTCGATTCTCGTATCCATTAAAGATAATGATGACGTTTGGGGATTTTTATCCTTAATAACTGTCATCACCGCTTCGATTCCCGTATCCATTAAGGATAATGATGACGTTTGGGAATTTTATCCTTAGTAATTGTCAGCTTTATCTAGAAAAAGAGCCAAAATCTAAAACTAAATCAAGGCATTAAATGCAGCAGTGATGGCTGGCAGACAAGATCTTCCTGCGGCACAAGATCTTCCTGCAGCACAAGATCTACCTGTGGCCCGAAAACGTCCCTGTGGCTTAAAATGTCCCTGCGGCACGACGTCTCTCCTGACTCGAAGATTTTTTTGTGGCTTGATATATGTCCATGCTTCTTATTCAAAGTATTCCAAATTTGTAATTTAAAAACTTTGAAGGAGGTCTTGTAGAAGTATGGAAATATAGGGTTCATGCGGATCACAACTGACCGCATGAGTACCCTGGAACAGATTGACCCGCATAAAGAAGAGCCGCATGACAGACTCAGCATGCCCCCTGCGGCCCATCTTCAACAGACTGATTTTTGAGCCGCAGAGAGAATAGTTACTTATGCGGCCAAGCTGATCAATCCTTCTGATAAAGCTAACAAACTATGGTCTGATAAAGCTGACAAACTCTGGCAAGACTGACAGCTCTGACAATTCTGACACTCCGACAAAAAAAAGATAAGACATGATTAGACTGGACATGGCCATACGACCAAAAGGACTGCGACCCAAGCCGCATGAATCTTATGCAGCTCAATCTATGTACTTTATGCAGCCAAGGGTAACTTCAATCTGAGCCGCATGAGCTTTATGTGGCCCAGAATATAGAACCTATGCGGCTCAAAAGTCCCCAAGCTACATACGGAATAAGGGAGACTGCCGCATGAGTCTTATGCGGCCCAGCATGGCAGAACTCTGAAAGGCCTATGCGGCTCAAAATGACTCAAGCAGACTGATCCTATCTTGTAATATGGTCATAGCCAACTACGTACATTGGAGTACAACACAATTCGCAATACGGTCACAGCTGTCTAGATGCATGAAGGTTTATCTACAAGCCATCAGTCTCTTATGGTCAAGAACAAGCCTAGTATCTCAATCTCAAGTAAGCAAATAAATTTTACAAGATGTTAGATCATCAGACATACAAAGTAAGGCGTCACAAATATTACATATTCAGATGATCATGAGACTAGTCATACAAAATACGAAGACTAGCAAGAGTTAAGTCATACATGATCAACCATAGGATTTGCCAATCATGTAACAGCCCTTAGGCAGACAGAAATTAAAGATTCCAACGCGAGCTAACACTTGCTCGGCGGCTAAACGCCTCAAAAGAATAATTTATAATAGAGTGGAAGAGCAAAATAAGAAAACCCACTCGTTGTCACGATTACTTCTAATGTTCACCATATGGCTGGAAGGCAGGTAGATCCTCGGGTGCTACTATGAAATATGGCCACACAAAACTAGCTGGGTCTGAACCCAAAAGAGCAAGTACCACAAGAGAGGCTCCACTTATGAACTAAAACCATCATAAAAATGAATAGAAGAACAGATAAAAGAACATAATTAAATAACATGAAAGACAGAGTTAAAAGAACACAGTAGTTTGCATTAGAAAAACGAGAGGTGTAATATAATTTTCATGTTAATCATGAGATAATTGTCACGACCCGCTACCCAAATTGTTGGGCCAGGCCGAGTCATGCCCAGCCTACGTTGAGATAAAACGTAGTAAGCTGTTCTAAAGACAACATGATAAGACTAAATGTGCTAACAGTTCTATAAGTGAAGAAGAATCATAAATGCTCCAAACACAAAAGTCGTCGTATATAGTAAAATATCCAAGTACAAGTAAACTGAAATGTAAAACTGGATACATGTCCAGTTACAAAATGATATAGTCTAATACATGTCTACTCTCAAAAGTCTAAGTAAATAAAAGACAACTAGGCGAGGTTCCCCACAGGAACATCCTCGTAAAGCAGAGCCGAGTCCTCGGCAGTAATCCCATAATATGTGTCGCAGAGTAACTCCTCCTCAGTAAGGACACCTACAACGTTATCCTGTCAGGACGGGAGCAAGTACTAAATCTAGCAAACTAGCATATGAAACATGGAAATGAACATGAGAGAAAATAACTGGAAAGCATGGCATCACACAGTCTATCATGGCAAGGACACATATGTCATAGAGACAGATGTATATATAATGTTTAATACTGTAGCAGGTACGTAATCGGTCAATAGATGTACAATGTACTGAGGCACAATATAAATAAAATGTACATACGTACAAGTGAAAACAAGCGATAGATGTACATACGTACAAATACAGCTGGTGCGCCTACGACAAGGTATACATAAAATGTTAACCTTGCTCGGTACGTACGTACGAGTAAGGGGGCATGATCACGTACGCTACTAACAGTTTCCCCATAACCCATATTCTAATCATGTGAGAGATACATCAAGACTGTTCTAAGCATGGTAGTAACTGAAAGTACAATATGTAGAGATCTAACTTGCTACCTCAAGGATCAGCATTTAACATGGTGGGGTTTGCAGTTCATTTTATGTGACAATATGTAAAGTTCGTAGAAAGTACTTGCCTCTAGCAAAGCAAAACAAAACAAGCTGCGATAACAATGCTATAGATGTCTGGTAGCTCGTCACTGTAGAAGTAAATACAACAACTTAGTTTTACACTAAGCTAAAATACTAGGACACTAATTGGTGAAACACGACTTGTGATTGGGCACCGAGCCAAAATGATGACTTTGGCATAGGAGACCAATGTGGGGTGACACACTATGTTAACTAACTTTCTAGGGTCTTTACACTAGTGAGGGATGGGGTTCAACACGACTAAAACTCCAAATAACACAAAAAGCTACAAGTCGTAATTAATCAATAAATAAATCGAAAGATCATTATGTTCTAACAATTTTTGAAGTAGACAAAAAGCCTAGTTTTTCTTAAAGTAAAGTACCAAAGTGATCCTTGTTAATCATAGAAATTTATTTTAATTTTTCTGGAATTTATTAACCAGTACAAATATTTTATAAAAATCAGTTTTCCTAAGTATACAGAAAATGAGTTTTGGTTTCATATGCCAAACTAGTGGCAAAACAGTAAATTAAATACTACAAAAATTATACTAAATTAGCTAACTTAACATAGTATCTAAATACTATTTTTCCATAATTTTAGCAGTACTTTAAGTATTTTTAGAAAATCAAAAACAGCATTGCACACAATAATTAATTATCTGCGTATTTTGTCCATGTATATAATTTGAACCAAAGTTCAAATACAGGACCCAAGGCCATGAATCAAGTCCAATATGACTTGTACAGGTCTTGAATGTGTGAAAATACATTTGAGCCCAAATACCCATGCTAGGCTTGGACACCAAACGGTTGCAGTAATTTAAATACAATAAAAATATAATTTGGTAATAGTCAAAATAAATATTATTATTTTAATAAGATAAAGTTTTACATAGTAACTATAAAAGTATGAACATTATTTTATATAAATAATTTACACTAAGCTAAGTAAAATACATATAGGAAATAATATATATATATATATATATATATATATATATATATATATATATATATATATATATATATATATATATATATATATAAATATAGGGATATTTATATATATAGGAAAATGCTCAACTATATATTATATATATATATATACAAATATATGTATATATACATACATATAAGAAAATACTAAACTATATAATATATATATATATATATATATATATATATATATATATATATATATATATATATATATATATATATATATATACAAAATAATGTATACATATATAATAGTATATATATAATAATATATATATATACACAAGGAAAAATATATATATATATATACATAAAATAATAAAGTATAAAGGATGAAGTATATATATATATATAAATATATATATATATATATAAAAACAGCAAGTATATATATACATAAAATATAGTATATATAGTAATACATATATATATATACACAAATAAATGTATATACATATATATATAAATATATATATAAAAAGAAAAAGAAAAAGGAAAAGAAAAAGAAAAAGGAAAGCAAAGTCAGCCAGGGGGACTCGAACCCAGGCCAACACAGCGCGGGGGGGGGGGGGGGGGGGGGGGTAGGCTCTGTCGGGCTAGCCAGGGGGTCAGCCCGTGGGTCGTGTTAGGGATAGGGTTGTGATTATTTTATTTAGGTTCGATTATGTTCTATATAAAAAAAATATAATAAAATGACCCTGTGTCCTGACAGTTAAGGACACAGGTATCAGCGTGTCCTAGGACTGCACGACACGCACGAGTTCAATCTCGCGTGTCCAGTTCCACACTTATGCTCGCCAGGACACGGCGAACAACATACATGCGTACGAGACACGCATGACACAGTTGACACAAAATACTCACGTGTCCAGATCTGGGGGGGTTCGACGGTCGTGGACGGCGGAGGAGCGGTCGGGACGGTGGCGCTCCGGTGGCGATCGACGCGTCTCGTCGGGGCGCGTCGAATGGTGGTGGTGGTTGGCGGTGAAGGTCAACGGTGGGGCTGGGCGGAGTTCGTCAGAGTAGGGTTAGGGTTTGGGGGTTCGTCGGGGAAGAAGAGGGTCGTCGGTTGCTGTGGGGAGAGTTTAGGGTTAGGGTTTAGGTCGAGGGGGAAGTGGGGGATTTTATAGGGGGTTTTTGTGGCGGTCGGGCAGCCGAGAAAGGCGGGGGCAGCCGGTCGTAGTCGGTCGGGGTAGTCGTCGGGGGTGGGTGAGAGCTGGAGGAGAGAGAGAGTGTCGGGGGGGTTTGGTAATTAGCAGTTAGGTCCCTCAGGAATTAGGAAATTGCATAAAGGCTTCTAACAGTATAAAATGCAAAATAATATTTGCATTCCATAATTAAAAACAAATCATTTATTACAAACTGATATATAATAAATTCTAAAAATTGCAAAACCTATTTAATTTATTCCAAATAATTTACAAAGTGATATTTTTATATTTAAAACTCATTAAAAATTCATTTAGAAATTCTAGAAAAATTCCTAATAATTATTTAAGGCTATAAATGACATTAAAAATTAATTAACACTAATAAAACTAAAATTGAAAAACAGGGGCTTACAAGTCTTCCCTCCTTGAAAAATTTCGTCCTCGAAATTCACAAGGATTGAAGACCTAACAATATTCTAACATAGCAAGCAATGCAACAAAAATGACTAAGGCTGCGATCGAAACTAACCTCTAAGGTATCAAACGGGAACGGGTGGTTCCCTCGCAGCGGTTGGATCGAACAAGTAAGGGTATCTCTCCCTCATGTCCGACTCCCTCTCCCAAGTAGATTCACCTGGGGAGTGACGGCTCCAAGATACTCGTACTAGGGGTATAACCTTATTCCTCAGCCTCTTCTCTCTCCGGTCTAATATCTCCACTGGCTGCTCAGAAACTGTAAGGCTCGGTCCGACCTTCAACTCTGAATGATCTAGCACATGACTGGCGTCTGGAACATATCTCCTCAACTGAGATACATGAAAGACATCGTGAACTCCTGCTAGGTTGGATGGAAGTGCAACCTTGTAAGCTACCTCTCCGATCCTGCCAAGTACCTCGAACGGCCTGATGTATCTGGGGCTCAGCTTCCCTCCTCGTCCGAACCGGATCGTCCCTCGAGTAGGTGATATCTTCACTAGCACCATATCACCGTCTGCGAACTCTATCGGCCTGCGACTAGCATCAGCCCAGTGTTTCTGCCTGTCCTGAGCTACTCTGAGCCTGTCTCTGATCATCCCGACTTTCTCTGCTGCATCCGTGATCATCTCTGACCCAAGCATAACTCTGTCTCCGACATCATCCCAAAAGAGCGGTGTGCGACATCGTCGTCCATATAGCGCCTCGAAAGGAGACATACCAATACTGGCCTGGTAGCTGTTGTTGTATGAAAACTCTACCAAGTACAGATGGCTCTCCCATGATCCTCTGAAGTCCAGCACGCAAGTCCTCAGCATATCCTCCAGCGTCTGTATCGTCCTCTCGGACTGCCCATCTGTCTGCGGGTGATATGCCGTACTGAACTTGAGCCTACTGCCCAACTCCTCCTGCAAGCTCCTCCAGTAGTGGGATGTGAATCTGCTGTCTCTGTCTGACATGATGCTCACCGGCACTCCGTGTAGGCGAACTATCTCCTGCATGTATAGCTCTGCCAACTTCTCGGTGGAAAGCCCCACCTTGAAGGGTATGAAGTGCGCACACTTCGTCAGCCTGTCTCGATGACCCAGATGGCATCTTTCCCTTCTTGGGAACGAGGAAGCCCTGAAACGAAGTCCATCGTAATATGTTTCCACTTCCACTCAGGAATGGGTAACGGCTGCAACAAACCAGCTGGCCTCTGGCGCTCCGCCTTGACCTGCTGGCAAACTAGGCATCTCGAGATAAAACGTGATACATCCCTCTTCATCCCATGCCACCAAAGATGTTCCCGCAAGTCACGGTACATCTTGTTAGCACCAGGGTGAATAGAATATCTCGATCAGTGCGCCTCCTGCAAGACTGCCTCTACCAGCTCTCCCTTCGGCACGCACAATCGGCTGCCATGCCTCAGGGATCCATCCTCTGCTATCGTGAAATCATTCAGCAATCCAGCTAATGCCTGGGGTCGAAGTCTGCGAAGGCTCTCATCTGTAGACTGTGCCTCCCGGATCTGCTCCATCAAACCTGACTGAATGTCAAGCGCCATCATCTGTATCACTGATCCTGGCCGAACTAGCTCGATATCGAGCTTCTCCAGATCCTCCCGCAAATGCCGATCAATCATCAGGTACCATGCCATCGGATGCCTGCTCAGCGCATCCGCCACCACATTTGCCTTCCCGGGGTGATACTGTAAATCGATGTCGAAGTCCTTCATCAACTCCAACCATCGTCTTTGCCTCATGTTCAGCTCTTTCTGCATGAACACATACTTCAAGCTTTTGTGGTCAGTAAAGATTTCCACACGCTCTCCGTATAAGTAATGTTTCCATAACTTGAGTGCAAAGATCACCGCAGCTAACTCTAGGTCATGGATAGGATAATTCCTCTCATGAGTCCGCAATTGCCTAGATGCATAAGCAATCACTTTCCCATGCTGTTGTAGAACACATCCTAGCCCCTTCCCAGAAGCATCACTGTATATGGTGAAACCTCCAGAACCTGAAGGTAAAGTCAGAACTGGAGCAGTCGTCAGTCTCCTCTTCAGCTCCTCAAATGCCGCCTGGCAGTCCTCTGACCAGATGTACTCTGCGTCCTTCCGCGTCAGCTTCGTCATGGGTTCCGTTATCCTAGAAAAGTCCTGGACGAACTTTCTATAATAGCCTGCTAAACCCAGAAAACTCCTGATCTCTGAAACTGGCGTCGAAGCCTTCCACATCTCAACTGCAGCAATCTTCCTGGGATCCACCGAGATTCCATCTCCAGTGACTACATGGCCGAGAAACTCCACTCGGTCTAAAAAGAACTCGCACTTCGGCAATTTGGCAAACAATCTCTCCTGCCTCAGAATCCTCAAAACTATCCGCAAGTGCTCTGCATGCTCCTCCGGCATCTTCGAGTATATCAGGATGTCGTCGATAAACACCACGACGAACTTATCCAGATACTGGTGAAATGTCTTATTTATCAAGTTCATAAAGATAGCTGGCGCATTTGTGAGACCAAATGGCATCACCAGAAACTCGTACTGCCCATACTTCGTGTTGAACGCCGTCTTCTGGATGTCTGCTGGCCTAACCTTCACCTGGTGGTACCCGAATCTCAAGTCTATCCTGGAAAATACCTTCGCCCCGCTCAACTGGTCGAACAAATCATCTATCCTGGGCAGAGGATATTTGTTCTTGATGGTGATGGCATTCAAGGCCCGATAGTCAATACACAACCGGACTGTACCATCCTTCTTAGGCACAAAGAGCACTGGCGCTCCCCATGGAGAAGCACTGGATCGAATGAAACCCTTTTTCAACAGGTCATCAATCTGCTCTTTCATCTCTATGGCCTCCTTGGGATTCACTCTATAGCAAGCCCGGGATACTGGTGATGAACCCGGCACTAAATCTATAGTGAACTCCACATCTCTGTCAGGCGGAAGTCCTGGAAGATCCTCTGGGAATACATCCATAAACTCCCTAATGATAGGGTGTGGCGGTGCTGCGTCCTCGACTGTCGCACAACAGTTCGGCTCTAGGCTGATCTCCGGCCCTGTCCTCCTGACACTGAATGGTGCTGTGCCTGGGGGACTGAATAAAATACTACCCTCATGGCAATCTATAGATGCATGGGCATAGCTAAGCCAGTCCATCCCCAATATGATATCATAACCTGGGAGTGGCATCACAAAGAATCGTCCCCTGAACTCTCTCCCGGCTATAAAAATAGAACATCTATAGATAGATCTAATAGGCACTGGTCCTCCTTCCGTCATCACTCTACTAATCTCCGCAGTAGGTGTAGCTACTAGATGATGTTTATGCATAAACTCTAATGATAGGAAGCTATGAGATGCACCAGAATCAAACAAACATACAGCTAGAAAAGTATGCAAATAAACATGACCTGTGATGACGTCAGCTAAGTAATCCGGCTCCGAAACCTGCTCTGGCTCCGGCTCAATGGCTAGACAATAAACCCTCCCCTGAGGTCCCTTCTGCTGCTGCAGATGCTGCCCGAACCTCTGCTGCTGAGTCGGAAGCGGTCCTCTAGTCTTCGCTACTGGGCATTCCCGTATCATGTGGGTGGCAGACCCACAAACTAAGCACTGCTTCAGCCTCTTCCTGCAGATGGAGTACTCGTGCCCTGGTCTTCCGCAGAAAGAACATATAGCTCCCTTCTGCTGCTGTCGGGGTCCCGGGGCTCGAACTGGCGGGGTCTGATGATGTGGTGTAGGGGGACGGTAAGTCTGCTGGGGTGGCGTCGGCGCTCTCTGCTGGAAAGCCTGACGCTTGGACGGTCCCTCATGATGTACAGGAGCCGACCTTTTGCTAGACAGAAGACGCTCCTCAATGCTTCGGGCCAACTCTAGGCTCTGGTAGTAGTCAGTCGTACCGTTCGCCACTATAAGAATGCCAATGTCTGGAACTAGACCATGGCAAAACCTGTGGGTCATCTCCTCTGGATCAGCAACCAGACTAGGAGCGAAACAGCTCAGGCGACTAAACTCTGCCGCATACTCGTCAACAGAACGGTTCCCCTGTTGGATGTTCTGGAATCGTAGCCCCATGGCTACTCTAGCAGTGGTCGAGAAGAACTTCTTCTTGAACTGGGTCTTGAACTGGTCCCAGGTGGCTCTACCTCTCGCGAACAACGGCTCATTCCTGAACTAGACTCTGGCTAAGTCTATCAGCAGAAATCCTGCTGCCTCGACCTGAAGGTCATCCGGTATCCTAACTCCCAGAAGCTTTCTCTCTACAGAATCTAGCCAGTCATCAGCTACTACTATGCCCTCAGTCCCTGAGAACTCCTTGGGATTCAGACCCATGAAGTCCTTGACCGTCCCCGTTCTCTGCCGTGGCTCTACATGTGGTGGGACCACGGGACGTCCCTCAGAACGCTCCATACTCTGGCGGAGTAGGGTAGTCTGCTCCTGATGGGTTGTTAGGAACCCCTGAATCAGTGTGAGCAGCTGGTTCCCGTCGAGTGTGACGGAAGCCTGGGTGGGTATAGTGATAGGGGGTGGTGGAAGTATCGGGGCCTGCTGGGACTGGGATGTGGAAGGTGGCATCTGGGTCTGTGGATCTGTGGAGTGGGGGAATGTGGTAGGTGGAGGTGTATCAGTTAACTGGTCAGCTTACTGGATATGGAGGGCCCCATTCTCGGGGGTAACATACTGGGATGAACGAGTAAGTACCATCTAAATTACACATAAAAAGACTTATAAGGACTTGTTTAAAGTAAGCAATCATATGCAAGAAAATCTAATTATAATAGCAAACATGTGATGTATTTCCTATGTTACAATCCTAGAATTCCTCTAAGTGTTCTAAGCGTCTTTCCTAATGTTGTCTAATTACCTTAAGTTCCTAATTGCAGGCATGCTTGGTACAATAACGTAACCAAACAGTTTAGTCAGGACCTGCATGGGCCACCACTAAAAACATGTCACGACCCGCTACCCAAATTGTTGGGCCAGGCCGAGTCATGTCCAGCCTACGTTGAGATAAAACGTAGTAAGCTGTTCTAAAGACAACAGGATAAGACTAAATGTGCTAACAGTTCTATAAGTGAAGAAGAATCATAAATGCTCCAAACACAAAAGTCGTCGTATATAGTAAAATATCCAAGTACAAGTAAACTGAAATATAAAACTGGATACATGTCCAGTTACAAAAAGATATAGTCTAATACATGTCTACTCTCAAAAGTCTAAGTAAACAAAAGACAACTAGGCGAGGTTCCCCGCAGGAACATCCTCGTAAAGCAGAGCCGAGTCCTCGGCAGTAATCTCATAATATGTGTCGCAGAGTAACTCCTCCTCAGTAAGGACACCTACAACGTTATCCTGTCAGGACGGGAGCAATTACTAAATCTAGCAAACTAGCATATGAAACATGGAAATGAACATGAGAGGAAATAACTGGAAAGCATGGCATCACACAGTCTATCATGGCAAGGACACATATGTCATAGAGACAGATGTATATGTAATATTTAAAACTATAGCAGGTACGTGATCGGTCAATAGATATACAATGTACTGAGGCACAATATAAATAAAATATACATATGTATAAGTGAAAACAAGCGATAGATGTACATACGTACAAATACAGCTGGTGCACCTACGACAAGGTATACATAAAATGTCAACCTTGCTCGGTACGTACGTACGAGTAAGGGGGCATGATCACGTACGCTACTAACAGTTTCCCCATAACCCATATTCTAATCATGTGAAAGATACATCAAGACTGTTCTAAGTATGGTAGTAACTGAAAGTACAACATGTAGAGATCTAACTTGCTACCCCAAGGATCAGCATTTAACATGGTGGGGTTTGCAGTTCATTTTATGTGACAATATGTAAAGTTCGTAGAAAGTACTTGTCTCTAGCAAAGCAAAACAAAACAAGCTACGATAACAATGCTATGGATGTATGGTAGCTCGTCACTGTAGAAGTAAATACAACAACTTAGTTTTACACTAAGCTAAAACACTAGGACACTAATTGGTGAAACACGACTTGTGATTGGGCACCTAGCCAAAATGATGACTTTGGCATAGGAGACCAATGTGGGGTGACACACTGTGTTAACTAACTTTCTAGGGTCTTTACACTAGTGAGGGATGGGGTTCAACACGACTAAAACTCCAAATAACACAAAAAGCTACAAGTCGTAATTAATCAATAAATAAATCGAAAGATCATTGTGTTCTAACAATTTTTGAAGTAGACAAAAAGCCTAGTTTTTCTTAAAGTAAAGTACCAAAGTGATCCTTGTTAATCATATAAATTTATTATAATTTTTCTGGAATTTATTAACCAGTACAAATATTTTATAAAAATCAGTTTTCCTAAGTATACAGAAAATGAGTTTTGGTTTCATATGCCAAACTAGTGGCAAAACAGTAAATTAAATACTACAAAAATTATACTAAATTAGCTAACTTAGCATAGTATCTAAATACTATTTTTCCATAATTTTAGCAGTACTTTAAGTATTTTTAGAAAATCAAAAACAGCATTGCACACAATAATTAATTATCTGCATATTTTGTCCATGTATATAATTTGAACCAAAGTTCAAATACAGGACCCAAGGCCATGAATCAAGTCCAATATGACTTGTACAGGTCTTGAATATGTGAAAACACATTTGAGCCCAAATACCCATGCTAGGCTTGGACACCAAACGGTTGCAGTAATTTAAATACAATAAAAATACAATTTGGTAATAGTCAAAATAAATATTATTATTTTAATAAGGTAAAGTTTTACATAGTAACTATAAAAGTATGAACATTATTTTATATAAATAATTTACACTAAGCTAAGTAAAATACATATAGGAAATAATATATATATATAAATATAGGGATATTTATATATATAGGAAAATGCTCAACTATATATTATATATATATATACAAATATATGTATATATACATACATATAAGAAAATACTCAACTATATAATATATATATATATATATATATATATATATATATATATATATATATATATACAAAATAATGTATACATATATAATAGTATATATATATAATAATATATATATATACACACAAGGAAAAATATATATATATATATATACATAAAATAATAAAGTATAAAGGATGAAGTATATATATATATAAATATATATATATATAAAAATAGCAAGTATATATATACATAAAATATAGTATATATAGTAATACATATATATATACAAAAATAAATGTATATACATATATATATATAAATATATATATATATAAAAAGAAAAAGAAAAAGGAAAAGAAAAAGAAAAAGGAAAGCAAAGTCAGCCAGGGGGACTCGAACCCAGGCCAACACAGCGCGGGGGGGGGGAGGTTTAGGCTCTGTCGGGCTGGCCAGGGGGTCAGCCCGTGGGTCGTGTTAGGGATAGGGTTGTGATTATTTTATTTAGGTTCGGTTATGTTATATATAAAAAAAATAATAAAACGACCATGTGTCCTGACAGTTAAGGACACAGGTATCAGCGTATCCTAGGCCTGCACGACACGCACGAGTTCAATCTCGCGTGTCCAGTTCCACACTTATGCTCGCCAGGACACGGCGAACAACATACATGCGTACGAGACACGCACGACACAGTTGACACAAAACACTCACGTGTCCAGATCTGGGGGGGTTCGACGGTCGTGGACGGCGGAGGAGCGGTCGGGACGGTGGTGCTCCGATGGCGATCGACGCGTCTCGTCGGGGCGCGTCGAATGGTGGTGGTGGTTGGCGGTGAAGGTCGACGGTGGGGCTGGGCGGAGTTCGTCGGAGTAGGGTTAGGGTTTGGGGGTTCGTCGGGGAAGAAGAGGGTCGTCGGTTGTTGTGGGGAGAGTTTAGGGTTAGGGTTTAGGTCGAGGGGGAAGTGGGGGATTTTATAGGGGGTTTTTGTGGCGGTCGTGCAGCCGGGAAAGGCGGGGGGCAGCCGGTCGTAGTCGGTCCGGGCAGTCGTCGGGGGTGGGTGAGAGCTGGAGGAGAGAGAGAGTGTCGGGGGGGTTTGGTAATTAGCAGTTAGGTCCCTCAGGAATTAGGAAATTGCATAAAGGCTTCTAACAGTATAAAATGCAAAATAATATTTGTATTCCATAATTAACAACAAATCATTTATTACAAACTGATATATAATAAATTCTAAAAATTACAAAACCTATTTAATTAATTCCAAATAATTTGCAAAGTGATATTTTTATATTTAAAACTCATTAAAAATTCATTTAGAAATTCTAGAAAAATTCCTAAAAATTTCTAATAATTATTTAAGGCTATAAATGACATTAAAAATTAATTAGCACTAATAAAACTAAAATTGAAAAACAGGGGCTTACAATAATTATTTAGGCACGGCCAATCAAGTCCTACGGCTTGCTATCGTTAGCTAAATAAGGTTATCACAGGCCTATTTACTAAAAAGATGTAGTTGAGATGTTCCCACAGTCACAAGCCCTACAGACTATCCAGGTTATCCAAACGGGGGTTACAAGAGTTTATCAAGATTTAACAGAACTTTTAGTTTATAAGGAGTGCAACACATGACTGTGCTGGGAATATGCCCTACTCGACGGCATGCTACAAGTCCACAGGTGTGGCCGGGATAACGAGATCGCCTGTAACTGGAAAATCTCTCTATAAGAACTACTTGATCAATCTAGTCATTAACCTAGTCAGATTCATCATGAATCCCTGACCGTGGTAACAAGAAATCCATGTCCTAGACATGATACAAGACGAGACAGTTAACTTGTACAATCACCATCAGGAAAATCTACCACGGAGTTAAGACAAGAGCTACAATAGCAAGACAAGAGTAGCTGTCACAACAGCAATCACGATTTCACATGTCATGTCATATTTACTTGTCATGTCAAAAGTACTTGTCAAGAGTGCGCCCGACGGACCACTATTAAGATTATCAAGATGGGATCATGCTGTCATGTTCAAGTTCAAGTTTAAGTTACTTGCTCAAGATTATCAAGTCGGGTCATCGTAATTTAGGCCAAATATAGAAAACATGCAAAGAAAATTAAGAACAATGATTGAAACTATGAGCCGCATATGAACTCCAGTTAAGGTGAAACAAGAATATTCTTGAAGCCAAGACGAAGATCTACAAATTTCGGGTTGAGTTTTACAAGATTTCAGCTACAAAATAGCTTAAACAGGCAAACACAGTCATTTAGATGTATTCGTGCGCGGGCAAAATAGACTATGGCGCACAGACGTACGGCAAGCAAAAAGCATGGGCACGCGGCACGTAAAATGTGCAGCATGCACTGACCAAATTGGTCACGGCGTGCGGTAAGAAAATGCGCGGGCGGGCGGCACGTGAAATATGCAGCACGCACGAACCAAATTGGCTACGGCACATGGAGCACGAGAGCATGGTACGCAGGCGCACGACAAAAGAATCGCACGGGGGCACGACACACGAAGCGCACAGTGCACATGGACCAAATTGGCCATGGCATACGGAGCGCGAGAGCACGGCACGTAGGCACACGACGAACGAATCGTGCGGGCGCGTGGCACACGAAATATGCAGCGTACGCAGATCAAATTGGCCACGACATGCAGAGCACAAGAGTACGATATGCAGGCACGCAGTGAATGAATTGTGCGAGCGCACGAGGTACAAAACGTGCAGCGTGTGCAAACCAAATTGGCCAGTGCATTATAGTGCGGGAGCACGGCACGTGTGGACCAAATTGGCAATAACGGATGGCGAACGAATCGGGCTGGCGTACAGCGCACAAAACATACAGCGCACGCAGACAAAACTGTCCACGGCGCAAGGGGCACGGATGCACGATGCGTGGCACTGTTCATCGTTCCAGCAACACCGAAGATACGCGATGTCAACTACCCGTTCCCAGAATACATATTTTAAATACGTGTACTGCTTGAATGTGTTTATTTAAATTTTATCATGTATTGTTCTGTAGTTAAATTCCTTTAATTTTACGTTATTTAATTTTCCTGTAATTTTACTTTTCATTTTGCTTTTGGGTTCGGCCTGAGTTGGTTTATTTTCAGCCTTGGGTGGTTCAACATGGACCCACCTACCCCCTCCTCTTTATTTAAAGCCCCAAACCCTTTCTCTCTCTTCATTACTTCTCCTTCTCATTAAATCTTCTTCTTAATCCTCCATAACTCTCTCCCACCTACCCAGCCGCATAGGAAAGTGCCAACTTACTTCATGATGGAACCCCGATATTATTGTTCCATCATCTTCCTTACTTGATGTTAAGTCTCTTTAGTATTTAGTATTTGTAATTTCCATGGCCCATTTCTTGTAGATCTAAATTTATTGTATTTTCGGATTTATTGGGTTTTGATCTAGCTAACCTAGTTATTTTTAAGTTTTGATGGTTCCATGTTGTAGAGGATTTCGTTCTACCCCATTTGGACCTATGGAAGTCCAGATTTGGGCTTAGAATGAAGGACTTAGAGAGCTTGGAAGCAATGGCTTCCCTGGTTCTGTTCTCGGAATTGGAGAAGAAGAACAGTGCTCGACCGCATGAGTTTTTCATGTGGCAAGTCCCCTGGCCGCATATGCATTCCCAGCCGCATATACTTCTATTTTACCGCAGCCGCATGAGAATTGATTTCTAGCCGTATGTACTTCTATTTTGCCGCAGCCGTATGAGAATTGATTCCCAGCCGCATGTACTTCTATTTTGTCGTAGCCGCGTGAGCTTCCATCTTTCCTAGCTGCATGTACTTCTGTTTGCCGTAGCCCATGAGATAAATCATTTTTTGCTGCATGAGGCTCGTCATTTCCAGCCGCATAGGCTTTATCATTTCGGCCGCATGTGACTTATCATTTCTAGTCGCATGTGATTTGTCATTTCGAACCACATAAGGCCCAGATCCCTTAGCTGTATAGACTTGATTTCTTGAATCGCATGTACTTATCCAGTCGCATGGAATTTCCTGATTGTATTAATATTTTCCAGCCGCATAAGAAATTATTTTCCAGCCGCATGAGATGAATCCTTTCCTACCCGCATGGCTAAGCTTGAACCCTAGCCACATAAGGCTTGTGACTTCTTGGCCGTATGGCATTGAGCCGCATGAGACCCGATTCTTGTCCGTATGTCATTGAGCTGCATGATACCCTATTTCCTCGGCCACATGAACCCTAGCCCATAATGCCTTTTGGATGATTCAGTCCCAAATTTGGCTTTTATTAACATTGATTGTTATCTTGGCATTAATTGACATTGATTGTTATATTGATTAATAATTGATCATGCATTCCTAGTTGGAACTAAGAGACTGGCTAGTCGTCTTATTGAATTGAATGAATGAGACACGTTCATATTAACTATGAACTATTATAATCAATTGGCCGATCCCGAATATTGGCATACATGCACATGCAGGCTTCAATTTATTCATTTTTCTATAAAGCAGCATGTGTACTTTATGGTCAAGGCATGGTTATCCCGTAGTTAGTTTTGATTGTTGCATTACGCTATGTAAAACCTACAACATAACCGCACGGGTGTCATTGTGGAGTTGGGCATATCGTACTTTGTACGAAAGTACTCATTCTGAATGACCATGATCCACTGCATGGGATTTCACTTAACATAGAGGCTACTAAGTTAAATAAAATAATGATTGCATGGAGAGAATGGATTCCCGAGTTCTTATATGGCAGCCCTCTTTGGGACTATTAGTGCCCGACAAGCCGGCTGGTTCCAACAGATACTGCAAATCTGCCATACGGGCAGGAAGCGGTATCTGCTTATATTATTTATTGTATATTGATGACGGGCGTCCCGCTGGGACTCGTCTAATTCATGATTGGCGCAATTGATTGGTTGGGTAGACTAGCCTTGCTTGCACATAGTAAAAACTGAGGAATCCTTATTGCATAATCCTAAGGTAACTTGGGACTTACAGTAGCAAGCCGTAATAATTGAATGGCCATTTAAATTGATTTGTTTGTGTACTATACCTACTCTGCTGACTAACTGAGACGATTGGAATGTCAGGACATGACGGACCAACTTCTGTCCTTATTTGGTTGGAAAGTTGATTCGAAGTATTGTGATGTTATGTGAATCCTAGTAGCTAGCAGAGATCTATTTATCATATCTTTCTTATTACTGGTTCTAATTCATCATATCGTACTTCCTTGTGGTACTTGCTATTAGAGGTCTAACCTCTCTGGTTTTGTATGGCCAGATTTAGAGCCGGTTTTCGAGGACTCAGCTTACTTCCACCTCTAAGATGGTCAATACTAGAGGAATGATCGCAGGAGGACTCAAATGGGTTCCTTACTTCCCCGCTCATTTTGTTACTTACTTTATACTTTGTCGTTTGGCACCGATATGTTAGTCGGATTATCTTGTACTTACTTTTACATAATTGTAACTAAGTCAGACTGCAGCTGATAAATAATTGTGTATACTTTGCTACATCTTATGGCTATGTTTTGTGAAGCCAGATATCAAAAACATTTTTGACTGAGCATTTGGGATGCCTTACTGCTTTATCTTACATGTTCTCTATTACTGTTTCTTGTTTGAATGATTGAGACAATAGATGTGAAGTGATCATAGCGAGACTTTCATGTAGTATGCACCCCCTTGTTCTTTAGATAACATTGATCGTATTATACGGTATTCATCTACCCGTAATACGTAGCTGGCTGAGTCATTCTCCCGCTCTCCAGTATTCTGGTTCTGGGGTGTGACAAGGTTTTAGTGGTGGCCCACGCAGGTTTATTTCAGACTTGTGGGGTGTTTTAATTTATAGGATGTCTCAATCACACATGATTCCCCTTGATCTCATGATTCGTTGGTCTTAACCCTAGCTTGACATTCTAGTATCCTTCGACTTTATTGATCCTTACGTCCGGTCATTTGATTGCTCTCTTGTCCCTTTCCTTAGGGGCACCTCGTCCGCATCTGTCAGGACTGGACAACAGCAACAAGGGCAACATGGACAACTTGACCTTGTTGATTAGCAACAAGGACTAGTACTACCTCAAGAGACTATCCAAGAAGAAGTGATAGTAGAAGCAGCAGCTGGATCACAGTATCCGGAGGTTCCACCACCACCAACAGTTCCACCTACCCCCGAGGAAGTGGACATACCGGCCCTTCTGGAGATCATGAGAGGGATGATGGCTACTCAGCAATATCAGATGTTGGCCCAGCAGCGCATGCATACTCAGCTACAAGAGCAGAACGTATTACTCAACCAAGAGTTGCAGACGGCTTTGGAAAGAGGGGCGAGAACAAATTCAGGAGCATCAACCAGGTTTTACAAGTTCAACCCCCGCAGTTTCGAGGGCACGAAAGATGCCATCTCAGCAGATGCCACTACCAAAATACAGTAAATTAGCGACCGAATATTAGCGATGGAACTTTTTCGTCGGCTTTCACGACGGCTTTGTGGCAGCTAGCCGACGGATTACCGACGACAGGCCGTTACATTTTTTATTTTATTTTTAGGAGGAGGAAAGGTCGCACATCCGTCGCTAGGGCGTCGGCGATAGAGCGACGGATAATCAGTCGTCGCTATTCAGTCGATTATTTGGCAGAAATTGTTTTGAGAATTGGCGGGACAATTCTTCGACTACGTAGCGATGGATATTCAGTCGGCAAGTATCAAATATAGCGAGTAACGGGCGACGGACTACAGTTGGTCGCTAGTCCATCGCTAAATATATGTTCCAAACTTAAAATGAAACGGTGGGGGGAACTTTTCGCATTCTCCCCAAGTTCACTCTCTCTCCTCCCTCTCCCTCTCTCTCTCTCTCTCTCACCTACGGCTTCGGTGATCGGCGTCGGCGTCGGCGTCAGCGTCAGCGTCCTCTCCTCTCTCTCTCCGAAGGTAATCCCCTATCTCTCTCTCTTTCGATCTTTCTCTTTCTCTCTCTCATGGTGTCGTAGGGGCAACGGGGGTGGCGGGCTTGGGGCGAAGGAGTCGGGGGCTGGGCGACGGGCTTGGGACGGGAGCCTCGGGGGCTGGGCGGCGGGCTTGGGGCGGGGGGCTTTGGTCGGGGGCTGGACGGCGGGCTTGGGACGGGGGCGTCGGGGGCTGGACGGCGGGCTTGGGGCGGGGACGTCAGGGGCTGGGCGGCTGGCTTGGGACGGGGGCGTCGGGGGCTGGGCGGCGGGCTTGGGGCGGGGGCGTCGGGGGCTGGGCGGCTGTCTTGGGGCGGGGGAGTCGGGGGCTGGGCAGCGGGCTTTGGTCGGGGGCAGGGCGGCGGGCTTGGGGCCGGGGCGTCGTGGGCTGGGCGGCTGGCTTGGGGCGGGGGCGTCGGGGGCTGGGCGGCTGGCTTGGTGCGGGGGCGTCGGTGGCTGGGCGGCGGGCTTGGGACGGGGGCGTCGGGGGCTGGGCGGCGAGCTTGGGGCGGGGGCGTCGGGGTTTGGGCGGCGGGCTTGGGGCGGCGTGCTTTGGTCGGGGGCTGGACCGCGGGCTTGGGACGGCGGGCTTTGGTCGGGCGCGGCGGGGGGCTTTGTTTCTCAAATTCATCTGAGTTTATATATTGGCTAAATAATATGTTATACATATTGGGTGTTATCCATTAGTTTGGTGGTGTTTGGATTAGTAAATGTGAATATGGGGTTTGGGTTCATGGTGTATATGTTCACTGTCTCATGGTGTATCAGTTGTGTGCTTCTATACAGATGTATATATCTATACATCTAACTGTGATATACATATGTGTATGTGACAATCTCAGTTAGCGACGGACTAGTGACCAGTTAGCGACGGATATTTCCAGCTCCATTTGCATTAATCTACGGTACGACATGGTGATCAGGACATAATCCCTACAGCCATTCGACTGGCGAGGCAGAAACTCTGTAGCCGTAGATGAAGTTGACTGTCCTCCGACCCTCATCCCTCGGCAATGATGATACGACAACCTATCACTATATCTTATATTGTAGTAGATGATGTCTTAGTATTACATTATGTGATTTCATCTTGATTCTGTTAGATCCTTCAGATACTAGATACGATAAGAACATATACTACACCATATGTATACAGAATATAGATGATTCATACTAATGTATGCTAGAATGAATTTTGGATTGTGTTCTGAGCCATCCGTTCTCACACTTAAAACACATAGGAATTAGTAGTGTGAGAGCGCCGGAGAGAGTGAGAGCGCCGGAGGGGGGAGGAGAGAAAGAGAGAGAGTAAAATAGTACGACATGGTGAAGTAGTACTGTATTTTGGCTCCAGTTCCAGCTCCATTTCTATTAATCTACGGTACGACATGGTGATCAGGACATAGTCCCTGCAGCTATTCGACTGGCGAGGCAGAAACTATGTAGCCGTAGATAAAGTTGACTGTCCTCCGACCCTCGTCCCTCGGCAATGATGATACGACAACCTATCACTATATCTTATATAGTAGTAGATGATGTCTTAGTATTACATTATGTGAGTTTATGTTGATTCTGTTACATTCTTCAGATACTAGATACGATAAGAACATATACTACACCATATGTACAGAACATAGATGATTCACACTAATGTATGCTAGAATGAATCTTGGGTTGTGTTCTGAGCCATCCGTTCTCACACTTAGCAAAAAATTGAATTTTCTGTACTTTATCTGCTTTCGAAAATGTACTCAAATTACATGATGGTTCCTTTAGTTAGCTTGCTTATGTCACAATTATATTATTTGTGAATATCGATCTTACCAGATGGCACCCATGACCCGAGGAGCGGCACGTCGTTTGAGGGAAACAGTGAATGCTGAGGTGGCTCCTCCTACAGTTAAGGAGGAAGTGGCACCGGTAGCTAGTGAGACCGGGAGTTCTATTCATCCAGCACCGGTAGCTAGTGAGACCGGGAGTTCTATTTATGCAACACTTGCAAGGGACTACATCCATCCAAACATCGTCGATCCCACTTTTTCGAGGTGGTTGCGTGATCGTATCACTGAGCGTTTGCGTGAGCTGCGTGGTTCTCATTAGCTATTAGTACTTATTTGTATTAGACTATTTGTATTGGGTTGTTTTTGTATTAGACTATTTGTATTGGACTACATATATGAATTAGTACTGTGTTAATCTCTGGATTGTATTGGACTACGACATGGTGATCAGGACATAGTCCCTGCTGCCATTCGACTGGCGAGGCAAAAACTATGTATCCGTAGATGAAGTTGACTATCCTAGGACCCTCATCCCTCGGCAATGATGATACGACAACCAACAAGAGAGGATACTCTGAGAGATCCATCTGAGTAGGACGTATACTCTGAGAGATCACCTTTACAAGAATGATATCAGTAGTGGGATTGAGTGTTGGAGGAGATATTATTAGAGTATACGTCCTACTCAGATGGGTCTCTCACCGTTACTATTTTTTTCTGACAGCATGGTGGATGTGCTCCGTCAACAGATTCTTGCTCCGAGCCAAAACTTTGCCCCGGAGCTCAAGTGGACATCCTTCGTGTAGAGCTCAAGTGAGAGGTTCCTGACAGCATGGTGGTCTCCTTTGTCAAAGTATCCGTGCTCATCCCACATTATGTCAAAACACACGGCTTAGAAAATTATAGCATGTTAGTCTTCCGACACCGCGGTAACATGGTTGTCACATTAAGGGTCTTTGACAAGGTGACCTGTTGTGAAAAGATATATCCTTATAGTTCTCCTACGGATGTTGAAGAAAACTTCTGTACTTCCTCCGGGTCATGCCGTCGGCTGTGCTGCTTCCCCCTCCTCTTCCTGCCCACTTCTTCTCCTCCGACTCTACACTTGAGGTGGATATCATATGTCGCTGAAAGAGTCAAATAAGAAGAAGGGAAGTAGGTAGGAGCAGATGGGTCCAGAGCCATATTGGAGGAGAGGAGAAGGAATATGCTTGATCAGAACTTGAGGTAGAAAAGTTGTGACGTTGATAGCATGAGAGAGGGAGAGGGTGAATGGAGGGAGGGAAGTGGCTGCATGCCTTTGGCTCACTCGAGCGGTATTTGTCCTCCGACCCTCATCCTTCGGCAATGATGATATGACAACCTATCACTATATCTTATATAGTAGTAGATGATGTCTTAGTATTATATTATGTGAGTTCATCTTGATTCTGTTACATTCTTCAGATACTAGATACGATAAGAATATATACTACACCATATGTACAGAACATAGATAATTCACACTAATGTATGCTAGAATGAATTTTGGGTTGTGTTCTGAGCCATTCGTTCCCATACTTGGCAATTAAGCATGTGAAATAGAACTGATTATGTTTAGTTTGTCTTACGATGCAGATTTTCACATCCAAATTGAAATGGATCGTTACTTCGTTGATCGTACATGGATGTACTAGCGGATCAACCTCCTGGACCGTAGGTACTTATAAGTATTGACCGTATCGGATTAGTATCGATCTATCGTTTTGGTATGGGCCGTATCGGTTGGTATTGGTCTTAGCGAATTGGTATTGTCCTATCCGATATGTATCGGTCGTATAGCTAGGATTCATATTGGCCTTATCGATTTGGTATCGGTCATATCCGATAGGTATCGGCCGTGTTGGATTAGTATAGACCATTTTGGATTAGTATCGTGGAAGGTTTAGTAACAACTGTACTTGGATTTCTCTCTTCTAGAGCTAGATTACCATTGCAAGAGAGTCACGAGAGCATAGATGGCCAGTTACAGAACATCCAAGTACAGTTGTTACTAAACCTTTCACGATACTAATCCGAAATGGTCTATACTAATCCAACACGGCCGATACCTATCGGATATGACCGATACCAAATCGATAAGGCCAATATGAATCCTAGCTATACGGCCGATACATGTACATATCGGATATAGGACGATACCAATTTGTTAAGGCCAATACCAATATGATACGTCCTATACCAAACCGATAAACCGATACTAATCTGATACACTAGATACTAAGTACATCCAGCCTATACCAACGGATCCACCAATTACTGCACGATAGGCCCAACGACTCCAGTTACATCCGGTTATTGGTGAGTACATGATTACATAGTAATTCTGTTAGTCTTGCGATACAGATTTTTACTCTCTCATGCTACCAACGTCACAACTTTTCCAGTGCTGCTCCCTCTAATGATGATGAACGCAAAAAACCAACGTCACAACTTTTATAATTTGAGTAAATTTCTTTACCCTATATGAAAATTTCTGTTGTCAGAGATATGGCTCCTAGGACTCGCCGAGGTGGTGCTGCTAGTCGAGGAAGGGGCCGAGGCAAAAAACCCTTGGAGGTCGACATGGAGGAAGTCCCCGTCGTCAAACAAGAGCCGGTGACTATTAAGGAGGAGGTGTTACCAAAGGTCAAGGTCAAGGAAGAACCGATGACCATCAGGGAAGAGATTGCTCCCAAGGTTGAAGTTAAGGACGAGCCACCGTCAGAGAGTAGTAGCATCGGGACCGACCCTCCTGTCCCTACAGAAGACCTCAACCAGATTGAGCCTTCGTATGCAAAGTGGCTGATAGAATGGTACATGCCTCAACGCAACTATGATCCCTGTCTGTGATAATTCATCATCTGACTTGCGGTCTTTGCTGAGGCCAAAGTCGATTTTCCTATGTGTTTTGGAATTTTGGAATTTTTGTGGAAATTTTGGAATATGTGTGGGAATTTTGGAACATTTTATGCTATGATCAAATTATAACGATGGATATTAGGTTACTTTTCAGGATAATTGATGTCTATTTTATATTAATTTGGTTTGGTCTATATGATTCTTGGATAATTGGTGTGCATTAAATTCGTACGTGCATATTTGGTCTATGTGATTCTTAGATAATTTGTGTGCATTATATATTTGGTCTATGTGATTGTTGGATAATTGGTGTGCATTATATATTGGTTTGGTTTATGCATATTTTTGCGAACAGGGGAAGTGCTGCAATTTTTTTCAAAAAAATCTCATTTAGCGACGGACTAGTGACCGTTTAGCGACGAATATTTCCAGTTTCCGACTTGTCACGACCCGCACCCTAGAGTAAGGGCACGAGAAGTGGGTACGTCCAGCCTACGTCGCAGTGTCGGCAGTATAACGCTGTCCTAGGTCAAACATCTAACAATATAAAGGTACCTGTACAGTATATACACTCCGAATGGAGGTGACATAACAAATACAGTCTCAATCACATCTAAGGTAGAGCATGATAAAAGATAGATAAAATATGAAATCCACAAAGAGATACAGCAGATAGAAGTCTAAGTGTCTAAGATACACAAACCCAGAAAATATCTCAAATCTCAAATACAGTAATACATAAAGTAAATACAACTCAAGACAACTAAAATAACTATCTATACAACCTCTACTGTGTCTCCTCTAGGCTAGCAGGCAACCTCCAAGCTATCTATAAAATTTATCAACAGGTCCAGTCAGGACAGGAGCGAGCACAATACATCTCAACAAGTCATAGCAGGAAAGGAAATATAATCATGCTAGAGAATAAAATACAGGATCTGAAGAAATAGCATAATGTAAAAGAGAGACTGTAAGTAAATATCTATGATATATATAAAGAGAGACAGTGCTAGTGATTCAGAGTACTGGATAAACATGTAAATGGCTAAGGACTGATTCATGATTACACTACTTAGAATTGATTCATGATTACACTACTTGAATTTATTCACATGTTCATTTATACTCCCCCATCCCCAATCAATACACAAAGATCCATTCAAGTTATGTTAAGATTCATGATTATACTATGTTGCCTATAAAGGGTGATTCATGAATTGATTCGTAAATGCTCGGTGATCATGTGAGTACATGAGTCACTAGCTAATTCCCGGAGATTCATGATAATAGAAGCATAAGATACGTGATGTAAGTGAAACACACTGGACAAAAGTATCTGATGCTCCCGAGAAGGATAACATCTCATGAAGGGATCCATATAGTACTAATCCGTGTTACCAACGTGTCAGCATCAAGTAAGATAATCTAAAGCAGGAAATATAATCCTAAACAAGATATGAAATAATCAGAGAATGTACTCGCCTGATAACTGAATGTCCGAAGAGGGTGTACTGCCTGAGGAGAGGTGTCTGTCTCCTAATAGAGAAACACAAGTTACAACATGTCTAAAATAAGAAAATAGACTGCTACAATGTATCTACATGTTGTCTAGGTCAAACTAGGCTAAAGTCAACACTTGGTCAACTCTAGTCAACTAGACTAGTCAAACTAGGTCAACTATGTCAAACCTAAACCAAACAAGTCTATACTAGTCTAACTAGTCTATTCTAGGCCTAATCAAGACTAAACAAGTTCAACTAAACTCTCACTAGGCAAACAGACACACCATAGGCTAAGAGCCCTAGGCTATAGGCTATATCATGCCTAAGCCAAACCACAAACACATATACACATAACAATATATATATCTAATATATTGTAGTACACTCATAACATATAGGCTACCTATATGTACATCCCATATATATATATATATATATATATATATATATATATATATATATATATATATATATATATATATATATATATATATTTTATATATATGCATCACTATTCACATATTCATATACATAGATATATATAGAAAAGCTATATATATAGGCACATACACACACACACACACACACATATATATATATATATATATATATATATATATATATATATATATATATATATATATATATATAGAGAGAGAGAGAGAGAGAGAGAGAAAGAGAGGTAAAAGAGTAAGTGAGTATGTGTGTGTTTGGCATGTGTGAGAAAGGATATGTGTTAATGTTCTAAAATTTAGTGATAGGTAGGTGAATGTGACATGGGATACATGATGTCAAAGGATGTATGAATGCATGTGTGTAAAAGGTTATAGGTTAACTCAGTTTATAGAAATACATACATACATACTTACCTTGTATACATGCATACATACATATCATGTATATTACATTACATAATACATACATGTATACTTTTATTATATTATACTTACATTCATGCATATTAGATACTTGTATTTATATTAATATATTGCAAACATTCATTTCATGCATGCATCTATGCATTACCTACATGTTTTATACATATGCATATATTGTATATTCACATTATTTCATACATTAACATAGAGACATACAAACATGCACACATCATATATTTCATACCTTGTATTACCAACATATCATGTTATATATTATCATTCATTCCTTTCATATATTACATTATCTTTAAGTTGAATACATCATATATGGATACAATACATTATCTTGCATGCTTGCATTCATATATTACATTATATATTACCTATATACATGTATTTCCTCCATTCATTCATGCTTGCATCATATACTCTACATTACCATACATGTTATCATTATATATTGTATTATAATATTTATACATTATGCATTCATATCTATCATTATATATATATCTTCATGCATACATTGTATATCATTCTTTCGTTCATGCATTGCTTATATGCATTATATTAATTGCATTCCTACATGCTTGCATTCAACCATATATATACATTAATGTAAAGAGAATATATATCATATATATATATATATCATTTCATTCATCTAATATATCATGCATTACATACTCTATATTCATTTAATATCCATACTACATAGGCTCATAGGTTACACAAAATGCATATATCGTATAGTCACTCTTCTACTTAAAACTAATACTATACCAATTGGATATTCACTAAATTCTAGGATTGAAGTATGTCGTAGCCCTTTGTGTTAGCTTTTCGAAAATTTAAACGGATCGCATTTTCGTGTCCGAAAGCTCTCGAAATCGCAAAAATACCGAAATACATTCGTCTTTCATACAGCTGACACTCAAATAATTCTACAGAAAGTTACAGAAAGAATTTGGCTTATTAAAATATATATTTGGAAAGTTAACTTCGATACAGTTCTTTTAAAAAATACGGGAGATAAATCGAAGTTCTAAGCTAAAAGTTATGACATTTCTAAGTTGCTTTGGTTAATAAAAACGTGGATGAAAATTATGACGGATTTGACAAAAGAACACATATAGGCCAAGATACTTAGATACAAACATAGGTATCTAGATGAAACTCATTCTAACCATCCTAACTAAGATCAATCCACTCTTTAACCATTATAAAACTGAATTTAAATATCTATTTAAACTATTATCATACATACATACACATGGGGTGTCCTAATTTGGGATCTATCAAGTAGGACACAAGATACATATCTAAAATCCTCAAGAGAGCTCCAAATGGCCTCAAATTTGAATCTAAATGGGACACATGCATGAGGATGGATCCTCTGGATTCAAAACTAATTTATATGCAAAGGAAATCGATTTAAAGGATGGGTTTTACCTATTGGGAGTGGAATCCCAATGAAATCCTTTAGGACACGGCTCCGATACGAAGATCCCTCAAAGTGGACACTCCTCCTTGCACTCCTCTTCCAATCCTTGATAGCACCCTTCCCTTGGAGAATGGGAATGACTGAGGGAAGGTTTGGTGAAGTAATGATTTGATTTGGAGATCAAATCAATGGGAAGGCTCTCTAAAATTGGGAAAGAACAAAAGGAAAATAAAAGAGGCAAGATTGTAATGAATGAAATGAATTATTCTCTCCTAAAGGTGGCTGCCATAAAGAGTCCATTAGGGCTAATGGGAAATGTCCTAATTGCCCCTCTCTAGTCTCATATGGTTAAGTCTAGACTAGGTTCAAGTTTGGGGTCAAAATGATCTAGTTTTGAGTCTCTAACTTAACCATTCTAACATGATAAAAATTAGTTTAATTAACTAACTTAATGTTGGGTCTTGTGAGCCATGCTTAACTTAATATTGGATCCTATATAGAGTTCAAGCTACCCGGGTCACAATACAAGTCAGAACGAGACGAAACTCAAATCCGACTAAACAATCCAATAAAAACAATATTAAAAATATAAAATTTCCCCAAAATATTAAAATATGAAAAATGACCAAATTCATAATACATCAATTTAAATATTATTAAAATAATCTAAAATTCACCAATTAATCAAAATCCTAAATAATTCAAAAGTCACAAAACGACCAAAATATCCTTAGCCTAAAAAGTTGTAAATAGTCATTCTAATCACATGGTTAGGTCCCCATGGTTAGTCTCTAAGCTTAGCAAAACTAGGAATTAACTAGTTAACCATCAAAATCATAATTCAATATTTTAAATAGTTTTAAATTGATTAAAAATTACCAAAAATTACAACATGAGTTAAATCTTATTATCGATTAATCAAAATTATAAAAGTTCAAAATTACCCTCATTTTAGAAAAGTGGGTGTTATACGACTACTGTTCGACGGCATATCCGTCGCTAACTGGAGATTCGAAAATGTTTGCAGGTAGCGATGGATGTTCGACGGAATATTCGTCGGAAACGATCTGGTGGTACATAGTTCGACGGCATGGCGACGACTTATCCGTCGCCATGGTTCTGGAAGTAGCAAGCATTTCTAGAACATGGTCGATGGATAATCCGTCCATAATCCATCGCTAGTCCGTCCTTTGTTAGCGACGGTGATCGACGGAGTAGCGACGGCTTATCCGTCGCCATGGTTCTGGCAATGCTAAGCATTTCCAGAACATGGTCGACGGATAATCCGTCCGTTAGCCATCGCTAAGCCGTCCCTTGTTATCGACGGCGATCGACGGAATAGCAACGGAATGAGACACTCTGATACAATATTACGACGGTTTATCGATGGACCATTACGTCGCTATTGTCTACACAGTTCAATATTTAATACTTGTAATGGACGAAAGTCCATCGAAAAGTAGTCGCTCATGCTTCGTATTGTGAAGTCGAACAGCCGTCGCTATTCCGTCGCTTGATGACTACGTAGCGAAGGACCTTTATTAGCGACGAGCTGATTGCCGACGGATTATTTTGGCCAATACCCGTCAATGATCGGTCGCTAATACAAATTCTCGTCGGACTGGCGACGGATCTGGCCGTCGCTAAATCGACAAATTTTGGTAGTATGCATGGCTTAAGGATATTGAGGCTATTCTGACAGCAACTAAGGTGCCGGCGGAAGAACGTGTGGATCAAGTGGAGTTGTTACTTCAGGATCTCGCACGTGATTGGTGGAAATCAGAGGAAGTAGGCATCAGACGTTATGTTGCTTGGGACAATTTTACTGCAAGATTCAAGACGAATTACTATGGAGTCGTGGCACAGTTTGAGCTACAACAGAAGTTTATCAACCTCAAGCAGGCCGGTAAGATGATAGATGCTTATGCAGCGGAGTTCTGTAGATTGAGTAGGTTCGCCCCAGAGATGGTAGCAACGGAGAGCCAGAGCGCTATGAGGTTCCAGCAAGGGTTTCATCTTGAGCTCTTGCAATTGATAGAAGGGCACAATTATCAGACTTTCGATGAGGTGTTGACGGCAACCCGAAGACATGAGATCACCATTCAGAGGATTACGGCAAGGACTGGAGGTCAGAAGAGATCCCACAGTCAGATTGAAGGAGGAAAGGGAGTAGCGCCCCGAACAACAGCACTATCTCCTGGCATTCGCATTCACGATGTGGCAATACGAGGGCCAGTACCACCAGCAAGGCAGCAGCAATAGCAACAGAGGAAGAACCAGCAACCCCTAGAGGGCTGTAATTATTATGGGAAGGTAGGGCACACTAGAGATATGTGTCGGACATTAAACGGGCAGTATTTGATATGTGGAAGTCCAGATCATCGGGTTACCACCTGTCCTATGAATTCGAGGTCAGGAGGACCAATACAACAATTTTCTACTCTGCCAGCACCAGGGGCAGGCCAGTATCGAGGACAAGCGATGGCAGTAAGACCATTGGTACAACACCCATTCATGTCGTAGGCTCAGATGTTTCGGCAGCAGGGACAACCGATGCAACAACAACATAGACCACCCCAGCATCACCAAGGCAGGGGCCAGCAGCAGCACCAGGCTAGGCCGTCGCATGGGAACCAACAAGGAGGTCGAAGGCAAGCATTCACTCTGTCCTTGGAAGAGGCATTGGCATCGGAAGATGTTGTGACAGGTAATATTCTCGTTGCCTCATATCCCGCAGTAGCATTGTTTGATTCGGGAGCATCACACTCATTTATATCTGCACAATTTGCGACACGGCTAGGAATAGAGTTCGAGGCATTATCAAGGAGGTTGAATATACTCACTGGCAATAGGCTCGTAGGAGTTAGTAGTATTGTAGTTTGCGAGCATTCCTTACCCGCCAGGTTGATAGAATTTTCTGTTGGAAATTTTGACGTTATCTTAGGCATGGACTGGCTGAAGACAGTTATGCGACAATAGATTATCATAGAGGGAGTGTATCTTTTGATATTCCAGGCATGAAGCGGTTCACCCTAGTCAGATCAGTGGCAACTCAACAAGAGCAGGGAGTAGTAACGGCAATGGAAGAAGTTCAAGTTCTGAAGGTAGTTGAAGAGTTTCTAGACGTATTTTCCAAAGAACTTCCAGGTTTACCCCCGGTCAGGGATATTAAGTTCAGCATAGAATTGGCATCTGGAACTAAACCGATATCATATCGAGTTTACAGAATAGCAGATTCAGAATAGGCCAAGGTATATCAGCACATAGAGGAACTGAAGGAGAAGAAGTTCATCCAAGCTAGCATATTACCGTAGGCAGCACCAGTAGTACTTGTGGGGAAGAAGAATGGGTCATCCAGATTATGCATCGACTACAGGAAGCTTAACGTGGCAACCATAAAGAATAAATTCCTACTACCAAGGATCGACGACTTGTTTGATCAGTTGAGCAGAGCTAAAGTTTTCTCCAAGATAGATCTTCGTTCAGGGTATCATCAAGTGAGGGTTCGGAAGGAGGATATTTCTAAGACAACATTCAGGTCGAAGTATGGACATTATAAATTCTTGGTAATGTCATTTGGTTTGACTAATGCTCCAGCAATATTTATGAATTTGATGAACCGCATCTTTATGTCATACTTAGATCAGTTTGTTGTTGTGTTTCTCGACGACATTCTCGTGTACTCTGCCAGTAATGAGGAGCATGAAGACTACCTCCAGAAAGTGTTATAGGTTCTGAGAGAGAACCAGTTGTATGCCAAGCTCAACAAGTATGAGTTATGGACGGATCACATTTCATTTTTGGGACACATCATATCAGGAGCTGGAGTAGCAGTGGATCCCAAGAAGGTAGAAGCAGTAGAGAGTTGGCCAGTACCCAAGATCGTAGCAGATGTGCAGAGTTTCTTGGGATTGGCAGTATATTATAGAAGGTTCGTATCAGACTTTACGAGGCTTTCAGCACCCATGACCCGCTTGACACGGAAGGATGTACCATTCGTCTTGTCGGCAGAATGCCAGTCATCATTTGAGAATTTGAAACATAAGTTGATATCAGCACCTATTCTTACATTGCCAGTTGGACCCGGGAGTTTTACAGTATATTATGACGCGTCAGGAAAGGGACTTGGATGTGTCCTCATGCAGCATGAGAAGGTGATAGCATATGCATCTAGACAGCTGCGGGACCACGAGAAGAACTACCCAACTCATGACTTGGAGTTGGTGGCAGTAGTATTTGCTTTGAAGCTATGGAGGCACTACTTATATGGTGATCGAGTGGACATGTACACAGACCACAAAAGTCTGAAGTACATCTTTACTCAGAAGGAACTGAATATGAGGCAGAGAAGATGGCTAGAGTTGATCAAGGATTACGACGTGGAGCTTCAGTATCATCCAGGCAAGGCTAACGTAGTGGCAGACGCTCTTAGCAGGAGAGGCAGCATATTTATGTTGACAACATAGAAACATATCTTAGAAGACCTTCAAGAGATGGGCATCGAAGTTGTACTTTCTAGTGATGTAGGAATTCTGGCGAGTCTACAAGTTTGATCTGACATAGTAGACATGATCAAGGCAGCTCAGGCACAGGACCCAAGGATTCAGAAACTTAGGACAGAATGTGAGTCAGGACTCAGAAAGAAGATGCAAATTCATGAAGATGGTACACTTAGGTTTGGATCTCGTCTATGTGTACCTAGTGGAGATATTAGATAGGAAATTATGACAGAAGCTCACAGTTCTCAGTATTCTATACACCCTGAAGGGACCAAGATGTACCAAGATATCAAGCAGCACTTTTGGTGGAACGGGATGAAGAGAGAGATAGCTAGATTCGTTTTCTGTTACTTGATATGTCAGCAAGTGAAAGCAGAACAACAGAGGCCAGCTGGATTATTACAACCGCTTCCTATTCAGGAATGGAAGTGGGAGCACATCATAATGGACTTTGTGACCGGTTTACCGAGATCGCCAAGTGGTAAAGATGCTATCTGGGTGATAGTAGACCGGCTTACAAAGGTGGCACATTTTTTTTCTTTCAGAGTAGGACAATCTACAGAAAAGTTGGCAGAGTTGTACATACAACAGATAGTCAGACAGCATGGAGTCCCTGCCAGTATTGTGTTGGACAGAGATACCTGCTTTACATCATATTTTTTGAAGAGTTTACATCATAGTCTGGGTACCAAATTAAGATTTAGTACGGCTTACCATCCATAGACGGACGAGCAATTAGAAAGAACAATTTAGACTTTAGAAGATATACTACGAGCTTGCACCCGAGATTTTGAAGGATCTTGGGAGAGCCACATGCACTTAGTCGAGTTCTCATACAATAACAGTTATCAAGCCAGTATCTAGATGGCGCCATTTGAAGCACTATATGGTAAAAAGTGTAGGTCGCCACTAGCATGGAATGATATCGAGGAGAGGAAGATGCTAGGCCCAGAAATGATTATTCAGACAGTTAAAGTGGTTAAGGGAATTAGAGAGCGACTTCGAGTTGCGCAGGATCGACATCGCCATTGGGCGGACCAGCATCGTAGGCCGCTAGAATTTTCTGTTGGGGACCATGTGTTCTTGCGGTTCTCACCTACCTGTGGGGTCATTAGATTTGGCGTTCGCGGGAAGTTGAGTCCGCGATACGTAGGCCCATTTGTTATCCTTGATAGGATAGGCGATGTTGCTTATCATTTATCCCTTCCACCTTTGTTACAAGAGGTGCATGATGTGTTCCATGTATCTCAGTTACGTAGGTATGTATCGGAACCAAGCCATATCCTTGATCATTCGGAGCTGGTTATTGGTACCAACCTGTCTTACGAGGAACAACATGTGTCCTTTTTGGGCCGAAGAGAGAAGATACTCAAGAACCGAACAATTAGCCTTGTCCGGGTTGCTTGGGATCATCACTCTTTAGAGGAGTCAACATGGGAACATGAGGATGATATCCGATCATGGTATCCGTACCTGTTTGACTCACAAGGTATATTTCTTTTCGTATACCTTGATTGATTTAACTCCTCATGCTTGTCACCCTATGGATAGAACTACTTGATATCGTAAATTATTAAATATAGATATGTTATTTGCTATTTGACATTGTAAAATAATTGCTTGTTCAAATTGCTTGTACTTAGATTAGTTTAGCTTTGATGTTCCTATCCTGCTTGGATTTAAAATTCTGAGGACGAAATTTTTCTAAGGAGGGTAGAGATGTCACTACCCGCTCCCAGAATACACATTTTAAATACGTGTACTGCTTGAATGTATTTATTTAAATTTTGTCATGTATTGTTCTGTAGTTAAATTCCTTTAATTTTACGTTAATTAATTTTCCTGCAATTTTAGTTTCTGCTTTGCTTTTGGGTTCGGCCTGAGTTGGTTTATTTTCCAGCCTTGGGTGGTTCAACATGAACCTACCTACCCCCCTCTTTAAAGCCCCAAACTCTTTCTCTCTCTTCATTACTTCTCATTCTTATTAACTTTTCTTCTTCATCCTCCATAATTCTCCCCCACCTACCCAGCCGCATAGGCAAGTGCCAACTTGCTTCAAGATGGAACCCCAGTATTATTGTTCTATTATCTTCCTTACTTGATCTTAAGTCTCTCTAGTATTTAGTATTTGTAATTTCCATGGCCCATTTCTTGTAGATCTAAGTTTGTTGTATTTTTGGATTTATTGGATTTTGATCTAGCTACCTGGTTATTTTCAAGTTTTGATGGTTCCATGTTGTAGAGGATTTCGTTCTACCCTATTATGCCCTATAGAAGTCCAGATTTGGGCTTGGAATGAAGGACTTAGATAGCCTAGAAGCAATGGCTTCCCTGGTTCTGTTCTCGAAATTGGAGAAGAAGAACAGTGCTTGGCCGTATGAGTTTTTCATGCAGCAAGTCCCCTGACTGCATATGCATTCCCAGCCGCATGTACTTCTATTTTGCCGCAGTCGTATAAGAATTGATTCCCAGCCGCATGTACTTCTATTTTGTCGTAGCCGTATGAGAATTGATTCCCAGCCGCATGTACTTCTATTTTGCCGCAGCCGCATGAGCTTCTATCTTTTCTAGTCGCATGTACTTCTGTTTGCCATAGCCGCATGAGATAAATCATTCCCTGCCGCATGAGGCTCGTCAATTCCAGCCGCATAGGCTTTATCATTTCGGCCGCATGTGACTTATCATTTCCAGCCGCATGTGATTTGTCATTTCGAGCCGCATAAGGCCCAGATCCCTTAGCTGTATAGACTTGATTTCTTGAGTAGCATGTACTTATCTAGCTGCATGGAATTTTTTGACTGTATTAATATTTTCCAGCCACATAAAAAATTATTTCCCAGTCGCATGAGATGAATCCTTTCCTAGCCGCATGGCTAAGCTTGAACCCCAGCCGCATAAGGCTTGTGACTTCTTGGCCGCATGGAATTGAGCCGCATGAGACCCAATTCTTGGCCGCATGTCATTGAGCCGCATGATACCCTATTTGCTCGGTCATATGAACCCTAGCCCATAATGCCTTTAGGCTGATTCAGTCCCAAATTTGGCATTTATTAACATTGATTGTTATCTTGGCATTAATTAACATTGATTGTTATCTTGATTAATAATTGATCATGTGTTCCTAGTTGGAACTAAGAGACTGGCTAGTCGTCTTATTGAATTGAATGAATGAGATACGTTCATATTAACTATAAACTATTGCAATCGATTGGCCGATCCCGAATATTGGCATACAGGCACATGCAGGCTTCAATTTATTCATTTTTCTACAAAAGCAGCATGTGTACTTTATGGTCAAGGCATGGTTATCCCGTCTTTAGTTTTGATTGTTGCATTACGCTATGTAAAACCTACAACATAACCGCACGGGTGTCGTTGTGGAGTTGGGCATATCGTACTTTGTACGGAAGTACTCATTCTGAATGACCATCATCCACGGCATAGGATTTTACTTAACATAGAGGCTACTAAGTTAAATAAAATAATGATTGCATGGAGAGAATTTATTCCCGAGTTCTTACATGGCAGCCCTCTTTGGGACTATTAGTGCCCGACAGGTCGGCTGGTTCCCACAGATACTGTAAATCTGCCACACGAACAGGAAGCGATATCTGCTTATATTATTTATTGTATATTGATGACGGGCGTCCAACTGGGACTCATCTAATTCATGATTGGTGTAATTGATTGGTTGGGTAGACAGTAAGAACTGAGGAATCCTTATTGCATAATCCCAAGGTAACTTGGGACTTACAGTAGCAAACCGTAATAATTGAATGGCTATTTAAATTGATTTGTTTGTGTACTGTACCTACTCTGCTGACTAACTAAGACGATCAGAATGTTAGGACATGACGGGGCAACTTCTGTCCTTGTTTGGTTGGGAAGTTGATTCGAAGTGTCGTGATGTTATGTGAATCCCAGTAGCTAGCAGATTTATTTATCATATCTTTTTTATTACTGGTTCTAATTCATCATATCATGCTTCCTTGCGGTACTTGCTATTAGAGGTCTAACCTCTCTGGTTTTGCATGGCCAGATTTAGAGCCGGTTCTCGAGGACTCAGCTTACTTCCACCTCCAAGATGGTCAATACTAGAGGAATGATCGCAGGAGGACTCGAATGGGTTCTTTACTTTCCCGCTCGTTTTGTTACTTACTTTATACTTTACCGTTTGGCACCGACATGTTAGTCGGATTTTCTTGTACTTACTTTTACATAATTGTAACTAAGTCAGACTGCAGCTGATAAACAATTGTGTATACTTTGCTACATCTTCTGGCTATGTTTTGTGAAGTCAGATATCAAGAACATTTTTGACTGAGCATTTGGGACGCCTTACTGCTTTATCTTACATGTTCTCTATTACTGTTTCTTGTTTGAATGATTGAGACAATAGATGTGAAGTGACCATAGCGAGACTTTCATGTAGTATGCACCCCCTTATCTTTTAGACATCATTGATCGTATTATACGGTATTCATCTACCCGTAATACGTAGCTGGCTGAGTCATTCTCCCGCTCTCCAGTATTCTGATTCTGGGGCATAACATACGGGAACCCATGAACACAAAAATATCATAACTTCTTCAAAATAAGTCGAAATCAAGCAATTCAAAAGCCAAAATTAGGTAGAATTGAATTCTCCACAACATGGAACCATTAGTTTTTGGAAATACCAAGTTTTTAGATATCAGAATTGGGTAGAATTGAATCCCTTAGTTAGTTTGAGTAACCATTTATGGACCAAGTATATGCCTCTTGCCGACATCGTCCTAGGCTAAAGGTGATCTGCACTTCCTGCCATACAGTGCCTCAAATGATGCCATCTGGATATTGGCCTAAAAATTGTTGTTGTAGGAGAACTCCACTCGATATAGGTGATCTTCTCACGAACCACCGAAGTCAAGTGTACAGGATCGTAATATATCCTCAAGAGTTTGAATCGTGCACTCCGACTGACCATCTGTCAGCAGATGATAAGCTGAACTAAACTTGAGACGAGTCTCCAAACTCTCTTGAAGACTCTGCCAAAAGTACGATATAAATCACGAAATTCTGTCGGATACAATATTGACCGACACTCCATGCAATCTGACTATCTGCCTGAGGTACATTTCTACAAGCTGATCCATTGACTGACTAATTCTGAAAGAGAAAAAATGAGCTACCTTAGTGAGTCGGTCAACTATAACCCATATAGCATCTCTTCCAGCTAGGGATATAGGTAACCCAATCACTAAATCCATGGTAATGTGTTTCCATTTTTATTCTAGGATCAATAAAGGTTGAAGAAGTCCAGTTGGCCTCTAATATTCTGCTTTAACTTGTTGGCAAACTAAACAACGAGAGACAAACTGAGCTATCTTCCTCTTCATGCCATTCTACCAGAAATGCTGACGAATATTACGATACATTTTCGTGCTACCGAGATGGATTGAATACTATAAACTGTGAGCCTCTGTCATGATATCTTGCTTGATGTCACCACTGGGTACACAAAGATGCCTACCATGTCAGAGCGTGCCATCTTCGTGAATGCATAACTCTGCTCTTCGCCCTGCTTCACATTCTGCCCTAAGCTGCTGAAGCTTAGAATCTGTTGATCGAGATATCTTGATTCTCTCAACTATGCTGGACTGAACTTGTATACTGGCCATCAATGCCACATTGGTAAGAAGAACTACATCTATTTCCATATTCTGAAGATCCGCTAATAACTCGGGTTGTGCTGTCAGGAAATAAGCTCTTGCTCTTCTACTCAACGCATCTGCAACTACGTTGGCCTTTCCGGGATGATATTGTAGGTTGATGTCATAATTCACTAGTAACTCTAGCCATCTCCTCTGACACATGTTAAGATTCTTCTGGGTAAATACATACTTAAGACTCTTATGGTCGGTGAATTTTTTTACCCGATCTCCATATAAGTCATGCCTCCAAAGCTTGAGTGCAGAAACCACCGCTGCTAACTTCAAGTCATGTGTTGGATAATTCCTCTCATGATCATGAAGCTGACGTGACGAGTAAGCTACTACCTTCTCATGTTGCATTAGGACACATCCTAATCCCTTACCTGAAGCATCACAATAAACTAAAAATCCTCTAGTCTCATCTGTAAGCGTGAGAAAGGGTACCGTCATTAATCCTTGCTTCAACTTTTTGAATAAACTCTGACACTTTGCTGTCCAAGCAAACTACACATCCTTATGGGTCAACTGCCTCAAGGGCGCTAAAATCCAAGCGAAGTATGATACAAATTGTCGGTAATATCCCGCCAATCCTAGAAAACTACGAACCTCTGCTACGGTGCTAGGTACTGGCCTTATCTCTATAGCCACTATCTTCTGGGGATCCACTTCCACTCCACCTCTAGTGATGATATGACCTAAGTACGAAATGTGATCAAGCCAAAAAAATTCTGAACTTCGCATACAACTGGTGCTCTCTGAAAATTGAAGGACTATCCGGAGATGTTGCTCATGCTCTGCTTCATTCTTGCTATAGACTAAGATGTCGTCTATAAACACTATCACAAACTGATTCAAATAGGACATGAATATACGATTCATGAGATCCATGAATACTGCTGGCGCATTGGTCGCTCCGAATGGCATAACGAGAAACTCCCCATGTCCATATCTTGATCTGAATGTCGTCCTCGGAATGTCTTGCTCTCTGAATCTGATCTGATGGTACCTCGACCGCAAGTCAATCTTCGAGAATGCTGTTGCCCCACCGAGTTGATCAAATAAATTATTTATCCTTGGTAGGGGATATATGTTCTTAATTGTTACAGAATTTAAGGTACGATAATCAACACATAATCTTGATGTACCATCATTTTTCTTCACAAAAAGCATCGGGGATCCCCAAGGTGAGCCACTAGCACGAATGAATCCCTTGGTTCTGAGTTCTTCAATCATCTTGTACATGATCTCCAATTCTGATGGTGCTATTCTGTAGACTCTCTCTGATACTGGTGCCGTCGTTGGAATCAAATCAATAGTGAACTCTATATCTCTCTCTGGCGGCATGCCTGAAAGCTCTTCGAGAAATATGTCAGAAAATTCTTCTACTACTCTGGAAAACTGAACTGCTTCTGCTACTACCATTCACAAGGCTGGTGGAGAAGGTTCTACTTCGCCTCTGGAAAACGAAAACTCTTCTTCGTCGAGAATACCAAAAATAATTCTGCCAACATGGCAGTCTATTCTTGTATACTGATCCTTCAACCAATCCATTCCTAGGACCACATCATAGTCGGCCATCGAAAATTCTATCAATCTAGCGGGAAACTCTCTACCGCTAACTACGATTCGACATAAAAAAAAGAATCTATCTACTCGTACAAGACAGATACTAGTAAGGATATTTAGTCTTACTGATAATGGCTCGGGCTCCAATCCTATTCGTGTTGCGAATCATGTAGACATAAATTAATACGGTGCACCTGAATCAAATAATACTGTTGTAGAAAAGAGTTAACGAGAATGGTACCTGCTACCACCTCACCTGATGCCAATTCTTCTGCTACTGTCAGAGCCATAGCTTGACCATGTCCTCTTGGTGATGGTCCCCTCTGCTAGTTACCTCTTTGCATGTTCTGAATCTGAGCTTGAGTCTGAACATACTGTTGTGGCCTTTGCTGCTGGAATGCTTGAGCCTGAGGTGACAATAGCCTCGGAGCCTGTTACTGATGCTGCAATGGTGTTGGTGCCCTAACCGATGGACTAGTTAGGGTTGATGAAGATGAACTAGCTCTATTTTGGCAGGAACCGATTCTGTGGTCCGGTGTCGCACAAACTAAGCACAACCCCTGTACTCTGTGACATTCTGAAATCACATGCCCTGGCTTCCTACAATGAGAGCAGCCCATTGCAGAAGATTGCTTCTGTTTCTGTTGCTGAGGGTACGTTGGAGTCGAGTGCTGAACCGACGAAACTGTGGTCGCCCCCCTAGGAGCTCCAATGGTCAAAGCCCTAGCTGTCGGGGCTGGTGCTGATGACTGGGATACTTGACCATAAGATCTCTTCCGTCCTCCAGTTCGATCTACTATCCTATGTGAAGTAAATTCATGCCTTCTAGCTGCTCGTAAAACTACATCCAATGTCTGGTGCTCAAACTGCTTCACTGCTAGAATAATCTCTAGGTGAAGTCCTTGCTGGAATTGTTGCGCTCGGTCCAATTAGATCGCCACCATGGTGGAAACAAACCGATTAAGCCTAGAAAACTCGGTTGCATATCCATCGATCATCCTTCCCATTTGTTTGATATTGTTGAACCTTGTCTATAGATCATAGTGATCAACTGCATCAAAATACTTCGTCTGAAATCTATCGTTGAATACCGTCCATACGACAGGCATCACCAAACCAACTGCTTGTATCATCCACCAGCTGCGGGCTAAGTCCAATAATTGCAGTCGTACAACGGCCACCTTCTCTTCCTCTGGAATCTGAACTGTCTCCAGAATAACCTCTATATCCTGAAGCCAAGCATCAGCAGCAATAACATCTTCACTGCCATCAAAGAAAGGAGGGCAAGCGCTTGAAGCTGTTAGCCGCATTATTCCCTTGATAACCAACTCTGTCCATAGCTTCTTGTACTGTTCGCTGTAGAGCATCACCCTGACGATCTTGTGATGCAAGCAAGTCCTAGATGAGTCCAATCAGGGTTCTATTGCCAGGATCTGTAGGCTGGGCTGGCTATACTGGTGGCTCTGGATTTCCGGAAGGCATGACTCGGGAGGCTGCCCCTGAGTGCTGGACTTGGTCCCAATTTGCTGCTGGTTCACTTGCTGCTGCTGGTTAACAAGAGGTACTCCGTTCGGCTGATATGTAGGACCAGAAACAATGCCACTAAAAAAATGACATGGGAAACAATAAGGAAGGACCAAGATAGATCAAGGATAAAGCACCTTATCAGGTCAAGATTCAGGAAGATTAGAAAGCACGAGTAGAGATCAAGGGCGAATGTTGATTGAGACATCTATTTAGTAAAACCCTCACACATCTTGATTTACAAGACCTGCATGGGCCACCACTTAAATCGTGCCTCCCCAAAACCAGAATACTTGATAGCGGAGGAAAAACACATCCAGCTACGTACATCGGAGTGCAATACACTTCACAATATGGTCACGGCTGTCTAGATGCATGAAGGTTTATCTACAAGACATCAGTCTCTTATGGTCAAGAACAAGCCTAATGTCTTAATCTCAAGTAAACAAATAAATGTTACAAGATGTTAGATCATCAGACATACAAAGTAAGGTGTCACAAACATTACATATTCAGATGATCATGAGATTAGTCATACAAAATGCGAAGAATACCAAGAGTTAAGTCATACATGATCAACCATAGGATTTGCCAATCATCTAACAGTCTTTAGGCAGACAGAAATTAAAGTTTACAACACAAGCTAACACTTGCTCGACGGCTAAACGCCTCAAAATAATAATTTACAATAGAGTGGGAGAGCAAAATAAGAAAATCCACTCGTTGCCATGGTTACTTCTAATGTTCACCATCTAGCTGGAAGGCAGGTAGATCCTAGGGTGCTACTCCAAAATTTGGCCACACAAAACCAGTTGGATCATAACCCAGAAGAGCAAGTACCACAAGGGAGGCTCCACTTATGAACTAAAACCGACATAAAAATGAATAGAAGAACTGATAAAAGAACATAATTAAATAACATGAAAGACAGAATTAAAAGAACACACTAGCTTGCATTTGTAAAACAAGAGGTGTAATATAATTTCCATGTTAATCATGAAACAATCATTTAGGCACGACCAATCAAGTCCTACGGTTTGCTATCATTAGCTAAATAGGGTTATCACAGGCCTAGTTACTAAAAAGATGCAGTTGAGATGTTCTCGCAGTCACAAGTCTTGCAGACTATCCAGGTTATCCAGGCGGGGGTTACAAGAGTTTATCAAGATTTAAGAGTACTTTTAGTTTACAAGGAGTGCAATACATGATAGTGTGCTAGAAATGTGCCCTACTCGATGGCAGGCTACAAGTCCACATGTGTGGTCGGGATAACGAGATCGCCTATAACTAGAAAATCTCTCTATATGAACTACTTGATCAATCTAGTCGTTAACCTAGTTAGATTTATCATGAATCCCTGACCGTGGTAACCAGGAATCCATGTCCTAGACATGATGCAAGACGTTAGCTTGTACAATCACCATCAAGAAAATCAACCACGGAGTCAAAATAAGAGTTACACTAGCAAGACAGGAGTAGCTGTCGCAACAACAATCAAGATTTCACATGTCATGTCATATTTACTTGTCATGTCAAAAGTACTTGTCAAGAGTGCGTCTCGACGGGCCACTATCAAGATTATCAAGATATGATCATGTTGTCATGTTCAAATTCAAGCTACTAGCTCAAGATTATCAAGTCAGGTCGTCGCAATTTAGGCCAAGTACAAAAAACATACAACGAAGATTAAGAACAATGATTGAAACTATCAGTCGCATATGAACTCTATTTAAGGTGAAATAAAAATATTCTTCAAGCCAAGACGAAGATCTACAACTTTCATGTTTTGAGTTTTGCAAGATTTCAGCTACAAAATAGCTTAAATAGGTAAAAACATTCATTAAATGTATTCGCGCGCAGGCAAAACTGACCACTGCGCAGGCGTGCGACAAGCAAAACGTGCAGCACGCACGGACCAAATTGGCCACGGCACACGGAGCACAAGAGCACGGCGCGCAGGCGCACGACAAGCAAAACGTGCGGGCACACGGCGCGCGAAACGTGCGTGCAACGCACGAAACGACAATGCGCGAGGATCAAATTGGCCACGACGTGCGAAACGTGCAGCACACACGGACCAAATTGGCCACGGCGCACAGGCGCGCGGAGAAAGAATCGTACGTGCGTGCAACGCTCGAAACGGCAGTACGCGCGGACCAAATTCGCCACGACGTGCGGAGCGCGAGAGCACGACGCGTAGGCGCGCGACGAAGGAATCGCTTGGGCGCACAGTGCGCGCGGACCAAATTGGCCACGGCACGCGACGAATGAATCGCGCGGGCGCGCGGAAAGTGCATCACCCGAGAACCAAATTGGCCACGGCACGCGGAGCGGGAGTGCACGGCGCGCAGGCGTGCGGCGAACGAATCGTGCGGGCGCACGACGCACGAAATACGCAGCGCGCACGGACCAAATTGGCCACGACGTACGGCGAACGAATCGTGCGGGTGCGCGGCGCATGAAACGCGCAGCACACGCGGATAAAACTGCCTATGGCGCACGGGGTGCGGATGCACGGCGCACGGGCTAGCGGTACTATTCATCGTCCCAGCAGCACCAAAGATGTGCGGGAACCCATAAACACAAAAATGTCATAACTTCTTCAAAATAAGCCAAAATCAAGCGGTTCAAAGGCCGAAATTGGGTAGAATTGAACTATCCACAACATGGAACCATTAGTTTTCGAAAATACCAAATTTTAGAGATAAAAAAAAAGTTAAAACTTAGATCTACAAAAAACTATCTATCAAACCGAAAATTTCAAGTCCTAAAGATGCTTAGAATCATGTAGGGAAGGAGATGGAACAATAAAAATAAAGATCCTTCTTGGAACAAGTTGCACTTGCTTATGGTTTGGTGGAGGAGTAAATGAAGAAGAAGAAGAATTAAATGATAAATAATGAAGATAGAGAGAGAGAAGTTGGTTTATATATACCAACCCTTCTCATCTCAAACCAACCAAACCAAAACAAGCCAAGCCAAGGTGAACCAAACCAAAACTAAACCAAGCCAAGACTAAGCAAAACAAGTTTAATTACGGATTACCTGATAAATGTTAGAAATTCGTACACGTATACTGCAAACACGTATATCGAAAAATGGGAGTGACAGATTTGGAGGTCACGGCGCGGGAAGCTATGCGCTATGCTCTGGCTCGCTGACCGCGGTGCGATCAAGGTGGTGAGGGGTTCGTGGAAGCGGCAGTGGTGCGGACAGGGATCAGAAGGAGAATGACTGTCAAATATTTAAGAGTCCTTCTAATATGAAGGACTGTCATTTTTTTTTTTTGTCAGTCCTTACTATTGGGAGGACTGTCAAATTATTTGACAGTCTAATTTGATAGTCCTAAAAAAATGGACTAGTCTGAAGCAATTATGTGTGTGACAAACTTGTAAATAATTTACCAAAAAAATTGGATTACCAGAAGTAAAAATTGAGATGCCTCTAGAAAAAAGCCAAAATCATTCACCAAAATCTATTTTTTCCTAGTCCGCAATATATTCAAATCCGTATCCACATTCCAACCAAATTCAAAATTTAGAAAATAATGGTGTCAGGTGTCTCCAACCTTTCTCCTCCTCCCACAGGAGCCCTCTAAAAAAAAAAGTAAAACCCCAAAATTTCAAACACCCGCCCAAACACCCATATTTCCCACCATCTCTCGAATTTTTTATAGTAAATACACTATAAATTTGAAAACGTGATAACCTCGCAAAACTCAAAGGAAAAATTTGATTTCAATTCAAAACACCCTCCCGGGCCCCAACCCAAAAAGAAGCAGAAAATAAAAATCTCCCAAATTTCAAAATCCCCCCGCCTTGTCCAAATAAATCTTCCCCCCGAAGCCTCCCTCTCCTATAAAACTTCGCCCAAAGCCCTTCCTCCAAAACCCACATTCTCATCCGCCCTCCCCACAAAAGAAAGAAAAGAAAGAAAGAGTTTCATATTCTTCCCAAAACACCCCTCTTCCTAGAATAGAAAGAATGCCGGCCATGGCGATGGAGCCCCTCCTAACCCCTTCCCCCGATCGCTTCTGCATGTTCCCCATCAGGTACCCCCAGATCTGGGAGATGTACAAGAAGGCCGAGGCCTCCTTCTGGACCGCCGAGGAGGTCGACCTCTCCGCCGACCTCCCCCACTGGCGCTCCGTCCTCTCCCCCGACGAGCGCCACTTCGTCACCCACGTCCTCGCCTTCTTCGCCGCCTCTGACGGCATCGTCCTCGAGAACCTCGCCGGCCGCTTCATGTCCGACGTCCAGCTCGCCGAGGCCCGCGCCTTCTATGGCTTCCAGATCGCCATCGAGAACATCCACTCCGAGATGTACTCCCTGCTCCTCGAGACCTACATCGACGACCCGGCCGAGAAGACCCACCTCTTCACCGCCATCGAAACCATCCCCTGCGTCGCGCGCAAGGCCGAGTGGGCCATGCGCTGGATCGACAGTGCCGACGGCTTTGCCGAGCGCCTCGTTGCCTTCGCCTGCGTCGAGGGCATCTTCTTCTCCGGAAGCTTCTGCGCCATCTTCTGGCTGAAGAAGCGCGGGCTCATGCCGGGCCTCACCTTCTCCAACGAGCTCATCTCCCGTGACGAGGGGCTGCACTGTGACTTCGCCTGCCTGCTCTACTCCCTACTCAACAACAAGCTCTCGGAGGAGAAGGTCAGGGGGATCGTCTCTGACGCGGTCGACATCGAGAGGGAGTTCGTCTGCGACGCGCTGCCGGTGAAGCTGGTGGGGATGAACGAGGTCCTGATGGGGCAGTACATCGAGTTCGTGGCGGACCGGCTGTTGGGGGCTTTGGGCTGCGGGAAGATGTACGGGGCTACGAACCCGTTCGATTGGATGGAGCTGATCAGCCTCCAGGGGAAGACCAATTTCTTCGAGAAGAGGGTTGGGGAGTACCAGAAGGCGTCGGTCATGAACAGCTTGAATGGCAATGGTGCGGGGACGATCCACGAGTTCAAGATGGATGAGGATTTCTGATTGCTTGCTTGCTTTTTAATACTTTTACTTTATTATTATTCTATTTTAAGCATAATGTTTGAATGTAATATATTTCTTATTAGTGTGGTGCTTGATGTGATAAAAAGATTCATCCTTTCGGTATGATTGCTTTGTTGCTTGTAAATTTTCTGACAACTTTTTGGTGCTTTTATTGTTGATCACAAGGTGTTTGAGAAAATGGTTAACTTGAAAACGTCTCTGAGTGCATTGTGTTTGATGAAACTTCTCTGAGAAGAAGTTTGTGCATTCTATAGAGTTTGAAGTGCCTTTGTCTTCTTCAATACTTGTTCATTTGATTGACATGTTGCAAATTTGGTGTGTCATATGCTTCTGTACTCCTGGTTGTGGCTTTCTTGTTTGTGGCTTACTTTAAGCACAGTGAATGTAAAATAGTGCTTGATATGGTGTTTAATGTGATACAAAATATTAAGACCCTGTTTGGTATATTATAATGTAATTATAATTACAATGTAATCAAATAAAAAAATATATATTATTTTTATTTGATTATATTGTGATTATAATTACATTATAATGTAACAAACGAGGTCTTAATGTTTTTGTCTGCTTGTAAAATTAGATAAATGTCAATTGGGGATTTCAATGATGTGTTGATAACGTGTTTGAGAAAATGTCTCTTAGGTCATGGAGAATTTGTAATTTGAATTTAGGGTTATTTAGTAATAGGAGTTTACATAATAGTTGATATTAGGGTTTGAGTGTCCAAAATATTTAATGGTAATGTCTCGGTCTTAAAAATCACTTCCAATCTGGACTAGTGAATATTTATTTTACAGAAAATTAACTGTAACAAAAATATATTTGTAGAAATTAGAGTAAACAAAATTAGTTAGAAGAAATTTAAAAGAATGAAAGACCTTGCCAACTAGGTTGGCGGAAATTAGATTGGCTTGGTTTCTGGTGGAAAATCGGTTTAGGTTTAGGGCTTGTTTGGTAACCGGATTTTACTATTTGGATTTGGATTTAGAAATCCTCCAAATCCAAATCATGGATTTTACTATTCAAATCCAACTCCAAATCCAACTCCAACCAAACATAGGATTTGGTTTTATGATTAATAATTAAATTATAGTCATGATCAATAATTAAGATATTAATTAATTATGATTAATTATAGTTATTATTATTTATAAAATTAATAATTAACGATTAGTAATTAATAATTGATGATTAGTTATTATTAATTATAAAATTAATAATTAATGATTAGTTAATTTTTAAATAAATAACGATTAATAATTAAAGATTAACGATTAATAATTCATAACTATAAATTAAATAATTAATAATTAACGATTAATAATAGTAATTATAAATTAAATAATTAATAATTAATAATTAATAAATTAATAATTAACGATTATAAATTAATAATTAATGATTATAAATTAATAATTATAATTAATGATTATAAATTAATAATTAATAATTAATAATTAAGTAATTAAGTAATTAAGTAATCATAATTAAGTAATAATTAATAATTAACGATTATAAATTAAGTAATTATAATTAATAATTAAATAAATAACAATTATTAATTAATGATTAAAAATTAAGTAATAATTAAATAATTAAGTAATAATTAATAATTAACGATTAATAATTAATAATTAATAATTAAGTAATAAATTAATAATTAATAATTAGTTAATTAATAATTAATAATTAATGATTAATTAACTATAAATTAAATATTTAAAAATAGTAATTATAATTAATATTATTATGATTAGTAAATTATTAATTAAATTATTATAAAATATGATTCTAATTGTGATTACAATATTATTAATTAAAATTATAATAAAATAGTTATTAATAAATTATTAATTAATATGATTATAACAAAATTAACTAATTAACCAATTTTTAATTAATAATACTAAACATAGGATATGATTATTAATTAATATTAATAATAAATATTTTAACGAAATTATTAAAGAATAATAATTTTTTTCCTCCAAAATTCAACAAAATCCAAGTTTTGGATTTTGTCATACTTTCCATATCCAAATCCATCTCCAACCAAACATAGGATTCCATGGATTTGGTATAAATTAAGTAATTATAATTAATAATTAAATAAATAACAATTATTAATTAATGATTATAAATTAAGTAATAATTAAATAATTAAGTAATAATTAATAATTAATAATTAACGATTAATAATTAATAATTAAGTAATAAATTAATAATTAATAATTAGTTAATTAATAATTAATAATTAATAATTAATAATTAATGATTAATAAACTATAAATTAAATATTTTAAAAATAGTAATTATAATTAATATTATTATGATTAGTAAATTATTAATTAAATTATTATAAAATATGATTCTAATTGTGATTACAATATTATTAATTAAGATTATAATAAAATAGTTATTAATAAATTATTAATTAATATGATTATAACAAAATTAACTAATTAACCAATTTTTTAATTAATAATACTAAACATAGGATATGATTATTAATTAATATTAATAATAAATATTTTAACGAAATTATTAAAGAATAATGATTTTTTCCTCCAAAATTCAACCAAATTCAAGTTTTGGATTTTGTCATACTTTCCATATCCAAATCCATCTCCAACCAAACATAGGATTCCATGGATTTGCCTCCAAATCCATAAAAATCCAAATCCCACCTCCAAATACGGTTTACCAAACGGGCCCTTAGTGTATTGGTTTTGTTTTTATTTGTAAATATATTATCCATATCATATTTTATATAAGTATTTTTTATTTTATTATATATATTATATTTTTATGATATTACTAATAAATGGTTTGTTATTATCTATAAATAAAATTAATCAGGGGATATTAAATGAAAAATTACTATTATCTATAAATAAATCTAATGTTATATTATATATAAAAAAGAAATCAAATATGATTTTGTCTATTAAAAATATATATTTGATTTCTTTTTTATATATAATTTGATTTATATATAGATAATAATAAATTTTTATTTGATATCCCCCGTTTAATTTTATCTAGATAACAACATAGATAATTTTAACATAGATAATAAGATAGACAAATTTAATAATATTACATAATAAATATAGATAATAACATGGATAATTTTACATAATAATATATACAATAATATAGATAATTTTAATAATATTTTATTGTTCAAAGAGAAATCAAATAAATAATAATATATATGACGGTATCAAAATATAATGCTAACAAAATAAATCAACAAATAGGTAATATCATTTTCTATTAACATCTAAAATATAATACCAAAACTTTTGAAGAACATTATTTATTTGAATTTGCTGGTATTATCCATATTATATTTTTTAAAATATTATTATCTAAAAATAAAATTAAACGGGAGATATCAAATCAAAATTTATTACTATTTGTAAATAAAATTAATTTGATTTAAATAATATAGATAATTTTGAAGAACATTGTTTATTTGAATTTGTTGGTATTATCCATATTATATATTTAAATAAATATTTTGACAAATACAATCTAAAGTAAATATTTTAAAAATACAATTATGACATCAAAATATTATATTTGATATCTTTTTGAATAATACTATAATTTTAACGATGTTCTACAAATATTCAGTTATATAAAAAGCTAATACTTGAGACGATGTTCTATCTTTTATCCACTGTTGTCGGAAATTGTATAATAAAATTAGCTGTGTTATTATATATATTATTTAAATCAAATTAAATTTATGTTAAATAATATAGATAATAACATAAGTAATTTATAAAATTTGTTGGATTTTATCCATCTTATATTTTTAACTTTATTAATTTACATTGTATATATTTGTTAATTTAAATTTTATTAGTTTTTGCATAAAATTTGTGTATTATAAAAAATAAATCAAATATGATAATATAATAATATAATAAAAAATAAATCAATTATAAATTTGTATAAAAAGAAATCAAATATATATTTTTAAATAGACAAAATTATATTTGATTCTTTTTTATATAAATATAATATTTATTTATAGATAAAATAAATTTTGATTTGATATCCCTCGATTAATTTTATTTATCGATAATAACAAATTTGAATAGATAATAACAAATTATTTATTAATATTATCACAAAAAAATAATATATATAATAATAAATCAAGAATACGTATTTAAAAATATGATATGGATAATATCTTTACAAATAAAAATCAAACAGATACACTAAACCCAAACGTCGGTTTTTCTTCAGAAACCACCTAGCAAACGTAATTTTCGCCAACAGAGTTGGCAGAAAGTTGACACTTTGGTTTTTCTGCCAATATCGTTGGCGAGATCTTTCGTTATCCCAAATTTCATCAAACTAGTTTCTTTTATTATAATTTCTCGATATATATTTTCGTTCTAGTAAAATTTCTGTTTATTTTAGGCTAAATTATAACTTGATATCCTCAATACTTTCAACTTTGATACGTACTAACTTAACATCATCATCAACTAGTTGAATTTTTTATTTTATTTTTATCTTGATACCCTCTTTCAGTTCAAACGTTAGATTTTATGTTATTTTCTTTTTGGAGAGGACTAAAATGCCCCTTCCTCCTCTACATACAACCCTCCTCCCTCTGTGACCCCCCATCCTGCCATCGCACCCCGCCTCGACGAACCTTGCGCCCCAGGCAAACCCTATGCCTATCGCCGCCGCAGCTCGCCATCATGCTGCCCGCCCATTCCCACTCGCCCGCTAGCCCGCCGCACCTGACCGCTTACGCCCATACCCGCTTGCGCCCCACCCGTGCCCGTGCTCGCCCGCAACCGTCCCGCTATGGTCACCGACGCCGGAGAGAGGCGGGGGGGGGGGGGGGGGGGGGATGCTGCCGGAGAGAGGGAGAGGAGAGAGAGGGAAAGAGAGTAGGAGGGGCATTTTTGTCATTTTATCCTTTCAATTAAGACTGTTAGAACAAAAATGGAGAGAGATTATTAAGTTAGTATCTATCAAAATTTATGGTAATAAGCTTAAAACTTGGATAATTAAGGGTATTAAGTTATAATTTAGCCTTTATTTTAGATTATTTATAAGCACATCAAAAGTTGACCAGGACCATCCCATTCATAACTTTCATTTATTTACAAGTTTGGCACTGAAAAATTTACTCAGGGCTATTCCATTTTTAGGTATAAAAGACAACTCTTTTTTTCTTTTGTCTTCTTCCTCAACCCCAACTCTCTCCCCCTTTCTCCAAACCCTAGTTGTCCCCACTTGTGTTCCCCAACTTCTTCCTCAACCCCATTTTCTCCAAACCCTAGAATATTCTCCAACGAACATTCTTAATATATTCGGTACGGTTTCGACAACTAAATGACAAATTTGTTAAATAATTGGTTCTCCTGAAATATTCTTATATTTTATCACAATATAGGAAGTATGGAAGAAAGTGGGGCATCACATCTATTAATCGAACAGTCCGAACCTTCCGAAGAACACAACAATACATTCGAAGAACTCTCGGTAAGTCCCCGACCGAGAAAATATGTAGTCGACACAAGGACTTCGACATGTGGCAGTCCCGAAGCTAATATTCTGTACAACTGGACTGCCACAAAATCTGGCAGTCCTTCAAGTAACTAGGACTGCCAGAAAATATTGTAGTCCTAGTGTAGAAATGCTGAACAACAGGACTGCCACATTTTCTGGCAGTCCTTTAAGTACATAGGACTGCCAAAAAATGTGGCAGTCCTGTTGTACAATAGTTCGTCCTCAGTACTGCCACGTTTTCTGGCAGTCCCATGTATTAGAAGGACTGCCAGTTTTCTTGACAGTCATGAATAAATTTTTATTGTATTTATTTTTGTACTTGAGTTTGGCATTTTTTTTGAAAATTTATTGTAGGGCATACCATCTCCTATTTCTATTGACTTGAGTAATTTATTCTCAACGGATATCGCATTTGAATCTTATGAAGAAGCATTAGAATGGTGCAGACAAGTTGGAAGACAATCAAACACAGTCCTTGTCATTTCAAGGTCATTATGAGCCCGCCCGGGTCGTAAAACTGTGGATCTTGGATGCATAAGAGGTGGGGGCATTTAGGGTTCATCGCAAAAAAGAAGAACATGTCCGAAAAAAAAGTCCCGGAGAAGGCGGTAGGGACCAGGAAATGTGATTGTCCTTTCAAGATAGTGTTTGTCTCAAAAAATAATATAAAGTGGACAGTTGATGTCAGAAATGGGATGCACAATCATACTCTGGCGGAGACACTTACTGGTCATCCGTATGCCGGAAGATTGAACGAAGATGAGAAGAAGTTAGTTGAAGATCTGTCCAGCTCCGGAGTTGGCCCTAAACAAATTTATTTCGCGGTGCGTCAGAAGAATGATAAGAACAAGTCTACTATGAGGACAATCTACAATGCACTCTCGAGATCAAGAACAGATACTCTAAGAGAAAGAATGGCGATGCAGCAAGTTTTGAAATTACTTGCTGATTATCACTATATGGAGTACCATAGAAGACATCCACAGTCTAATGAAGTCACTTCTATGTTTCGGGCATATCCTGATTGTACACATTTGGCACGGTCCTTCGCCGATGTGTTGGTTGTTGATTGCACGTACAAGACTAACAAATTCAAGATGCCACTTTTCTATATTGTCGTCTTCACGTCTACGTGTAAATTATTTTCAGTTGTATTTTCTTTCTTGAAGAATGAAACAGTAGAGGACTATACATGATCTTTGAACAAATTGAAGACACTTTACACTGGACATAGAGAGCCGTCTGTTTTTGTCACCAACCGAGAATATGCATTGATGAATGCTATATATATTGTATTTTCTCATGCTCGTAGACTATTATGCACTTGGCATGTTAATCGAAATATTCAACACGTGTTTGGCCCAGCCTATAAGGGCCATGCGGACTTGACGTCATCCCCATCTTTCTCCCGTATCACACTGGCAGTCCTTCGTGAGTGCGTTACGCACATTTTCTTTGTTTCGGAGCGGGGCATGTACTATTACCACTACGTACCACACCACTGGGCGGCTCGCCTGAATGCCGAGTCTTCCTCCGCCGCCAACTCGACGTCATCGTAACCAAGCCTAACCAAACCGTTATGGTCACTGGTACTTTGACGTCACTATAGGTAGGTCTCCGTGGGGAATGAGTGAGGCGAGCGACAGTGAGGATATGGAAGTCAAGGTTCACACATGAAAGTACTTCGAAAGGCGCCGGATCCTAATGGTGAAATTCTTGCTGAAAGCACAGCTACGTGCTGGCACTTAAGTTAAGTAGTAGCGTTGGCACGTCACTCGGCTCCCCGGCTCACTTCGGTTGCCATTTCTCCTTAGGCGCATGTCTCAGCAACACAAAACGAGGGTTTCAATACAAGAGCAAGTTCAAAAAAGTAGACGACAAACTTGATATGGACTGCTTCATAGAATTCTACAACGATTGGACCCTTGTGTGGCGAGCAAGTACTATGGACGCTTTTGACAAAGCATGGTTGGTGTTCAAAGAGAACTAGGAAAATAGCAACAAGCCATGTATATCTTATATCAAAGACACATGGCTTGATCCACATAAATAAGATTTCGTCTTAGCATGGACGAATATGGTGAAGCAATATGGCACGACCACTACCAATCGTGCCGATTCATACTCAAGACTGAAAAATATCTACGTTCATCGGTCCGTGGTTTTGTGTCAGTTTGGTAGGCAATAAATCTAATGACCAATTCGACGGTGAAGAGATAAAGGCTTCATTTGAGATGAGCCTCAATATTGTAAAGCACGAACATAAGAAAGAAAAGATCTTGTCTGATTTAATCCATGTATTGTCTCACCATGCATTGGCATTGCCTTTTGTTGAGATTGGTCGGTCGAATTTAGTCGGTTTTGATCCCAAAGTATGTGGTTGTACACATCGACATTCTCTCGACCTTTCTTGTGCACATGAGATCAACGAATATCGACGTTGTAGATCTATTCCAATAGTGGTTGTTGATCAACGTTGGAGATAGTTGTCAATCATGCCTATGATGGACAGTCCCCACGATTTCTTTTCCTTGCCACAAGTTAAACTCCTCCATGCAAGATGGTGTGCTGCACTAGAACCTGAAAGAAAGTTGATTGAGCTTAAAATTTAAGAACTTGCCCACCCGACAAGTAGTCATTTGCACGAGCCATTTGTTGTTGTTGCTTCGAAGGGTAGACCACCAATAAGACTTACCAGAATACAGAAGAAGAAGCTCGAATCTACTAATAGGGAACTATCATTATTTGAGCATATTGAAAGAAGCGTAGAAAAAGTCGTCTGTTCGAAGAGGAAGAACAAGCTTCCTGTTCAAAGAAAGAAACAGAAGAGAAGCGTTGCAAACACGTTCGATGTGTACATTGATGCATTTCTGCCTACGATATGGGAATACATTTGGTCTATTGAAGATATGCCTAAAGATGGACATTGTGGGTTCCATGTTCTTGCAAGACTTCTAGGCTATTTCGTTAAAGACAGATGGAGAAGTTAGAGCAGAGCTATACGAGGAGTTAAAGTCTCATCTTCCCTTCTACACACAAATTACTAAGCCAAGATACAGTTAGAGAATTGTTGACAAGCATTCCATGCGCTGATCATACTACGGGAAAGGAACATTACATGAATGTACCTTCTGCTGCATATCTATTCGCTAACAGCTACAAGATACCAACTATCATTCTTTCAAAACATATCTACAACACATTCTTTCCAATGTGCAAAGTTTGTTAAATACTTATACTGCATATGTATTTTTACAAGTACAAGATACTAATTATCATTCTGTCAAAGAAAATTAACAACACATTCTTTCCAATGTGCGCTCCTCCGGCAGACTACAATATATCCACTTTATATGCAATTGGACTTGACAGAAATCACTTTATCATCCCGCAGTTGATCGGGCACTCTCCTATTCGCCTCCTGCTCCAGTATGGTATAAAATGCTCTAGAAGAATCGATCGCTTGGATGACACCCTACACCGATGCGATCAATGTCTACAAGAAGATAACAAAGATGGTGGATCCAATACCGAGGCCGAAAGACCACTACAATGTATTGATTGACTGATGGTGGATCCTACACCGATACTTTTGTCATATTTTGTAAAGAGAAGAATGGAAGTAACTTTACATCTTTTGGCACATTTTGTAAAAAGAATGTAAGAAACATTATATCTTTTGGCACATTTTGTAAACAGAAAAATGGAAAAAATTATATATCTTTTGGCACATTTTATAAACAGAAGAATGGAAGAAATATAATAGTTTTGGCATACTTTATGTATCATGTTCATATCAAATTCATGGCACATTGATTTTGGCAAGTTGTCAATGATTTTCGTATCATATTCGTATTTGTCAAGTTGTCAATGATTTTCTCGTTGATCCTGACAACTTAATGGAAGTGTGTACTTTTTGTGAACTTGGACTGCCCAGGAACTGGGCAGTCCTGCTTCACAAAAAGTTTGAAGCAGGACTGCCCAGTCTCCTGGCCGTCCAACGTACAACTAGGACTGCCAGAAAACTGGACAGTTCCGCTTCAAACTTGCTGTGAACAAGGACTACCCAGTTTTCTGACAGTTCAACGTATAAATAGGACTGCCAACAAACTGGACAGTCCTAGTTCATACTTGTTGTGAACTAGGACTGCCCAATTTCTTGGGCAGTCCTACTTCACAGTAAGTATGAGGTAGGACTGCCCCAATTTTTTGGCAGTCCAATGAATGAAGGACTGCCAGGAAATTGGGCAGTCCTAGTTTATACTTGCTGTGAACTAGGACTGTCCAGTTTCCTGGCAGTCCTTCATGTACGTTAGATTGCCAGAAACTGGGCAGTCCTGCTTCATACTTGCTGTGAAGTAGGACTGTCCAATTTTCTTGGCAGTCTTAGTTCACAGAAAGTACACACATACTCAAACACAATATGATACTTCATACTCAAACGATACTCAATCAAATGATACGAAAATGATACTTGATACTCAAACAAAAAATGATACTCAAATGCAATATGATACTTGATACTCAACGATACTAAGTGATACGAATATGATACACACGAAGTATTCAAATTGACATGTGTTCAAAACATGGTACAACAAACTATTGGTGTTCAACAAAAGTGACACACAAAGTGTTCAAACCAATACAACAAAGTCATTTTTTTCATGACGCATCTTAGTGCATCGCTCGTCTTCGAGGAATGGATAGTCAGATGTGATGTTCTGTATCTGGGTAGCAACGTCAACGTAGTTCTCTTCCTTGCACATGATGATCCTTTTTCCCAAATTTTTGACTTTGGAAGCCTGCATGAGAAAAAAGGATAAATTTAGCCTCGTTAATAAACTTTGAAACATTAATTCAATAAAATACTACTTACCATCTTCTGTAATGCACCAAGCAGGCCTGACTTGGTTGGTAGAGGGGCTGCTATTGTCACGCCCCAGAACCAGAATACTGGAGAGCGGGGGCACATAGCCAGCTACGTATATTGAAATGGAAACCACCTCGATATACGGTCACGGCTGTCTAGATATGTGAGGGTTTTCTACAAGCCAACAGTCTCTTATGGTCATGAACAAGCCCAGTGCTCAATCACCACAAGTAAGTAAAGTCGCAAGATGTATGATCATTAAATATACAATAATAAGGCGTCCCAAATATTACATATTCAGCTGATCATGAAGCTAGTCGTTACAAAATGTTAGGACTAGCAAGAGTTTAGTCATACATGATCAACGCTAGGATTTGTCAATCATGTTTATAGCCCGTAGGCAGACAGTAAGTAAAAGTGCTCCGAGCTAACAGGTGCTCGTCGGCTAAACGCCTCAAAAGAATAATTTTTACAATAGAGTGAGCGAAACAAAATAGAAAACCCACTCGTAGCCCGGGTTCCTTCTAGTCGCCACCATTGGGTTGGAAGCTTGGTAGATCCTCGGGAGCTGCTCCAAATATGGCCACACAAAACCAGCTGGGTCAACCCCAGAAAGAGCAAATGCCACAAGGGGCCACGAAATAAGACAAAGCCAGCATTAACACAAGAAGATATAATATTAAAAACTAGAATTTACGAAAACATGTCAGGATGATATACGACGAGATAACCATGGAACTATTCCGATAGCCAGGTTACAACCCGTAAACCAAACAAGGACCGGGGTTGTAACCCTTCATCTGAACAGAACTTGTTTTCCACCATTTATCGGCAAGATAATAATGTAAGAAATCAGGACAGGGAGCAATCTTGTACTGGATCAAGACATGGCTAGACTGGTTATACCTCATTCAATCAATCACGGCCAAGCAGATACTACGGCTTACTACTTTAACTAACTAGGGTTATCACAGGCCTAATTACTAACAAGATGCAGTGAGATTGTTCTACAGCCACAAGCCCTGCAGACCATCCAGGTTACCCAGGTCGAAAGTTAGGGGTTGAATTCAGGTGGGTACACCGCCCAGAAGACAAATGTACCCTTAGGTGACTTAGAGGGTGCAACACTCGACGGTGCACTGAAATGTGGCCTACTCGACGGCAGGCTACAGATCCCAAGAGCGCCCAGGTAACGGGATTGCCTGTAGCTGTGTCATCTCTTCATGACTACTGAGTTATTCTAGTTATTAACCTTAATCATTTTAGTAGGTGCTCCTGACCGTGGTACTCAGGAGTCCCATCCTAGACATGATGCAAGACAGGACAAGTGGATTTAACAAGCAAGCACGAAGAACCACCCACGGTGTCAAGGCAAGTCAAGTTAAGTTATCAAGATAAATCATGTCAGGGTACTTGTCAGGAGTGCGCCACGACGGGCCACTATCATGTCAGGTTGGTCATGTCAGGAGTGCACCACCACGGGTCACTGTCGTGTTATGCAAGTTCCTTGTCATACCATGCCATGTACAATAGTCATTCCAAACATATAAGTAAATCAAGTTCATGACAAAAGGCGTAAGGAATAAAATGGGCGTAAAATATCTAATAAATATCAATATATAGGGGTATAGAAAAGCCAAGCTAAAAGAAATAAAACCAAAACTCCAAGAGCCAATGGATTAAGCAAGGGGTCAGGGGAGCAGCGCACGAAAAAGTCACGCACGCTGAGAGAGCAGCGTAGGTGAAAGTCACGCACGCTACAGGGAGCAGCTGCGTAAAAAGTCACGCACGCCCAAGGGAGCAGCTGCGTGAAAAGTCACGCACGCTCAAGGGAGCAGCTGCGTGAAAAGTCACGCATGCTCAAGGGAGCAGCTGCGTAAAAAGTCACGCACGCTCAAAGCAGCTGCGTGAAAAGTCACGCACGCTACAGGGAGTAGCTGCGTGAAAAGTCACGCACGCTCAAGGGAGCAGCTGCGTGAAAAGTCACGCACGCTCAAGGGAGCAGCTGCGTGAAAAGTCATGCACGCTCAAGGGAGCAGCTGCGTACGCGTAAAAACACGCATGCAGGGTCTGGGTCTTCTTCTCCAAGGCTGAGAAGAAGCTCCAATGGCTCCAAAACTTCAAAACCTCATAACTTGGCCATCCGAACTCCAAATCCAGATTTCCAAAGTTCTAACCAGGGTGGAAAATTGAACTCTCTTCCACAAGGAAACATCAAAACCCATAAAAATCCAACTTAAGTAGATCAAAACATGCAAAATCCAAAAATAGAAATAACTTAGATCTATAACAATGGAGGCTCCAAATCACAAAAACCCAAGTTCTAATGTTGATCACCATGTCCGAATCTAGCAAAGGGACCAAGAAAATAGGGCTCTCATGAAGTGGCAAGGTGCACTTGCCTAGGGTTAGGAGAGTTGTGGAGGAAGGAGAAGAAGAAGAAGAAGGAAATTAATGGTGGTGGTAATGAAGAAGAGAGTGGTAGGTGGGGATATAAAGAGGGGGAGTTGCGGTGGGGATGAGGGGTAGCATAAGCTAAGGTGCTCCAATACATAAACCAAACCGAACCAACCCAATAAAATCGAGCCAAGCCAAAACCCAAATACGAGAAATACCGAAATTCCACAGGCTGAGAAAAATAAAAATACATGCCAAAAATCTAGATACGAGTAAAATACGAAATACGGAAAAATACGGGAAATACGAAATAGGGTGACAGCGACACTTCATCACCTCGCGTATCAGGGTTCAACATCATACCATGTCAGGCCTCTGCATAATAATCCATATAGTCATCACTACAATCCTACATCTCCACCACCGGAAGTCGTTTGGTTTCACCGACAACATGACGTTGCCACTCCGTGAAGAAATATGAGCCCCAACGATAGTCCGACGGGACATAGGTTAATGCTTTGGTCCATTTTGAAGAAGTCCTCAAATTCAATGTACTCGATATAGTTCGTATGTAGCCAAACTGACAAAGCACTTTGTCTAGAATATGAGACTCCTCAATTTTTGACAAGCTATCAGACCTTAAAATAGTGAAACTCCTTGCAATGGACGAGTACTATTTCGCAGATCTCGATATGGATGTCAAATAATCTACATCATAGTATAAGTAATAATTACTTAAGAAGTTAGTATTATTTCACTACAGTGAAATCATAAGTAAATGCTAGTTTAAGTTAGTATTGTTTCACCTCCTTTGCTTCCATATCTTCATGCGACACGCATGGAAGCCAAAGTATGTAGATGTTTGCTATCTATCTTAGCCAGATTCTACTTAAACATTCTAGGCAGCTGCTCATCGTAATATTTATTAAGAGTAGCTATAACACCCAGTTTTCTAAATGAGGATAATTTTGAAATTTTGTGTTTTTAATTATTTAATTATGATATTTAAATAATAATATGATTTTTGGTGAATTTTAATCATTCAAAACTATTTTAAAAATTATGACTTGTGATTTTGATGTGCAGCTAGTGAAACCGTAGAGACAGTCTGACCTAGAGCCTAACCCTGTGATTTGGGATATCTATTTATCATTTTAGCCTAGAGGGTACTTTGGTCATTTCTGAATTTATTGAGCTTGTTGTGATTTATTATAATTATTTAGAATTAATATATTATTAGGAATGGTGTGATTTTAATATTATTTAATTAATTGCCTTGTGTTGTTTAGCCCTAACCTAGATTTGACCTAACCTAGATTAGTCATACCTAGACTTAGCTAGCCGATGGTTAGTATTGATTAGTCTTCATTAAGTCATGTTAGTTAGAGTTAACTAGGTTGCATTTAACTCAATTGTGAAACCTAGGTTGTAGGCCCTTGATTTGACTAGAAGGAATGAGAGCCCTAGATCAAATCCCATAAACCCTAACCCTAATATCTATGGCCAGCCACCTAGGGCATGTCCCTATAAAATCCCTCTCAACCACTTGCCTCTTTTTGTTCATCTCTTCATTTTGCAAGAACAAGGTTAGCCTCCATTGAAACTTCTTCCTATTTTATTCAATATTAATCCTTTTTCATCCCAACTTCTTTCATGGTGACCTAATTTGGGTTTCTCTACTGTTCATGGAGGCCAACTACAGTTTGGAGACAATTTGGACCTTGGGGCTAGCTAAGGAACCCCATTTTTGAAGCATTTCTTTGAGAAGGAACACCTATAGGTAACTTCCTATTCCTTCCATAGATTTTTGATTTCTTGGCATGTATGCATAGCCCCAGGTGTCCTCTCACTGTAGGAATAGGTTTTAGTAAGTTTCGTGTCCTTTACGCGTCCGTATCAGACACGTATCAGTATGGTTTTATTAGTGTTCGACGAAATGCCACAGTGGGCATTTCGATCGAGTTTTCAGAAAGTATTTGAATAGGAAATTAGGTTTTCATGTTGCTTGTGTCACGCCCCAGAATCAGAATACTGGAGAGCGGGAGCAGACATAGCCAGCTACGTATATTGAAATGGGAACCACCTCGATATACGGTCACGGCTGTCTAGATATATGAGGGTTTACTACAAGCCAACAGTCTCTTATGGTCATGAACAAGCCTAATGTCTCAATCACAAGCAAGTAAGTAAGGTCGCAAGATGTATGATCATTAAATATACAATAATAAGGCATCCCAAATATTACATATTCAGCTGATCATGAAGCTAGTCATTACAAAATGTTAGGACTAGCAAGAGTTTTGTCGTACATGATCAACCCTAGGATTTGTTAATCATGTTTACAGCCCGTAGGCAGACAGTAAGTAAAAGTGCATCGAGCTAACAGGTACTCGTCGGCTAAACGCCTCAAAAGAATATTTTTACAATAAAGTGGGCAAGACAAAAAGGAAAACCCACTCTTGGCCCGAGTTCCGTCTAGTGTTCACCATTGGGCTGGAAGCTTGGTAGATCCTCGGGCTGCTCCAAAATCTGGCCACACAAAACCAGCTGGGTCAAACCCCAGAAAGAGCAAGTGCCACAAGGTGGCCACAAAATAAGAACAAAAGCAGCAGCAATTAGCAAAAGAAAACTAATATTAAAACTAGAATTTACGAAAACATGTCAGGATGATATACGACGAGATAACCATGGAACTATTCCGATAGCCAGGTTACAACCCGTAAACCAAACAAGGACCGGGGTTGTAACCCTTCATTGAACAGAGCTTGGTTTCTCACCATTAATCGGCAAGATAAGTAATGTAAGAAATCAAGACAGGGAGCAATCTTGTACTGAATCAAGACATGACTAGACTGGTTATACCTCATTCAATCAATCACGGCCAAGCAGATCCTACGTTACTACTTTAACTAACTAGGGTTATCACAGGCCTAATTACTAACAAGATGCAGTGAGATTGTTCCACAGCCACAAGCCCTGCAGACCATCCAGGTTACCCAGGACGAAAGATTAGGGTTGAATTCAGGTGGGTACATCGTCCAGGAGACGCATGTACCCTTAGGTGACTTAGAGGGTGCAACACGCGACGGTGTGCTGGAAATGTGCCATACTCGACGGCGGCAGGCTACAGATCCCAAGAGCGCCCAGGTAACGGGATTGCCCATAGCTGTGTCATCTCTTCATGACACTGTGTTATTCTAGTTATTATCTTAATCCATTTTAGTAGGTACTCCTGATGGTACTCAGGAGTCCCATCCTAGACATGATGCAAGACAGGACAAGTGGATTTAACAAGCAAGCAAGAAAGAACTACCACGGTGTTCAAGGCAAGTCAATTTAATTAGCTATCGCAACAGTATTAAGATAAATCATGTCAGGGTACTTGTCAGGAGTGCGCCACGACGAGCCACTATCATGTCAGGTTGGTCATGTCAGGAGTGCACCACTACGGGTCACTGTCGTATATGCTAGTTCCTTGTCATACCATACAATAGTCATTCAAAACATATTAAGTGAAATCAATTCATGACAAAAGGCGTAAGGATATAAAATGGGCGTAAAATATTTAATAAAATATCAATATAAAGACTATAGAAGAGTCAAGCTAAAGAAATAAGACCAAAACTCCAAGAGCCAATGGGTTAAGCAAGGGTCAGGGGAGCAGCATAGGTGAAAAGTCACGCACGCCAGAGAGCAGCGTAGGGAAAAGTCACGCACGCTACAAGGGAGCAGCGTAGGTGAAAAGTCACGCGCTTGCTGAGAAGCAGCGTAGGTAAAAAGTCACGCACGCTACAGGGAGCAGCGTAGGTGAAAAGTCACGCACGCTACAGGGAGCAGCGTAGGTGAAAAGTCACGCACGCTCAAGGGAGCAGCGTACATGAAAAGTCACGCACGCTCAAGGGGAGCAGCGTTCGCAAAAGTCACACGCTGAGGGAGCAGTGTGCGTGAAAAGTCACGCATGCTGAAGGGAGCAGTGTACGTGAAAAGTCACGCACGCTGAAGGGAGCAGTGTACGTGAAAATCACACACACTCAAGGAGACACGCTTCCAACAGGAAGCGTACTCAAGCTTGCGTACGTAGCGCTAAAGAGCGCACGTAGCTCAGGATGCGTAAGCTAAATAGCTCTGCACACTGCTCAATGTCTCTCCAAACAGCAAGAACACCATGGCTGAACCCAAGCTACACAGCACCATAACTTGGCCATCCGAACTCCAAATTCGGATTTCCAAAGTTCCAATTTGGGTAGAATTGAATGCTCTTCCACTTGGAAACATCAAAAACCCATAAAACCCAACTAAAACAGATCAAACCATACAAAATCCAAAAATAGGAAAACTTAGATCTAGAGCAATGGAGACTTCAAATCACAAAATACCAAGTTCTAATATTGATCACCATGTCCTAATCTAGCAAATGAACCAAGAAAATAGGGCTCTTATGAAGTGGCAAGGTGCACTTGCCTAGGGTTAGGAGAGTTGTGGAGGAAGGAGAAGAAGAAGAAGAAGGAAATTAATGGTGGAAGTTATGAGGAGAGAGAGTGGTAGGTGGGGGTTATAAAGAGGGGGAGTTATGATTGAATGGAGGTGGAGAATAGGCTAAGGTGTTCCACTCATGATGAACCAAACCAAACCAACTCCACAAAATAAAACCAAGCCATGGTCCAAAACCCAAAATATGGGAAATATCGAAATCCCACAAGTTGAGAAAAATAAAAAATACAAGCCAAAATCCAGATACGAGTATAAATACGAATTATGGGAAATACGAAAAATAAGGGTGACAACTCTACCCACCTTGAAAGAATTTCGTCCTCGAAATTTAATCAAGGAGCTAGAGATTGCCACGACAAGCTACACTAAGCACAGGCAAGCTACACTAAGCAGTCCAATCATACAATCATACAATGCAAGTAAGGAAGGGAAAACGTAAGGCATAAGAAAGACATTATACCTCATGAGTCAAACAGGTAGGGATATCGCGATCGGATGTCGTCCTCACGCTCCCACGTTGACTCACCTAGAGAGTGATGACCCCAAGCAATACGGACTAATTTAATAGTCTTGTTCTTGAGTATCTTCTCCCTCCGGTCCAATATAACACGGGCCTCTCTCATACGAAAGGTTGGTACCAACAACCAATTCCGAATGGTCTACGATATGGCTCGGGTACGAAAATATACCGTCGTAATTGGCCACATGGAATACATCATGCACCTCACTTAGCATCGGCAGAAGAGCGAGACGATAGGATACATCTCCTACTCGCTCTAGAACATCGAACGGCCCTATATACCTAGGACTAAGCTTCTCTCGCATGCCAAAGTGAATGACGCCGCGGTTAGGCAAGATCCTAAGGAATACATGGTCGCCGACAGTAAATTCTAAGGGTCGCCAATGAGCATCGGCCCAATGGCGCTGGCGGTCCTGGGCAAGTCAGAGGTGGTCTCTGACCTTCCTGACCACTTCAACTGTCTGGGAAATCAACTCGGGTCCGAGCATCTGCCTCTCTCGACATCGTCCCATGCTAGCGGGGATCTGCACTTCCTGCCATAAAGAGCCTCGAAGGGTGCCATCTGGATACTGGCCTGATAACTGTTGTTGTACGAGAATTCCACCAGGTACAGATGATTCTCCCATGAACCACCGAGGTCAAGGGTACAGGATCTCAACATATCTTCAAGAGTCTGGATTGTGCGCTCTGATTGACCATCCGTCTGTGGGTGATAAGCTGAGCTGAATTGAAGACGAGTCCCCAAACTCTTCTGCAAGCTGTGCCAAAAGTATGATGTGAATCTTGAATCCCTGTCCGAGGTGATGCTGACTGGCACACTGTGAAGCCTGACGATCTGCCTGAGATATATCTCTGCTAACTGCACCGTCGACTGCCCAACTCTGAATGGGAGAAAGTGTGCCACCTTGGTAAGCCTGTCCACAATTACCCAAATAGCATCTCTGCCGGCCGGAGATCTGGGCAATCCGGTCACGAAATCTATGGTTATATGTTTCCATTTCCATTCTGGGATCGGTAAGGGTTGGAGAAGTCCAGCGGGCCTCTGATGTTCAGCTTTAACCTGTTGGCAAACAAAACACCGAAAGACAAACCGGGCTATCTCCCTCTTCATGCTATTCCACCAGAAATGCTGACGAATATCACGGTACATCTTCGTACCACCCGGATGAATAGAATATTGTGAACTGTGGGCTTCTGCCATGACTTCCTGTCTGATATCTCCACTGGGTACACAAAGACGAGTGCCGTGCCTAAGTGTACCGTCTTCATGGATACATAACTCAGGCCTTCTTCCTGCTTCACACTCTGCTCTGAGTCGCTGGATCTTGGAATCTGTTGACTGCGCCACCCGGATTCTCTCAACTATGCTGGACTGAACCTGTAGACTGGCCATCAATGCCACACTGGTAGGAAGAACCACTTCAATTCCTATCTTCTGAAGATCTGCCAATAATTCTGGTTGCGCCGTTAGAAAATAAACTCCAGATCTCCTGCTCAATGCATCTGCTACAACGTTGGCCTTCCCGGGATGATACTGCAAATCCACATCATAATCCACCAATAGCTCGAGCCATCTTCTCTGCCGCATTTAAGGTCCTTCTGGGTGAAAATATACTTCAGGCTCTTATGATCAGTAAAGATCTCACTCTATCTCCGTACAAGTAGTGTCTCCACAACTTCAAAGCAAACACTACCGCCGCCAATTCCAAGTCGTGGGTCGGGTAATTCTTCTCATGATCACGTAGTTGACGTGACGCATAAGATATTACCTTCCTATGCTGCATTAAGACACACCCCAATCCTCTGCCTGAAGCATCGCAATAAACTGTGAATCCTCCGGTCCCATCTGGAAGGGTAAGAATGGGAGCCGTTATCAAACCTCGCTTCAACTTCTCAAATGATTCTGACACTCTGCTGTCCAAACAAACGGCACATCCTTGCGGGTCAACTGGGTCATCGGCACTGAAATCCTTACAAAATCTGAAACGAACCGTCGGTAGTAGCCGGCCAATCCAAGGAAGCTGCGAACCTCTGCCACTGAGCTGGGTACCGGCCATGACTCGATAGCCACAATCTTCTGGGGATCCACTTCCACTCCTCC